>CM073486.1:26957500-27557500 GCA_037074505.1 Albizia julibrissin | reverse complement strand
TTCTTTAAGATATGTTCTCTTAATAACCGGTCTTAAATTCATATTTAAGACCGGTTATTTTTAGAATAGGCCTAAAAATTTTATTTTATTTTCTATTTTATTTGTTTCAATCTTACCCAGGCCAGTAAGCTATATTCAACAACATCCCCCCTGTGCCACATTACATACACATGCATATATGTATATATTGACAATCAGAAGTAGTGACAACAACATTTTTATTTCCAGAAACAATTGGTATTTCTCAGAATGCAAACTTGCTCCAAATATAGAATCATGAAGCCTAAAATCCTTATTAGTTCCCCTTTCCCTCTTTTGTTAAATATGACCTTAGTTATCGTAATCGGTATGAACTTATAAATGTCAGTCTGTTCAAGGGAAAAACAATTGGCCCTTACAATCCTCGACTCTCAACAATCAAAGAATGAACATTATGAAAAAAATCATTGAAAACAAACACATTCAATTCCAATGACTACCAATAACACATGATCAACTTATTCAATTCTCAGAAACAGTACAATATTAACAATTTATAATTATCAGGCATTTTGAACCACAACACCACAACTAAACAATGATAGCAGGAAAATTGCGACATTGTGTGAACTTGCAATCCCAAAGCTTGTAAAGAGAAGGAGGAAAAGAAATATTTCTCATTATATGAAAAAAATTCCTAAGCTTTACAGAGAAATGAAAAAAGTGGAGGAAAATTTACAATAGTGATCCCCTGCCTGAATCAACAGCCAACTAGTATCACCAATATCCAAGAATTTGTCCTAAACAGAGATATAAACCAAGTTAGATATATATGAAAACCATAAGTATTATTAGAACAACATAGGATCGGATTCAAAAACTTACTAATCTTGTAAAAGCTCATAAATGAATTCAGCACAACAATTGCGGATGAAATCAATATCTTCTTCAGGAAAGGGATCAACAAGATCAAACATCTGTATGTGTAACACCAAAGCCAAACAAAACATTAACTTACTAACTTAAAAACAATAAAGTAATACAAAATATTTGAAATATACATTTATTACCTCCTCGGTAAAGTCAGTCGTGCCTAGGCTGATAATATTGTAAATTTGCCTCAACATATAAAGACCACATAAGTTGGAGCCCGGTGGTTGCCTACAGGTCTGAAAAAGAACATGATATCATCAAAGCAAGCATAAAAGAATAGCCTATGAAATGCATCTTAAAGAAAACAAATATGTACTAACCTTTGGCGTGATCCATATAGGGTCTTTTAAGTCACGAACATGCCTACCACACTTAGCATGTAGGAAAGTCCGTATAGCCCTATGATCAAAATTACAAAGATTACTTATTCTGCACACAAACTTTGCACACAAAAGGTAATAAAGCAAGAAAACTTACGAGTTCATGGTCTTCTTCAAGCCATTCCCCGGTTTGAAGTGGAGGGAGCAGAGGAGGATCACTGTGTAACTAGCCTTACACAGAATAACCAATTGCCAATGATCCCTTAAAAAAAGAGATGAATGTTAAGCAAATATAAAGCATTATATGTGATGTTTCGGAATATAAATTTGATGTTTCTTACCCATACACATAAGGAAACAAGAAACAGTCAGTTTCTGTTTCACTGAACCTCTGTGATAAATATCTATGTCTGATGGCAGAAGTGGTCCCTTTCTCCGTGGCATGAGCTGGGCACATGAATCCAAATTTAGCACTTTGCCCAGAGGAAACCAACCTATAATTTATGTACCTACAAAAATGGAAGCAAACAAATTAAGGTTACATAGCGTAATTTTTAAGATATTTACTTCCATTTGAAGAAGATACTTACATCAAAAAAAGCTGGACAATCGCAATCGTAAGATTTTGTCTAGGAGCGACCATGGACATTAAATCATCCCTCTCAAGATAGCATGCCACCCCTGTCAGTCCAACAACTGAATCCATAGGCCAATTTTTAGTCGGGAAAGATGTATAAATGCCATCAGAATCACTTGCTGCATCACATTTAGTGGTGGAGGCTGTGAAACTTCACGAGGGAAGGGAGATGGACTTGGGGCTCTGATCGGGGAATCTGCAGCTCCAACAGAAACAAGGTTCTTCGGCCATGATATGAAAGTACCCAAGATATTGGCCACAATCTTGAACTCCTCAGAAGGGATAGGGATAGGTGCGTCTGAGATAATAACCTCCTCAACTGACACCATAACCTGATCATCTGTCATCTCGAGGTGGTGAACAGTTGATCATAGGTTGTGCACACTCCCCCGTGTAACTAACCGTCTCAGAAGATCCTCAACATATAATTCACAAGGCTCAGCATCATCCTTTCCAGGACCCTCTGATGACTGTCCCACATTGCAACAACTCCCTTTTGTGCTCTGCTTATGGCGATCGAGCGACTGTACCTGGACAGGAGTGGTGTCTTGTCTTGTGCTCACCATGGCATATACCTCGTCCTTCATCTTGCTCAACCGAGCATCCAATAGTGCATCAAATGATGCTTCTGCCTCAGCCCTTACTTCCGCCCTTGCAGTGGCCAACATACGCTCCAATTCGTCTCTCGTGACCACGTTGGAGGAGGAACTGCGTGAGGAGGATCCAAAGTAATCCTTTATACCCAACCCTCCTCCAACTCCCTTAACGCGGCCTGGATGCTCATGTTTTCCAGTAGCAACCGTGAGAATGTCATTCCTCCCCTCCGACTTGAAGGCTCCCTCGGCTTTCTTTTTTTGAAGTTCCTCCTGTGAGATATACAAAAAACACACATGAGTAATGAAACATGTTTATTAAACGGTTAATAAGAACAACAATACTTACAATTTTTTCACCGACTATACGAGACTGGTCACTCGTATAGGATCCACCACTCTTCCGGCGAGCATGAAACCACAACTCTTCGCGTCGTATCGGAAATGGTGGAGATAGCAGAACAGAAGGATCAGATTGAGATGCTTCTTCCAATCTCCTCCGTTTGGCTGCCAACAAGTCTTTCTCGGCCTTTGCGTATCCCCCACAAGATATTGTGTGGGGGCAATCATTCTTCCTGCCACTCGCTTGTGCCTTTTCCCTTCTTGCCTGTGAATAAGAAATGGGAAAAAAAGGTTACAAACAGTAAAGACAAAAGATAAGTAAATAAAGTACAAAATAAGTTAACTCACCAAAGCCTTTGGAGTAGTCCGAAGCCTTAAAAACTCCTGCCATGTCGCTTCATCGATGTACGAATACTTGCTGCAAGGACTAGGATGAGACTTACCAGTTGGCACCTTGATATGCATGTAATTGTTGGCCAGATTCATCTTGAACTTCCTCCAGCACTCACAACAATACGTCATAGTCTTGTGATACAAGATCTCACTCTGAGGAACGTCGTAGGTGAGTTGTTATTCATGAATGAAAGGAGTTAGTGACAGTAATGAAACGAATTTGATAAAAGAAACATACAGAGGGGATTTTATACCTGAATAGTATCCCAAATATGCTGCTTAACCTTTTTGTGGACATTCCTCCACTCCTCTATCAATATGTTAGGCTTATTCTGTGCGAAGAGGCCGACAAAACTCCTAAAACGACTGGCATTCGGCCCGATTGGTTTCCAGTATTGATCGAACTGGATTGATATCCTCTCCCTAGTAGACCAACTCAGGGAAACATCCCTCAACTGTATGGCCGTCCTGCCCCTCCGTCTGGACTGGTGACTCGGCTCACCCGATGACTGCCCCTGATTAACACTCGGAGGCTCGTTGTGCTGAGCAATAGGGTGCACCTGATCCTCTGCTGTAGGATGCACCTGATCCTCTGCTATAGGAGGTACCTGATCCTCGGTTGTAGGATGTACCTGATCCTCTGCTGTAGGATGCACCGGATCCGTCATTGTACTGTTAAGACAAATTGTTGAGTTAGTAAGTTATAAATAACTATATATATAATCTGCATATAAGTTATAACGATAATGACTTTAAATAGATAGCTAACATTTAAAGTAGATTTATAAAGAGATATCCTCCTATATCTCTTCACAATGATCATTTCTTGTGCCGTATTCATTATCAGCTTCATCTTCTTCGTTCAATGCAGGAAGACCCCTAGAAAAAGAAGGGGTCTCGAGAATATCATAATTTAAATGAATTTCCTCTTCAATATCGATGACCCTTTTTCCTTGGAGAGCTACAGACCACATTTTATTTTCCTGATCAATAATATAGAACACTTGTTTCGCTTGATCTGCCATAATGAAAGGTTCATCACCAAAACTTTTGTTGTTCAGATCAACTAATGTAAACCCTGACTTATCGATCCTCACACCTTTATTGACATCAACCCACTTACATTTGAAAATGGGAAATTTAATTTTAACATAGTCAACTACCCAAATCTCGTCAATAACCCCATAGTAAGGTATGGCTGCCAATGTAGGGTTCTTATCTTTTGAACTAGAGAAGTACATAGATTCAGCTACTAACATAACACCGCTGTTCTGGACAGTGCTCCTATCATCCAGGGACTTTGTGTAAAAGGTATACCCATTGATCACAAACGAAGTCCAACTTATGACATCAAACTCAGGACCACGTGCTAGCCTTTTAATTGTATCATAAACACATTCTTCTCTGTCAATCTTGTGTTTAAACTAATGTATAAAGGTCCTAGTATGCTTCCTAATTAACCTTTATTCAGTCAATCGACTGTTCACTTTCTGTACAATTTCTTTATGAGCATTTATGTAATCTTGAACTGCATCAACATTATTCAAAATATACAAGTAGACTTGTTGTAATTCATCAGGATCCACACTCTTGATGGTAGCCCCGCGCCTACCCCCTTCTTCATCATGTCGTTTAGGAAGGCCGATATGTCCTACATTTGCCAAATAATATTGACAGAATTCCATGGCTTCTTCAAAAACATATTTTTGAACAATAGAAGCTTCAGGCCGGTTAGGGTTCTTTACATATCCTTTTAGGATTTTCATAGTTCTTTCAATCGGGTACATCCATCGAAAATAGATAGGCCCACACAATTTTATCTCCCTCACTAGATGAACAACTAGATGTACCATGATGTCAAAAAAGGTAGGAACAAAAAGCTTCTCAAGCTGGCACAAGATTAGGTAACCTTCATCTTCCAATTCATCCAACCTTTCCGTCTCAATGACTTTACTACAAATCGCATTGAAGAAGAAACAAAGTCTGGTCAATATGTGTTGAAGATCATATTCAGCGATGCCTCGAATAGCCACTGGGAGTAGTTGTTGCATCAAGACATGACAATCATGAGACTTCAGCCCTACTAACTTCAGGTCTTTCATAGACACAAGCTTCTTAAAATTTGAAGAATACCCTGAGGGAACTTTGATGCCATGTAAACACTCACAAAAACTTCGTTTCTCATCCTTGGACAAAGTATGAGAAGCTGGAGGATAAAAAGTTCTCTTACCATGTGGCTTCGGATGTAAGTCTGCCCGTATTCCCATTTCTTGCAAATCTAATATTGCCTTAACGCCATCCTTAGAACTTCCTTGTATGTTGAGTAGTGTCCCAACAATACTATCACACACGTTTTTCTCCACATGCATGAAATTAATACAGTGTCTAACATCAAGATTCTGCCAATATGGCAGGTTAAAGAAAACATACCTCTTTTTTCATATATTTTTTTCATTTCGACTCTTTGAAGTCTTACCGAAGATGACATTGATATTTTTGACCTTTTCATACACTTTCTCCCCAGTCAAAGCCTCTGGAGCATCTTCAAACTCTTGGCCACCATCTTCAAAAGGCCTTCTTTAATCTGCGATATGGGTGGCCCCGTCTAAGGACAAGAGGCTTGAGATTAAGCCTGAATTAAGTGGACTGCTAAGCCTCGGTTTAGCAGATGTCCTAGAAAGGCATGATTGTATTCCCCAAAATTCCTTTATACCCTTGCGGTATTAAAGGGAATATTATGGTGAATTAAAGAACTCATGGAATGACAAAACAATGCAATGAGGAGTCACACATAACATAGTTAATTGGAACACAAAGTAGTGTTGCTACTTATGAATTTCCCGGTGTGGCAGTTGTGTTTGTGTGGCATATTTCAAGGTGAAAATGATGTCCAAAAATTATGAAACTTTCCAGAATGAAAGTATACTTATCTAGCTTTAATGTGATATGTCATATGAGTTATTTGGAGCTGTACACAAAGAGTTATGTATTTTTGAAGTTAGCCCAGTGAAAGTAGTGTTTTTCAGTGTCAGCTTCCAAAACTGAGAATTCTGGGAAGGATGGGCTTCCATTTAGGCAAATGATATGTTTTTACTTAAAATCAGACTTAATAAGGGTCACTTAACATTTGGAACCACCCCAATTGAACATTTGTACAATTAGATATGAATTTTCAAAGTTTGATAAAAATTCTGCCCAGTTTTGCATTAAGTGCGAAAATGGAATAAAATGTAAGGGTAAAATGGTCATTTGACCAATAAAAGCTAGTAGCCATTATTTTCCCTTTAATTGCTGCCCAATTCAGCTAAATGAGGAGGGAAATAAAGGAAAGGAGCAAGAAATGATTCATTTCGATAAATCATGAAACGTAAGTGTAAAATGGTAATTTTGCCATAAGACAAGAAATGATTATTTTTCCCTAATATTCCTAATAATTTCAGTTGAATGGGAATTAAAAAGAGAAAAATGACTACTTGGTAATTAATGAGCCTATTTTGGTGCATTATTATCAAGGAAAGTCAAAGAGTTAAAAGCTTAAGGCTTTGGTCAACAATTTGTGTGATGGTATAATGGGATAATGAAAGAGTAATATATATACTCTCATTTCTCATTTCATTTTCAGTGGAATGATGAAGGAAATATTATATAAAGAGTCAAAAGTTAGACCAAGGAAATGTTACCACTTGCAAAGCCTTTAGATAATTTATTAAATCATCATTTCTATCACCCTCTTCTCATTTATTCGGTGAGAACAAATCAGAAGAGAGAAGGAGAGAGATGAATAAGAATGGAGAAAACAAAAGAGAAAGAGAGAAGTGAGTAGTGTTTTCAAAACTTCAATCCGCCGAAACATTGCCAAATCGGCATCTTCTCTCAAAGTGCCCTTCACAAACCTTCTTCTACTTATCCCGAGCTTCATTTCTACAGTTTTAGATTTCTATTAGGAGGTGATTGGTGCCATCTCACCTATCGGAATGCTACTAAATTTCTGAACCTTCTACAGAAACGTGTAGAGGTAACCGTAAGCTTCCTTTTGAACCTATTGAATTGTTGTTTTGATGAGTTTTTGTGAGGGTTGGGTACTGTTCATTCTCATCCAAAAGGGTGTTTTTGAAGTCTAAACGATGTTCAATGATTGTCTAAGTGGCTAATCATGTGATTAGAAGTAAAAAGGAAGTGATTAAGCAAGAGAAAGCAAGAATCCAACACAACTCTTCTGAGAACTCTAAATTACTGCCCTGAGTGTAATGTAAGGAAAGAGCTAGAATTTCATCAATTTGATGATTCCATTGAGTTTAGAAGGGTAAATTGCGTAGGGTTCATGTTGACAGTGAAGTAAGAAAAGCCTTAATATGTGAAATAACCAAATTACCCTTAAAGCTCTAAGTAGGGGTTGTCAAGGGCATTTTCATCATTTGAGCCTGATTTTGACTAATCTAAGGTTAGAAATGGATTCTACATGCAATTTTTTGGCGGACTAACCTGGGTCATAATTTCTGGTATCGTATAGTTGGACTGGGTACAAAGGGGCATAGACCGGGTCTCTGGGGGAATTTTGGTAATTTAGCACTATTAAGCTAAGTTAGCCAATAATATGAGTATGGAATGATACATGGATAAGTAGTGACTCATTTATAGTATTTTTTGGAATTTAGGACCCGACGGAATGTGTTGAGCCGGAGCAAAGACGTTGGTTTGAGGAAGGACAAAAAGTCTAAGAGGTAGTGAGCTTACCTAGCCTACATGTATATGATATGTATGTTTTTACATTGTTTTATGTGACTACTTTGCCTAAATGCATTGAACGTATTTGATTGATTGAAGCTATGTTATATTTGTACGATGGCCATGAGTATGCTGTAATATGAAAAGCATATCATGCATTAAATATATATCTTGCATGTATAGTGGAAATGTTTACTACTGAGATTCTCTAAATCTACTACTCCTTACCCAACCATATGGGTAAATTAAGTACAGGTGAAGAATGCATGAAGATATGTAAGAGGACTTACGAAGGTGAATTGAAGATTGTAGTGCAGGGCACTATTTTTGTATTTGATGTAAATGTTTTAATAGCCTTATGTGGCTAAATACTTTATATATATAAATGAATGAGTGTAGCATAAGAAGAAAATAGCTCTAATTGAATTGAAGAGAAAATCATTTGCATACTTTGATATGATGAAATTAAGAGCCAATGAGACATTAGTGATGTAGTGAAACTTGTGGAAATAAGTGAAAATTTTTCTACCCTTTGAAAAACCCTCGCGACCTTAGGTTCAAATCCTGAGTTGAGAGTGGGAATTTATGAACATTTGTGGAAGTTGGGTAGTCTGGGTTCAAATCCTGGTTCCACAACTAATTTCACTATTCATTTGTATTCATTTGGAACGATTGGAGATAGGGTATCACATATGTAACCACCGATTGGAGTGTATATCATTTTATATGCACCACCATTTACCCTTTTATTCCATTAAATGTCTCAATTACATACAAAGAATATTAGTGAATAAAAAGTGGGATGTTACACAACTTGACTATTTAGATTATACAAGTATTAGATGAAATAATAACTTGTCGTCCATAAATTATACTTATAGGACCTAATAGCTGTCCGGAATCTAAGACCTGCCTGAGCTGAGGGAAACAATTGGATATTGCTCAAGGGAAGTGACCAACTTGTTCTTTCATATGTTATAGGATACATTATATGATTGTGGTTTCATTATGAATTGTCTGACACATTATGATTATGCAGGGTGGTTGCTCGGGGCCTATTGCACGGGTGGACGCTAGGGCCATCAAATTTGTTTGTGATGCACAAGTGGATGCCCGGGGCCTATTGCACGTGTAATACTCGAGACCTTGTGATTGTTATACCTAGTGCTATGGTGATATGTTGAATGTAGTTGTGATAATTCTGTTATATGATGACTGTATGGCATACTCTGTGATTTTGTATCTATATGATTGACTACCTATTACTACTATGATTCTTTTGAATCTCACCATTTTTCTATAAAAACTTTTATAGTACAGGCTGGTAGCTCAAAGGGCAAGAAGGTAAACATGGACTACTAGAGGATGAAGTTGCAAAATTTACTTTCTCTGTTGATTGTCTATTTTTGGTATTTTGGATATTTTGGATTATGTATATAATGTACATAACTCTCTAGACCTGACTGTGATACAGTGATAGAACTAGTAGAACCAGTAGCTTAGTAAATGGACGTTAATATAGTAAATGGATAACTTAGCTAAGTAATGCTTCTGATCGTTCGAGAAACATTAACAAACAAATGTAACATGAGACTTAAGCAGAGACATGCTCGCACACTGATAAAATAAAAGTGAGTACCAATGAGACTTAGTGAGGCAGTGAATATTTGTAAAAATGTTTGAAAATTTTTTATCCCACCTGAAAAACCCACTCAATCCTAGGTTTAACTCCTGAGATAACTTTGGAATTTGTGAACATTTTCTAAAGTCTATTCAATCCGGGACCGAATCCTAGTTTTACAACTGATTTCACTACTCTTTTGTATTCATCTGAGTCTATTGGATATAAGGTATTACACAAATGGTATTTATTTTTCCTTTTCCATAGAAATAATCCATCTTCTCGATTCTCATCACAATACCCAAAATAATCTTTTCCTTACATAACACCTTAGGAGGAACACACAATTCTCCCTGCACAGCTAAAGATTGGACAGCACAATTTTTTGAACATTTCAAGGAACACTATAGGTTATAAAAGATTGTTCTCTAGTTGAACTTTATGTCATCCACAAAGTGATGAGTATAAGCTATTAACTTAAATTTTACTTCTCCTCTTAAACTTTTTATCAAACACCTATCATACATAGAAGTCAAAATTAACAAAATAGGTCCTTTTTTTTATTTTCTTTTCAACTTTTAGCATTCAATTTCACTCCCTTAGATCTAGAAATCTAAAGTAGCAACATTAATAGAAGAGAAGGTATTCAAACTTCCAACTTGCAAAATAAAATCAATCAAGAACAATATTATCAGTGATTGTATCCCAAGTCCCTTTAGATGTGGCCAGTAAGGAGGAGAAAAAGAAATAAAACAAGTTGCTCCCTTCCCTATTTCTATAATGAACCCTATTGACTAACAAAAGAAAGTGGAAATCGTCAATCTTAGGCAAAGCACAAAAGGACGAGTTGAACATTCTCTAACACAGACACCGACGATGGTAGAAATGACGGAGGCAACGGAGAAGAGCAACAGAAACTCCATATTTTCAATATTAGATGCCATTTTTACTCCCTTCCTTATAATAGCCAAGAAAATATTTATATACTATCGAGATAATGGATTATTAATAAAAAATATTTATTTATGTTATTTTAGATGTTTCTATTATTTAGGACATTTTTGGGATTTGTTTAGTGGTCTTCAAGTTTAGGATGAGGAAATTCGGATACTAGAAAAATTAAATTAATAATTTTATTTATTTATTTTTGGGTAGTTACTCCCATAATCTGAGTTTTGGATCCATGTGTAATGTTAGGATATCTTAATAATATTTTATTAGAGTATCTTAGGGTATCTTCATTAAAATATTAAAATATTTGAATGAAGATATTTGGATTACCTTTTAATTTCATTCTCTACCTCTAATTGTTTGTATTATTTTTGGTTCCTATCTTTAATAATAATAATAATAAATACCTTTATTTTGTTTGAGCTTATTTTCAAATTACCAAAATGCCCTATTAATTTATGAATTAGCCATTGCAACAAGGGCATTGTAGACTTTCTCTATTAAAGCCACTCACTGCCTTACCGCCTTAGATATTTTGTTTCCTTCATCATATTATAACCGAATCATTCAACAATGGGAGGAAGAGGATTTGGGGTCTTCTCATATGCCTTTATTCTTCTACTCTGTTTAGCTTCATCAGCCATCATCTCTATTCATCATCATCTCTATTTGTTTCTTAATTTAGAAATAATGCATTTACCTAAGTACTTGGTTTCTATTCGCAGCTTGAAGGAATGTTCATTGTACTTGTTTATACTAGTTTCCTAGGTTAGTTTTGCATTAGTACTTTTACACTTTGCATTCTTTGTTTTTGAAAAAAAAATCAATCAAGGCATGACAATTATATTTCTAGGAAATATTTACATGTTTTGGTCTGTCATATATGTATAAACTCTTTCGGTTGAAATAATTGCATTGTTTAATATTTTGGTACAAAAGCCTTGCATTCAAAATCCACATTAAACATTCACTTGTTTTGGGTTGCTTTCTTTCTAAGGTTTATTTTAAATTATAAGCTCCAATTTTATCTTAAAGGGGTATTGTTTGGAAGTGGTAGTGAGAGCTTATATGATATGATAAATGATTGTGATATTATTTGTAAGTTTGGTGAGTGATCTAAGTGGGATGCCATAGAATATTTTGTATGCATTTAAATTCGGTTGGAATTTATGATTTTTTTAAATGATTAAATTAAAATTAATTAATTAAGAACTTAGTTGACTTAGTAAGTCAATAATAGAAAATATTAGGAATAAAAGATAATGAGATTGATTATTTTATATGAATTTTCAAAATTTTAAATTGACAGTAAATAATTATTAGAATTTTGGTTGACAAAAGGATAATTAGCCAAATTTAATTATGAAAAATACCAAGAGGATTTAAATAATTAGGCAAATATAAGATAAATTTATTTTAAGGTTAATGTGAATCTATAAAAATAGTTTCTTACCATAGAAATGGAAATTTTATCTTAAAGAATATCTTGTTTTTCAAACTCCTCAGAAATTCGACATTTAATAAAGTATCAACGCATAGTTTAGTAGGCATACATAAATAATATAAACATACTGATATAAAATTCTTAATTACATTATAGGAATTCCCCATAAGTTTTGTACATAGTAAATTACAAAACCTGAAAGTACATAAAAAGTACAAAGATAACCAACAAAAATCTTCATCAGACCCGAATCATTCAGTGGTGGGTGTCTACCTCTTTGCCTTTAGAGTTACTGCCTCTTGCTGAATAAATATTATTTCTGGAAAGGGGTGAGATTCAAATAAATCTCAGTAGTAACAAGTAATCAATCTTATAAAATGTAAAAAATAAACATGCAAAGCAGCATATGATGCAACAAACAAAAATGTTGTGCACATGTCTGTTAGACAATGTTTAGGATCAAACGATGATTTTATCTGGATCAAAATGGCCATTTGTCCTTACTTTCCAATCAGTGATCATAATGCTATTTTGCTTAGCATTCAGGTACAAATGACTGTCTATCCCCTAATGGTCTTACTGCATTCTCTGTTCAAGATCATATGCTTTTATGACCCCTAGACTGGGTACGTGCCGACCCTAAAGGTATTTGTGCTTTTCCCTCATGGTGGTACTTGTGCTTTTTTCACACCCAGCTCTAGGAATTATTGCCAATCACATATCATTGTACAAAATATGAAAAACAATGCATATTAACAATCACGTAGAATATGAGAGATAGAGTTAATACTATAAATTCTTTCCTGTACCAAGTTAGTCAGTCCACTAATTCTTGATCCATCGGGCAATTGTTAAGTCCTAAAATTTCAAATTTATAATAAATGAGTTATTACTCATTCATTACTTATTTCTAAATTCATGTAGTTAGTTATCTTTACCCCTAGAGTTCAAGGTAATTAAATTGTGTCATTACCTTTTTAATTTCGCACATTTAGTAAAAGCAAGCAAAATTTTCATAAAACTTTGAGAATTCATATCATTTTGTACAAATGTCTAATTGCAGTGATTCTAAAGGCTATATGACTCTTATTAAGTTTATTTTGAAGGAAAAATATTCCATTTAGCCAATTAGGCACACACCATTCCAGAATAACCATTTATTGGACACTGTCATAAAAACTTGCCAGTTTTACCTGGCTAACTTCAAAAATACATAACTCTTAGTGTATAGGTCCAAATGACCTATATGACCTATCAAATTAAAGCTTCTTAAGTCTTCTTTCATTATGAAAACTATCATAGCCATTGAACATCATTAAGTTACTCAAAACATAATGCAAACCTCTGTAGGGAAATCCTAATTGAATAACAACATTGCAACTTTCAATTTGTGTTCCAATGACCTATAATTTATTACCAGGGCCTATTCCTATACCATTTTTTTATGTATAACACAATGGTAACATCAAAATAATCAAATTTCCATTCCTTATTAATGTCATGTTCAGGTCAGAAAATTAGGGTTTAACTCAACAATTCACAATTTAAACCACCAAACCTAGCTTATATGCTTCCAAAATAACATATAACCACATGTATAAGGTCAAAGCTTCATGAACCCTAACAAACCCTAGCTGACTAAATTAGTGCAGAAATAATGAGTCCAAAAAAACTCAACCAAATAAGGCAACATATATGCCAAAATGATGCTCTTGCTCACCTTTTGCTCCTTCTTGAGTTCTTTTCTTGATCTTCCAAATTTTACTCTTGTAAGATGACTCAAAACACCTTCTCCTGAAAAAAACCATAGAAATGACTATCTTGAAGAGGGGAACAAGATTTATGAAGAGCTTTTGAGCTAGAAAGGTGGTTTACCTAGTGAAAATTAGCCAAGAAGCTCACCTTTTGGCTTTGCTCTTCTTTTCTCTTTCCTTGGCTTTGTTTGGCCGACTTTATGCATAAGAGAGAGAGTCAAATATTGATTTGAATATTGTCCTTGAATGAATTTCTCCATTTGGTTATCACATTATTCGCATGTTCACTGTGATAATTGTATCCTTGGATAAATCATAATGATTGTCCTAAATGTCCCTGGTCGGTCATCTATGTGGGAGCAAAGATGAAATAAGACCAGTATGACTTTGATAAGGTATGGGGATACTAATCAAAGTCTTAGGCACTTATAGGAGTATAAGGTGCTGGACTGACCCGCTATGAGAAAGCTGGATGGATCAAGTCATAAGCTTATCTCATGTATAACCATGTCACAATGCCCTTTGACCTGAGATCATCATGGATTCCTACATGGGAGTCACTAAGCTTTGACTTAGTCAAAAGTCACCTTTAACCGGGTGGTGATAAAGGCTACAATCGGGCTTAATGGTTTTCATGTAGAGGAATGTGAATGGTCAAGATGGAATTTGTCCCTTACATTAGTGAGAGATATTACTGGGCCTCTCGATGAGTAAGTCTGAGAAATGTGTGGCCATACTACGATGGAAAAGAGTTTCTACTTCTATAGTCAGACTACTCAGGGATCGAGAAAGTAATGGTTAGGAATAGGAGGATGACATTCTCCATGCCTCATCCTTGACCGAAATATCGTGGGACAAAAGGGACGTGATATGGTTATACGACAGGTTATATCGTATTGTCGATCTTCATATGAATTGGGTAGTCGTAATGTCTTGCTAGAGGCCGCTTACGACTTGTGGGTTAGTATAGTCATTGGCCCACTGCCAACTTCGTTTGGGCCTACAGGGTCGCACACAAGAATAGCCCAACACGAGCTGTAATGTCCAGATTCATTGAATCTAAGATGCGTCTAAGATTCAATGAATACAATGTTTAATCTAGGGTGAATAAATTTTAAATATATATTTATTATATACACATGTTGTGTGAATATTTATTTGATAAATATTTATATGTGTGTTATATATATATTTATATTTGGAAAGGAATATTAATAATATTATATACACATATGTATTTTTGAAATACATAAATACATATATAATATATATTATTTGATAATATATATTATATATATATGATAGTATTATATTATATGATCATATGATAATATTATATTATATATATATAATATATATTATTTGATAATATATATTGAATATATGATAATATTATATTATATGATGATATTATTATGTTGTGTATATATAAAGATATTATATGATAATATCTCATATTTAATTTATGAAGATAAATTAAATTCCATTGGCTCTTTATTCTAATTAAATAAATAGGTTAAATTAAAACTGTTGGACAGATTTAATTAAACCAGGTTTATTTAATTAGCTTATTAAAACAATTAAATGTTAATTGATATGATAAGGATTTTGAAATTAATTAAGATTAATTTTAAAAATCCAATATCCATCATAAAATAGATAACCCTACTAGTTATAAAATATGAGAGCTAGGGTTTTCTACAGATGATGTAAAACTAGAGAGCCACAAAAAAACCCTAGAAGGATATTAGAGGCGCTAGCACGCTGCCGGTGTTGGGGTCCTATTCGTGTGGATACCAGTAGAGGGAGCTGATATGAGTAGTTAGCTCCTCAAGATTGAAAAAGGCAAAACTCCAAGAAGAACTAGTTGACATGTTGATGTTGGGGATGGTTAATCTCATACTCATAGAGATTGATGCTCTTTTAAGAAGAATTAGCGGACATATAGATGCCGGGGAAATTATTTCAGGAGCAACCAAACATGGAGATTTGTGAACTTGTAATACGTTGATGATTGTGGGAATTCAAACAAACATGAATAAGGTACGACTCTTTCTAACTTGATTTAAATGTCGTTGATAGATCCGCAATTGGGATTGGTAAACTTTTGCTATTTTAATTTTTTTTAATTCTTCCGCTGTGTGCCTACCAATCCCAACATCAAGATGTTAAAGTTTCTCGAAAAAGTAGGATAGTTAATTGACTAAAGGAGAGGGAGTATATATTAATTGAACTCTCTTCTTTTTTTTCTTTGGGTACTTGCCAACTTTTAGAGTGTGAGAGGATGAGAAAATGAGTAAATTAAATATTTATCCTCACCTCTTGAACACTTAGCCAAAATATTTGACTAATGGAGGAGGAAATTTGTTGACTTGTCTCCTTTTCTCTTGGTATGCTTTTAACCATCCTATCTTGAGTAAAAAGGTGAAGATGAGAATTTATTAAGCTCTCTTCTCTATCCCATAGTTCCTTGACCGAAATACCTCAACAAAAAGAGAAAGATAATTGTATCTAATTAGTCACATGTGTGTGGGTTCATGTTTGACCAAGTCTTTCTTAAAGTAGTTTGACACATTGACTAATTTTCCCTTACATTTTTTCCAATTTTTGAACCAACATGTGTCTTTCTTCTTTCCTTTTTATTTTTGGCTGAATTTTGCGTAAATATTTGGGCCAAAAATTGTGCTATTTCCTTCTTCATTTTGGGTTACAATATTAGGCCTTTATCAAGACAAAAATTGGACTTTACGTCTTTCTTAGCCATAAATTCCATATAATCACTATTGCCACTATTTTAGCTAGTTCAAGTATACCAAAATTCACCATTTCATTCCATTGAATATAATTAAATGTACAAGGAAGTTTGGTGAATAAAATTTTGGATATTACAGGTCTCCACCCGTCAAAAAAATTTCTTCCCTAAAATTTTTTACATAAGCAGATTCTATAACATCACAAATTTTGGGACTTGAGGCTTGAGAATAAGTCTGAGTTAAGTGGACTGCTAAGCCCTGGTTTAGCAAGTGTCCCAAAAGGGCATAATTTTATTCTCTAAAATTTCCTTTACAACTTCGAGGTATTAAAGAGAATAAAATGGTGAAATTAAGAGCACATTAAGTGACCAAACAAGGAAATTAGGGGTCACACACAAATTGTAAGAATTGAGTTGTGCTGCCAGTGTGTTTTTCCAAGTGGCAATCTGATTGTGTGGCATTTTTAAATAGGCAAATGATGTTCAATTCCGATGAACTTTTCTAGAATGAAAGTAGACTTATCCAAATTTAATTGGATAGGTCATATAATTCATTTGAAGCTATACACAGAGTTATGTATTTTGAAGTTAGCCTTGTAAATAGTAATTTTGGGAATTTTGAGCTTCCATTTGGCTGAAGGCTATATTTTTTCTTTAAAATATACTTAATAAGGGTCACATATCCTTTGTAACCATACCATTAGACATCTATACAATTAGATATGAAGTTTTAAAATTTGATGAAAATTCTACCCAGTTTTTCAGCAAGTGCGAAAATGAAAAAAAATGTATGGGCAAAATGGTCATTTGACTAATAAAACAAGAAGCCATTTATTTTTCCCTTTAATTGGGATGAATTTCAGTTAAAGTGGGGAGCAAGAAAGGAAGAGAGGGAGGGAGTTGGAGAAACAAACAAGCACAAAGAGCAAGAGCAAGCATCAAGAAGCAAGATCAAGATGAGGTAGTAGTCATTTCTACTTGTTCTTGCCTTCTTCTTCATGATCACTCTCCCTAATCTCTTCTCCAACTTGAAATACACATTTAGCATGCAAAATCTAAGAGGGAAGAGAGAGAGAGGAAGTGACACCTAGTGAGAGGGAGAATCAAGAGTTAAGCTCAAGAACCCTAATCCTTTTGATTAATATGTTGTGTTGGTAGTTGTTATGGATTTGTGATTGTTTTGGCTTTGTTTGTGATTTTGAGATATGGAAACCCTAAGGGGAGATGCTGCCCAATTTTCCATTAATCATGTGGGAAAGGTGTTAAGTGATTAAACATGTGATTAGAGGTAAAAGGAAGGTGGTTTATAGATTGAAATCAAAACAACATCATTTTTCCTTGATTTTCCAAAGTTTCGGCCAGCTACAGTTCATAGGGTTAGAGCTGGAATTTCATGGTTTTAATGATTGCATTGATTTTACAAGGAAAAATTGTGTAGGGTACAGAGTGTGGAGTATAAAGGCCCTAGAATTTGAAATGACAAAACTATCCTTAAAACCCTAAGTTAGGGGCTGTCAAGTGTAAATCTGTAATTTGGACCGGAATTTATTAATTTGAGGTCAAAAATGGATTCTACACATAAAATTTTATAGGATTAGCCTGGTCATAATTTTTGGTGAAGTACAGTTAGACCGGGTACAAAGGGACTTAGGTCGAGTCCCTAAGGGTATTTTGGTAATTTTGCAGTTTTAAGTCAAGATAACCAACACATTGAGTTTACAATGAGTTATGAATGAGTAATAACTCATTTATCCTAAATTTGAAATTTTAGAATATACTAACAACTCGAGCTAGAGACAAAGCTGGATCTATAGATAGGCAGGAAAGGGCACGTTCCAGGTAGTTACTCTTTGTGTACTATGTGATTATTTGTATGCTTTGTGTATGCCATCTTCTTTGACATGAGCACAGTGTCAGGGGAATATTAGATTTGTTGTGGTCTGGGACCTAACAGAAGTGCAGAGTTAAGCCGAGGTTGCAAGCAGTCGTTTGGCCTCGGACAGTGTGAACACAACATAGTGCATGACATATTTATTTTCACATCGTATATGTCTGATTGTATGTTACTACTAAGATTCTTTGAATCTCACCCTTTCCATAAATGTATAAAGTTTCCAGTAGCAGGTAGAGGCTTAAAGGGAAAAACTGTAAATTTCTGGTAACTAATGATTCCGGACTGGTACGATAGGAGAAGCAGTTGGTTATCTAAAGACATTTTATTATTTTATGGTCTGTAACTAATATGTATGAACTCCTATGGGGAATTCCTGTATACAAACAAGCATATTGTATCAATAATATCAGTATTTATGCTATTCCTATGTGTCCGTTGAACTACACAATTGCTACTTTAGTTAATATCAATAATGAAGTGGAGTCTTACAAAGGAAAAGTTTGAAGATTGAAGGTGAGTGGGATTAAAATGACACTCAAACATGAGTAAGATTGAATATGAAGAAGGGAGACAAGATCACAAAGATGGAATGTATTGCTCTCATGTGTGGAAGAATGTAAGGTGTAAAGACAAAGTAGGGTATCATCTGATTTAATTTCTAGATCGAGTCAATATGTAAGCTAGTCTCAACTATCATTTTCTAGACTGCACATAATGCAACCAGTACACAAGCACACCATTCTTTAGATCACGTGTAATCATATCCGGCCTAGAGAGAATATTCTAAACTACACATAATAAATTTAGTATATAATCTTGTAAATTTCTTTTTCATAAAAATTTTTAAATATCCTTTTGACTGGTTTAAAATAAACCCAGTTTAGAAAGTACATTTTACATCAGGTGTAACATCAACTTGTCTAAAGTTTTACATATATTTATAGAAAATGCCACCGGTTAAATTTTTAAACCGTCCCCGTAAAAAAGGGTCTAGATAGGGTGGTCTAAAAGGCCTTTTTCCTATTAGTGCTAGTAGCTTTCCTCCACTTTTTATTATGTTTTGAATTTTTGTCTTTTGCCACCAAGGATTATTACTATGTTTCTTGTGTTTATTTCAAAAATAGTGATTTATAAACCTATAATAATTAAAAAAGTATGCATTTATTTAACTTGTGGATCCACTACTTTATGAATTTATTTTTTGTGCATGATAGTGTGCCTTTGAGTTAATCGATTTCTATTATAACTATGTTACACGGTAGTATTCTTATCTAATATGGGCATGTGTATGTAAGGTCATTCATTTTATAACAATGTTAGACATCATCATCATTATATAATGTGGTTATGCATGTGTACCATTATTCATTTTATAATCATGCTAGATGGCACTATTCCTATATAAGATGGATACGTGCATGTATGAATCACGATGTTAATTGGAAAACAGAAATAAAACAAGAACCCTTTATAACCTTGATAGTAAATTGTATAATAGTTGGTTCATTTTCTTTTATCAAGGTTATTGTCTATGGCATGAGCTCTTTTATAACCACGATAACCTATGTGTGTATAAAAAATTCTTTTGCTATCATAGTTATCCTAACAAAAAATAAATAATTAGTTGTCTCTTTATTACCATGGTAATTAATTGAAATCGAGCTAAGTGAAATAGTATAGGGAAGTGTCACATCATGAAAAATTCTACCTATATGCTAGTTAAAAATGGTAGCTTTGTATATCTTATATGTTGGGCAATAGTTTTAAACCAATATAGGGACTAAAATGTCAATAAAAGTTTAGGGACTAAATTGAAAATATTCTTATTAGAATTTTTACTATTTTACTGGATCGTGAATTTTATCAGTTGAATACAGGGATAGAAAAATCATACAAAATTCCCCTGACACTGACACTCAAGATCTATAAGATGGTATTTAGAGACCCTGAATTCAAATTTTTGAAAAAATAGATATAAAATTGGAGAAGAATTTAGGTGCTTGTCTGTGCATTAGGATAAAGTGGTAAGCAACGAACAGTGAGTCAATCTATGTGTGACAAGTGTCCAGCTGCATGCAAATATTTTATTGATTTCCTCCGCCTATAAATACCCCCTCCAATTTCCACATTTCTTACTCATCTCCTCTAGCTCTCTCCTATTCCTTAAGGTTTCTCTCCTTAGAAAGAACAAGTCTTGCTATCTGAAGTTAGGCAATAAGGCTGGTTAAGCATTCCATAAGCTTCAAGTTTAGGTTTTCTTGCCTAGAAAAGGTCTACTCATATCAGTCTGAGTTAAGTATAAGGTAGCAATACTAGCCCCTCGTTTAACTTGTTTAGTGCTTGAGTCTACTGTTTCTTGTAATGCTACATGACCATGTTATATGAATTGTTATATTTGTAGGTCGTTGATTATTGTTCCCAAACAAGATAGTTAAGGGTAGGACATACATGGTAATCCTTCATTAACATAGGGCTAGGATATAGCGATCCTTCCTAAACTAAGGGCTAGGATATGGTGATCCTTCCCTTATAGGGATTTTAGATATGGCGATCCACCCCTTAAGTGAGAAAGGACATTGTGATCCTCCTTGCACAATCTATTTGCCAATGACAATAATGTTGCATTGTGTGTTAATTTTATGTTTATTTGCTGTTATGATAATTATATGTTGCTTTTCTTGTAACTACTACTTGAGTAATATCCATGTTTAAGGATGGCTTCCTGTTGCTACTGGGTTTTCTCCCCAAAATCTCACCCCTTCCAACTCTAACCTCTACAGGTGCTAGTAAAAGTGGAGTCATAGATAAAGAAGTGATAACTTATACCATTTGTGAAGTCGTGTTTTGAAGCTTATAACATGATCTTGTAATTTTGATGTGTAGAAATAAGCTTTAATTATAGCACATATGTAATGTTTTGTGTACTTTAATTATGACATGTAAACACTTTTTGTACTAATATAAGTATGAATGTTTGTTTCTTCATTTAGAAACTTTTATCTTGGATTGGAAATTAAAAAAAAACAAGAACCTCTAAAGTATGATATGACATTTTTGGTATCAGAGTGTGGTTCTAGCAAGCATAGACATGTTATATTATTAATATGTTTGAAAAATATTTTGTACTTTATTACTTTTGACTGATTTTTTGTTGTAATTGTTTTGTATAAGTTTTAGTATTGACTTCATAACATGCAATTTGGTACTAAACTTATGGTTATAGCCTATTAAAGATGTTCAAAATAGTGAAATACATCTTGTAGTTAACCTAGAAATAAAGTAAACCTAATAGAAGATCCTTATAGACAATCTTAAATCGATTGGACCAATAATAAAGAACTATCGATCAATTGCAAGAAAGACTAGCTAAAAGGAACAATGATTGAGAAAGAGATGGGAATAGAGATCGAAATCCACCACTTGTTTTTTAAGGTAATGATCAATGTAATAATCCTCCTATACCTCCTATTAAGTCTGTACCTGGTTAGCTCACCCACTAGCAAGTGCTAAAACAATTTTGTAGGTATCAACCTTGTACCTTTGATGGAGAATTTGATACTAAGGTTGAAGCTTCGGTAAGACAAATGCAGAAAATATTTAAGGTCAAGGTATGTAATTTTGAACAAAAACTTTGCTGGAAATAGTCATATTGGAAAAAGAAGCCAACTATTGGTGGAGGAGCATTGAAAAAAAATCTTGTAGGCTTAATGTATCCCAATCAATTGGGAGAATTTACTTGAACAATTTTATGAGAAGTATTTTCCAAGGTCTATAAGTGATGATAAGGAAGCTAAGTTCCTTACTCTTAAACAATTTGAGGAGATGACTATTGACTAATATGTAGCCAACAAGCATATTGAGCTATCACGATATTCATCCTATCTTCAGCTCCATGATGATGAAGGTTGGAACTCCAAAAAGCTAGAAAGAGAATTAAAGCCATCTATTAGAGATAGAGTTGCTCCTCAACAAATTAGGAATTTTAATAAATTGGTGGAAGTTTTCAGGATAGTTGAAAATAACTTGGACATGATGAGAAATAAGGAGAAATCTAAGCTTGTGTAAGACCCCGCCTTACATACCCTTCAAGATTGATATTAACCAGAGTAGTAATGCGTAATTCAGCGGGCACACATAAATAACATAAATATACTGATAATATTGATACAATATGCTTGATTATATTACAGGATTTCCTACAGGGATGTACATAATGTTTACAGACCTTAAAATATTAAAAGGCCTTCATACAACCAACAACCTTAATTGATCCTACCCGACACCTGCAGTTGCCGGTAATAACGATTATGCCCTTAAAGCCGCTACCTGCTGCAGAAAACCTTATACATTTATGGAGAGGCTGAGATATAAAGGAATCTCAGTAGTAACATACAATCATATATACATGATGTGAAAATAAATATGCAATGTACCATGTTATATAAGATGCGAACTCATACTATGTTGTGTGCACACTATCCAAGGCCAAACGACTATTTGCAACCATAGCTTAACTCATGTACCATTGCTTCATCCCAGACCACAGCTAGGTTGTATGCCTTAGGCATTGTCATGTTATAGAAGATGGCATACATAAAGCATACAGATAATCACAGTGTATGAAAGAAAGAGTTACTACCTGGAATGTGCCCTTTCCTTGCCTGTCTATCGGTTTGATACTGTCTATCCGGCTCGAGCTACTGATATATCCTAAAATTCAAAATTTAGAATAAATGAGTTATTACTCATTGATAATTCATTATAAATTCATTGTGTTGGTTATCTTAGCTTAAAAATGCTAAATGACCAAAATGCCCTTGGGGACTCGGTCTAAGCCTCTTTGTACTTGGTCTAACTATACTGAACCAAAAATTATGACCCAGGATAATTCTACACAATTCTTAGATTTTTCAAAATGATGCTCAAATTACAAAAATACCCCTGGTAGCCCTTAACTTAGGGTTTTAAGGGTAATTTTGTCATTTCACATTATAAGGCCTTTATACTTCAAACTTTACATGTTCCCTACACAATTTTCCATTCTAAACCCAATGGAATCATCAAAATAATGAAATTTCAGCTTTAACCCTCCTAAACAGGTCGAGCCAAAAATCATAATTTTTTAGGGAAAATGTGGTTTCTTGATTTCAATCCATATAACTCCTTCTTTTCACTTGTAATCCCATGTTTAACTACTTAAACACCTTTTAAACATGATTAGTGTGAATTTGGGTAGTACCTCCACTTAGGGTTTGGCATTTCTAAATCACAAATCAAGTCAAAACAAAGCCAATAATAAACCACAACAACAACAACATCAACCTTGAATCAAACAAGATAACAAGGTTTTATGGCTTTACCTTTGATTCCTCTTCTTTCTTTCTCTAGCCAACCTCTCTCTACTCCTTATTTCCCTTGATTTTGCTTGATGCATATGTATTTCAAGAAAGAATAGAGATTAGAGAGTGTTGTCATGAAGAAGAATGCAAGAACAAGTGGAACTTACCACCAACTCACCTTGATTTTGCTTTTTGAGATCTTGCTTTTTCTCTCTTATTCTTGTGTTTTTTAAGACACTCCCTCTTACCATTTTCATTGTGTTGGCCAAAATATGGCTAAGAGAAAGAGATAATAGTAGTATAAAAATATCACTATCCACCTCCTCAAAATATTATATTTAATTGCTAATTTTCACATGTTAATTAGACTTTTGACTTCATCTTTTTACACTTGGCAATTCATCCTTACATATGGCGCAATTTGTGCCAAAGTAAATATTTCCTCTTCTCTCTTGCATGTTGGTCGAAAATATCTCCCAACCAAAGGGAAAAATAATTGGCTTCTTACTTTATGGTTGAATGATCATTTTGCCCTTACATTTGTTTCTATTTTCGCACATTGTTGGAAAACCGGTAGATTTTTCATCAAAATTTGAAAATTCATATCTTTATTTATAGATGTCCAATTGGTATGGTTCTAAAGGCTATGTAACCCTTATTAAGTTTATTTTTAAGAAAAAATATAGCCTTTAGCCAACTAGAGGCTCATAATTCCCAAAATGTCATTTATTGGATACTATTATAGAAACTTGCTAGTTTCAGTGGGCTAACTTCAAAAACACAGAACTAGTATATAGCTCCAAATGACTTATATGACGTATAAAATTAAAGATTGATAGGCATTGGACATCATTTTCCTATTTAAAAATGTCACACAACAAGACTGATGTGGAGGAAAACACACTGGCAACAAATCTGAATTCTTACAATTTGTGTTTCAAACATAATCATGTTGTGTGTGACCACTAATTACCTTGTTTTGTCATTTCTCGTACTCTTTAATTCACCTTTTTATTCCCTTTAGTTCCACAAAGGTATAAGGAATTTTAGGGAATAAAATTATGACTTCCTGAGACACTTGTTAAACCGAGGCTTAGCAGTTGAAATGATTCAGGCTTATTTTCAAGCCTCTAGTACCAAAATTTAGGATGTTATAGATTGCTGCTAAGAGGACCTAACTGATACAACCTTTTTTTACAAAATAAAGGAAATACTCTATGGAAAAAAGGCCTAATATCCAAGAAAGGAGCGAAGGTGTTGTATGCAAACAATGCAATAGAAACCATGGGCTAGTACCTTGTCAAGCAGGAACACAAAATTTCATTAGATGTAGGAAGCTCAGGCATATGGCTAGGTTCAATAATCAAAAGGAGACAACAAATTCAAGGCCTCATACTCAAGGAAAAGTATTTGCATTCACATGAAAAGAGGCAAGTCAGTCTCTCGATTTAATTCAAGGGATGCTTGAAATTAATAGTTGTCTTGTAAATGCTATGTTTAATTCAGGAGATAACCATTAATTCATATTCTATGACTGTGTTAAGAAGATGATACTTAAAATTGAGATTTTATACCATATGACCTACTTGTCTCAACCCCTACTAAAACAAAGTTGTTACCTCACATGCATACTTGAACTATTCAGTACAATTTAAACATTTTATACAAAACTTGATTTAATATGCATGCTATACAAAACTTGATTTAATATGCATGCCATTTTATTGAATTGATTTCATTATAGGAATGACTTAGTTTTCAGCTAATAATGTTTTCCTTTATTGTACCAATAAAACCATAATTCTTCCTACTTTTCTTTTTGTGACGAGTATTGAGACTAAGTTGAATTTCTCATTTGCCACTAAGCCTAAAAGATGTTAAGAAGAGGGAGTGAGGGTTTCCAAATACTCTTTTCTACTCAAGTTGAGATTGATGGAGGAATAAAAGAAATACATGTTGTTAAGGATTTTCCTGAGGTCTTCCTTAAGGAAATTAATGGTTTACCTCCAGATAGGGAAATTGAGTTTTCCATAGACTTAATGCCTGGAACTGAACATATATCAAAGGCTCCTTATAGAATGGACCCAAATGAACTAGATGAGTTAAAGAAGCAAATAGAAGAACTTTTAGAGAAATGATGCATTAGGCCTAGTATCTCATCTTAGGGTGTACGAGTCTTATTTGTTAAAAAGAAAGTTGTAAGCCTTAGAATGTGTATAGACTACCAATAGTTAAATAAGGTAACCATAAATAATAAGTACCCTTTGGCTAGAATAGATGACTTGTTAGACCAGTTATCTGTGGCATTTGTTTTCTCTAAAATATACCTAAGATTAGGATACTATCAACTTTGGGTTAAATCATAAGACACTTGAAAGAGTGCTTTCTAAACTAGATATGAGTAATATGAATTCTTATAATGCCATTAGCTTAACTAATGCGCTGCTATTTTTATGGATTACATGGATTATATGAATAAATATTTAGGCCATATGCCTGGAACTGAACATATATCAAAGGCTCCTTATAGAATGGACCCAAATGAACTAGATGAGTTAAAGAAGCAAATAGAAGAACTTTTAGAGAAATGATGCATTAGGCCTAGTATCTCATCTTAGGGTGTACGAGTCTTATTTGTTAAAAAGAAAGTTGTAAGCCTTAGAATGTGTATAGACTACCAATAGTTAAATAAGGTAACCATAAATAATAAGTACCCTTTGGCTAGAATAGATGACTTGTTAGACCAGTTATCTGTGGCATTTGTTTTCTCTAAAATATACCTAAGATTAGGATACTATCAACTTTGGGTTAAATCATAAGACACTTGAAAGAGTGCTTTCTAAACTAGATATGAGTAATATGAATTCTTATAATGCCATTAGCTTAACTAATGCGCTGCTATTTTTATGGATTACATGGATTATATGAATAAATATTTAGGCCATACCTGGATCAATTTATTGTGGTCTTTATGGATGAAATACTTGTATGATCAGAAAGAGCTGAACATGAGATAATGCATATGGATAGAGTTGCTTAAAGATTACAACTTGGAGATTAAATATCATCCATGAAAGGCTAATGTAGTTGCCAATCCATTGAGTCACAAGACAGTACAGGTGGAAGCCCTAATGATTCAAGATCATAATTGATCAAGGATTTTAGAGATCTCAATCAGTCTAATCAAATTCTGATCAGTGGCTGCAATGTTAGTCAGGTAGAAAATGATATGAGAACAACAATTGAGAAAGCTCATATGCATGATGAAAGGGCACAATCTATCAAAAACCTGAATGAAAAGGGTGAAACTCAAGAATAAGACCTCTCACCAAGTGGATTGGTAAGATACAAGAAGAGGATATATGTTCCACCACAAAAAGAATTGAGACAGCAAATCCTAGCTGAAGCACACAAGAGTAGATATACTCTGCACCCAAGAGTAATTAAAATGTATAATGACTTTAAAGTCCATAAGTTAGTGGCTAAGGAAGAAAAGAGTTATGACAAAATTTGTGGCTCGTTGTCTCACTTGCCAGAAGGTGAAAGCTGGGCATCAATGACCATCAAGGCTTCTGCAAAATTATGAAATTCCTGAGTAGAAATGGGAGAGCATTACCATGGATTTCTTGACATGACTAACCAAGATTAGAAATCATGATGCAATATAGGTAATTGTTGATCAATTCAAAAAGACATCACATTTCCTACTTATTAGCATTAACTATTCTCCTGATAAGCTGGCAGAGATTTATATCAAGGAGATTGTGTGATTGTAAGGTACACTAAAGAATATAATTTATGATCAATATCCTCAGTTTACTTCCAAGTTTTAGAGGTTATTGCATAAGGCTTTAGGTACCAAACTCAGGTTCAGTATAGCCTATCATCCTTAGACAGACAGACAAACAGAAAGAATAATACAGACACTGGAAAAATATGCTTAGTACGTGTATATGGGATTTCAAAGGAAGCTGGGATTGATTCCTTCTACTTGTAGAGTTTTCATATAATAATATCTATCATTTGATAATTTAAATGATTCCATATAAAGCATTGTATGGAAGGAAATGTCAATCACCCTTCTGCTGGGAAATATTTTATGAGAGAAAGATGTATGGACCATATATAGTTAATCAGACCATAGAGCAGACTAAGTTGATCAAACAAAGGTTGTTAGTTGCTTAGAGTAGACAAAAAAGTTATGTCGACAAGAGGCAAAAACCTCTAGAATTTACAATTAGAGATCATGTGTTTCTGAAAGTTTCATCTGTCACTGGTATTGGTAGGGCATTAAAAATGAAAAAGTTAAGCCCTAAGTACATTGGTCCATTTGAAATCTTATAAAAAATCAGGCAAGTAGCATACCAAATAGCTTTACCCCCAAATTTGAGCAGACCACATGATGTCTTCCATGTCTCACAGTTAAAGAAGTATCAACCCGACCTAGAACATGTAATTGAATATGAAGATTTTCATATGCGGGATGATGTTGCATTAAGGTTAAACCTGAATGAATTATTGATCGGTAAGAGAAACAACTCAGGCACAGTAGTATTCCATTCATGAAAGTAGTTTGAAAATGATTATCTCTTAGAGAAGACAATTGGGAAATAGAAGAAGACATGTAAAGTTATTACCCATAATTTATGAATATGTTTGTATAGCTAATTTCCAGGATGAAATTTTATTGATAGGGGAGAGCTATAATATCCCAAATTTTGTTCACAAAAAATCCTTGTATATTTGATTGTACTAAATAGAATAAAATGGTGAATTTTAGTGCACTTGATGTAGCCAAGATGTTAGAAATAGTGATTACATGAAATTTTGGCTAAGTAAGATATGAAGTACAATTTTTCTCTTCATAAAAGCCTAATATTGTAGTTTAAAATTAAGAATGGATGAGCACAATTTTTGGTCGAGTATATTGTGAAAATTTTGGCCAAAAAAAGGTAAGAAGGAAGACAACACTTGGTACAAAAATTCAAGAAAATGAAAGGGTAAAATAGTCATTTGGCTAATAAAATTAAAAGCCAATATTTTCCCCTTATTTATGAGCAAAGTAGGACAAAAGAGAGAAGAGGCAAGGAAAAATAAGTTTATGCCACCTTACATGCTCTGTGGTAGGTTTACAAGACATATGGAAAAAGAAAACTTAAGAAATTGCCATGTGTACAACCTTTGAAATAAAATAATATTAATTATAAGTAGGTGGAAGATGATTTTATTTAAGAGCATATCAGCCCCCTTAAGACCATATTCCGGCCAAGCTTGAAAGAAAAGAGAGAGGAGAGTTTGGAGAAAAACAAAGAACAAGGAAGGAAGAGAAGGAATCAAGAAGCAAATCAAGGTAAGATTGGTAGCAAAATTTATGTGTTCATGTCTCTAAATGCATGGAAACCTTCTCTATCCTTATATTCCTCTTGAAATCATGTAAAGTAAGAAGAAAATTAAGGCAAAAGGAGAGAGGAAGGTGGCATCTTAGAGAGAGAAACAAGGAAGAAGAAGGTAATCTTGAAAACTTGATTTCTCTTGTTGATCCATGATGATTGCTGGTGTTTTGGTTGGTTATTTGGCTTGAATTTGTGGTTTGGGATGCATGAACACTAAGGGTAGGTGCTGTCCAAACTTTGATTAATCATGTTTACGAGGTGTTTAAGTGGTTAAACAAGTGATTAGAAGTGGAAAGAAGATGTTTGGTTGATTTGAAATTGAAAAACTTCATTTTTCCCAATTTCTTCAAACTTTCATCCATACCTGGTTGTAGGTGTTTGGGCTGGAATTCAATGGATTTTATGATTCCATTATGTTTAGAATAAAAAATTGTGTAGGGAACATGTGAAAAATATAGTCTGGAGGCTTTAAGGTGTGGAATGACAATTTTGCCCCTAAAACCCGAACTTTGTGGATGTCAAGGGTAATTCTGTAAAATGTATAGTGATTTTGTCAAAACTAAGGTCAAAATTAGATTATATATGTGAAATTGTGTAGGAATAGTGTGGGTCATAATTTTTGGAAAAGTACAGTTATACCGGGTATAAAGGGAATTTAGACTGGATTCCTTAGGGGCATTTTGGTAATTATGTGTTTTGGATAGAAATAACCAACTATAATAGTCTATGAATAAAGCATGAATGAGTAGTAATTCATTTATTATGAATTTGGAATTTTAGGATTTGACAATTGCTCGAGCCAGACAAAGGGTTAAAGGACTGATATTAGCTAGACGTTTGAAAGGATTCCAGGTAGTAACTCTATCTCTCATACATTATGTGGTTATTTATATGTATTGTAATGCCATGTTCTATGATGTGAAATGTGTGTGATATAATTCCTAGAGCTGTGGTGTGGGAAAGGTGTGAAACCTTATGTCCAATAGCTTTAGATGAGTACAAAAGAGTAGTGCAATCATTTATGAAACCAGGAACCAGTCTCAGAGTAACCAACTTCAAAAAACGTTCGCAAATTCCAATCCTATCTTAGGACTTGAACTTGGGATTAGAGAGGATTTTTTAGAGTAATAAAATTTTTCCCCAAACAATTTCACAAACATTCTCTATCTCACTAAGTCTCACCGGCTCTCAAATCCATTTTATTTGAGTATGCGAGCGTGTCTCTACTTACGTTTCATGATACGTTCTTTAGTTAATGTCTCTTCATTAATCGAAAGCGTTATCTCTTTATCCAACTACCATTCAATTACTAAGTTACCAGTACTACTACTTCTACCACTGTACTATCGTCAAGGTTTACATAGTTATGTACATTATTTACAGTGCCAAAATATTCCAACATATTAAGAAAAGACAACCAACATAAAGTTAAGTCTTTCTCTATCCATCCTCTAACTGTCCGCATTTACCTTCTTGCCCTTCAAGCTGTCTCCCTGTACCATAAATTGGTTTTGAAAAAGAGTGAGATTCGAGAGAATCTCAGTAATAACATATAGCCAATCATACAGATATAATATGTTGAGTTTCGTACATGCAGTGGAAGAAATTAATCGTTTAAAATTTTCGAATCCCGAACACATGATCAATCAACGGCGTTTAAACTGAGTAGTTAGAGTCGTACCTTTTCATTTTGCATCTTGTTCGATCTCTAGGAGTCAATGCTTGTGATCGTCTCCCTCTACTGGCATCCAAACGAACAGGACCCAACGCGGCAGGTGCTAGCGCCTCCAAGATGCCTCACCTTTATAGGGTTTTCTCTTACGGCTTTCTAATATGCCTCACACACTCTGCTAGGGTTCTCTAACTCTAGGTCTTATAGCTTAAGTGGGTTGTATTAGATATTCAAAATTAATCTTAATAAATTTTGAATTTCGAATTAAATCAAATATATCTGATTTGATTAAATTTGTCCAACAGATTTAATTTTATCATATTTATTTGATCTAAATAAAGAGCCAATAAATTTAATTTATCTTTATAAATTAAATCTGAGATACGATATCTCTATTAGTTTTAATTATTTAATTTATCAAATAAATTAAATATAAAACTAACACTACATTATAATATTATTATCTATATATATAATATTTTTATTATTTCAAATTTATATTATATATATATATATATATATATATATATATATATATATATATATATATATATATATATATATATATATAATCTGTCCTCCCTAGATTAAACATTGTATTCATTGAATCTTAGACACATCTTAGATTCAATGAATCTGGACGTTACAGCTCGTGTTGGGCTATTCTTGTGTGCGACCCTGTAGGCCCATATGAAGTTGGCAGTGGGCTAATACTATACTAGTCCACAAGTCACAAGCGACCTCTAGCAAGATATTACAACTACCCAATTCACACGAGGATCAATGATACGATGCAACCTATCATACAACCATGTCACGTCCCTTTTTGTCACAAGATATTTTGGTCAAGGATGAGGCATGGATAATGTCATCCTCCTGTTCCTGACCATCACTTTCTCGATTCTTGAGTAGCCTGACAATAGAAATAGAAACTCCTTCCCATTACAGTATGGCCATACATTTCTCAGACTCATTCCTCAAGGGACCCAATAATATCTCTCACTAATATGAGGGACAAATTCCATCTTGACCATTCACATTCCTCTTCATGAAAACTCATAAGCCTGATTATAGCCTTTATCATCACCCAATCAAATGTGACTTTTGACTAGGTCAAAACTTAGCAACTCTCATATAGGAATCCATGATGATCTCAGGTCAGAGGGCATTGTGACGTGATTATATATATGAGATAAGCTTATAACTTAATCCATTCAGCTTTCTCATAGCAGGTCTATCCAGCACCTTGTACTCCTACAAGTGCCTAAGACTTTGGTTCCTATCTCCATACCTCATCAAAGTCATACAGGTCTTATTTAATCTTTGCTCCCGCATAGATAACCGACTAAGGACATTTAGGATAATCTTTATAGTTCATCCAAGGATACAATTATCATAATAAACATGCAAATGATATGATAACAAAATGTAGAAATTCTTAAATTACAATAATGTTTAAAGTACAATGATTGGCCCCTAGGGCACAATTTCTAACTTCCTCCCACTTACACTAGGTACAATCATTAATTTGCCTAATTCCCATTATCCTAACATGATGCTCATGTTTTACCTGCACAAGCGGCTTGGTAAGAGGATCAACAACATTGTCTTCTCCTGGTACTTTGCATATTTTTATATCACCTCTATCATTGACTTCTCTAATAAGATGAAATCACATGAGTATGTGATTGGTCTTTTGATGTGACCTAGGCTCATTGGCTTGTACAATAGCACCAGTATTGTCACATAACAAATCTATTGGATTTGAGATAGTAGGCACCACCCATAGTTCAATAATGAACTTTTTGATACAAACGGCTTCCTTAGCTGCACTCGGTGCTGCTATATACTCAGCTTCTATTATAGAATCTGCTACAGTACTCTACTTAAAGCTCTTCCAGCTTACCGCACCACCATTCAAAATGAATATATATCCAGACTGCGATCTGAGATTATCTTGGTCAGTTTGGAAACTCGCATCCGTGTAACCAGTTATATAGAGCTTATCATCCAATCCACCATATACCAAGAATAAGTCCTTAGTCCTTCTTAAGTATTTTAGGATATTCTTGACAGCAGTCCAATAACCCTCACTGGGATCTTGTTGATATATGCTGGTCATACTTAAGGCAAATGAGACATTCAGTCGAGTACATAGCATGGCATACATGATAGATCCAATGGAGGAGGCATATGGAACCTTACTCATGCGATCTCTTTGATCAAGTGTACTAGGACACAAATCCTTCTGAGATGGATGCCATGTGGCATAGGCATGTAACCCCTTTTTTAATCCTGCATACTGAATCTATGCAGTATCTTGTCTATGTATGTGCTCTGACTTAGACCTATTAGCCTCTTGGATCTATCTCTATAGATCCTGATCCCTAGGATGTAAGTGGCTTCGCCTAAGTCTTTCATTGAGAAAGACTTTCCTAACCAAGACTTGACACTCTGCAAGGTAGGAATGTCATTCCCAATGAGTAGGATATCATATACATAAAGCACTAGAAATACAACTGTGCTCCCACTAACCTTCTTGTAAACACAATGTTCATCGATGTTTTGAATGAACTCAAACTCTTTGACTACTTCATCAAAATGATGGTTCCAGCTCCGAGATGCTTGCTTCAATCCATAAATGGATCTTTGAAGCTTGCATACCTTACCAGAGTCTTCTGTATGCACGAAACCTTCAGGTTGTGTCATGTACACATCCTCAAGGAGATTTCCATTAAGGAAGGCTGTTTTGATGTCCATCTGCCATATTTCACAGTCATAATATGCTACAATGGCAAGAAGGATTCTGATTGATTTGGCCATTGCAACTGGGGAAAAGGTTTCATCATAGTCTATAGCATGAGTTTGAGTGAATCCTTTTACAACCAGTCATGCCTTGAAGACATTTACTTTTCCATCCATGTTGGTTTTTCTTTAAAAACCCACTTGCACCCAATAGTTTTTACACCTTTGGGTGGATCAACCAAGGCCCATACCTGATTATCATATATAGATTGCATTTCAGACTTCATAGCACTTAGCCATTTGTCTAAGTTTGATCCTACTTTGCCTTCTTGATAGGTGGTTGGCTTATTGTGTTCAATGAGCAACGCATCATGACTTCTAGTAACCAGAAATCCATATATCTTAGGTTGTTGCCGTATCCTATCAAACCTTCGTGAGCCTTGTGTTACATGAGGAGGCTCAACAACTTGTTGTAAGTCTTCTCTGTTTTCCATCTGTGGTTTTGTGCTATCTTTAAGTCTCGAACTTCTTCAAGATATACCTTCCTCCCACTGGTTCTATTAGAGATAAACTCTCTTTCTAGAAAGATACCATTTTGGATAAGAAACACTTTGTGATCGATGGGATTGTAGACATAGTATCCCTTCATTTCCTTAGGATACACTACAACAAGGCATTTTGAGGATCTGTGCGATAATTTATCAGAGGCTTGTTGTTTAATGTAAACCTCACATCCCTAAATTTTAAGAAAAGACAAACTGGATCTCTTCCCAGTCCATATCTCATATGGTGTCTTTTCAACTGCCTTAGATGGAACACAATTTAGTGTAAACATAACTATTTCTAGAGCATGGCCACAAAAGGACGGTAGAAGATCAGTTTGACTCATCATAGATTGAGCCATATCTAATAGTGTCAAATTTCTCTGCTAAAAAACACTATTCCATTGTGGTATTCCTGGAGGAGTTAGTTGTGAGATTATCCCATAACTCCTAAGATGGTCAATGAACTCTTGGCTTAAATATTCACCACCTCGATCAGATGGAAGTGCTTTAATTGTTTTCCAAGTTGGTTTTGTACTTCATTTTGGAATATCTTGAACATTTCAAAAGATTCAGATTTATGTGTCATTAGATAGATATATTCATATCTACTGAAATCATCTATAAATATAATGAAGTACATATAACCTCCTCTTGCAACTGTATTCATTGGTCTACATACATCGGTATGTATGAGGCCCAATAAATCAGTGGCCCTCTCACTATGCCCAGTAAAAGGTGTATTTGTCATCTTTTCTAATAAACAAGATTCACATGTATCAAATGATTCAAAATCAAATGAGTTTAGAAATCTTGATGGAGTTTAGAAATGCGTTTCTCATTTATGTGGCCTATACGACAATGCCATAGGTAGGCCGGATTCAAATCGTTTAACTTGATCCTTGTGGTAGTTATGTTATAGATGTTTCTATCATTATGATAAATATAACATTTACCATTCCCAGTAATGGAAGTAAAACCTTCCTTATCTAAATAAGAGAGAGAAACAATGTTACTACTCAAAGAAGGAACATAAAAACATTTGTTCAAAATTAACAAAAGCCCAATGGGTAAAACTAATTCATAAGTGTCTACAGCTAAAGCAGCAACTCTTGCTCGATTTCTAACTCGTAGGTCTACTTCGCCCTTCTTTAACTTTCTACTGTCCTTGAGACTCTGCACATTTATACAAATGTGAGGACCACATGCAGTATCTAATACCCATGTAGAGGATGCAGAAAAGTAAATGTCTATAACATAAATTCCTGAAGAGATAGTCCCACCATCCTTCTTGTTCTTTTTCAGATCTTCAAGGTAGATTTTGCAGTTCCTCTTCCAATAACCAGGTTTATTGCAGAAGTAGCATACTCCATCTTTTGGAGGCTTTGCCTTCTTGGTAGCAGGCTTAGTTTCGGGTCTGTTTGACTCTTTGGTCTTACCACTACCCTTTCCCTTGCCCTTGCCTTTCCTTTTCATACCCTTTCCTTTCAAAACCATCAAATCGGTGTCGGGCCTTTTCTTAATGCTCTGCTCAGCAGTTTTGAGCATCCAATACAGTTCAGAAATGGATTATACATGTTGTAGTTCATGACAAATTGGTCATAATTTTCCAGGAGTGAGTTCAAGATCAAATATGTAGCTAACTCCTGGCTCATAGGAAATCTAAGCCTCTCAAGGTGATCAATGTAGCCTTTCATCTTTAACACATGAGGACTAACTGATGCACCTTCAACCATCTTGTAGGAATGTAGGGCCTTTGTGGTCTCATACCTCTCTCACCTTTCCTGTTGATGGAACATTTCCTTGATATGGACAATCATCTCATAAGCATCCATATGTTCCAGATCTCTCTAAAGCTCTGGAACCATAGTGGCAAGCATCATGCGTCCTACATCCACATAGACATCCTTATGCTTCATGTAAGCATCTCTCTGAGCTCTTGGAGCATTAGTTGCAGGCTCATCAGTAATAGGTTGATCGAGGACATATGCCTTTCTTTCCTGGTTGAGAACAATTCTCAAGTTCTTGAAATAGTCAAGAAAGTTTGTCTCATTAAGTTTGTCCTTATGAAGGACTGATCCCAGTGATAGTATAGCAGTATTACTAGTCGACATGATTCTACAATTAAAATATGCAAAGTTGATTAGTAATCTTCTACTAAATTAACAACCCTCAATATAATTAGTGGGCTAAGATCCATATTTCGCTTAAATTTAATTCCACTTTGGTAGGACACTTAAATTCAAGTATTTACGTAGGTAACCTCTTTACCAATTACATCATTTGTAACTCTTAGATCTTTATAGGATTCGATCATCATATGACCCGGCATATTTGATCCCATCTAATGCCTTGAAATCCAAAACCATTTTGATGATCTCAATTAAGTCAAAACAATAATGAATTTTGTGAGTAGCACCATTACTCATGCTTACCTCACCAAGATATAACTCAAATGCATCCACTTTGGTGGAACCTACAATTAAGCGATCTTGGTTTTGACAAGTATTCATTAATTGACGGCATTATGACTTAAGATTTTATTCGAAGGGCTTTAATTAATTAGTTTCATTTATGTGAATGTAATCGCGGTTGTATCTCATACATATAAATACAAAAGTATGCATGTTATGATATAATCAAAAGCATAATTTAAACGTGACATAACATGGCTCACCTAACCTAAGATCCTTCCAAGCCAATGAGAGGACTTCTCTAAATAAAAAAAATTACATTAGGAGAAACCTCGTTTAAACATACGAGGGGAGCGAGATAAGAAGAGAATGTACATCGAGAATATTTAGAGAGAAGGCATGGCACGCAGGCCATATTTAAGCATAACAACCCCTTGTAAAGACTAGAGCCATGTTGTTCACCATACCCAAACAACTTTAGAGCATAAATCACAACAAGTCATAATTCATACAATGTGAAAGAAATAATGAATGTCATGGTTAAGTTATATCGTGCTACGAACAGTTAGCTACAGCAGTCCCCCTGGAGCTTTTTGAAAAAGGCACACTCTTTTAGTCAAATATTTTGTTTTGGTCCAGTTTTTAAATTTTTCGGTCGAGTTTCAATAACACCCATAACACTTCTAGACTTAATGAAACTGTGTGTTTTGGGCAGAGAGAGAGAGACGACGTCATTCTGTGTTGTGATCTGAACACTTCAGTAGCCCACACAAAACGTGTCGTCCTAGCCTTCTTCTTCAAGCTTTCGGATCCCTAAGATCCGATTAAGACCCGAAGACCCGGTCATTCCTTTAGTAAGCTACGATAAACAATTCAAAGCAAACCCATGAATTCTAGTTTCAGATCCTATCCAGAACGGAATTCACAAGAATAAAAGCGAATATAATCAAAACAATTTCTCATAAATACATTCCCATATTTCCAAGAACGAAAATCACATATAATCGAAAACGAAAATTGCAAAAATGTAAACAAAATCGCAAAAGAACAGATTTCTTTCAAAGTGAAAGTCATATACATATTCGGTTAAGCATATATATCCCATATATAAGAACCAGATCAATTGTGCGTTTAAATTGAGTTTTTGTCCCTAGATTAAACATTGTATTCATTAAATCTTAGACACATCTTAGATTCAATGAATCTGGACATTACAGCTCATGTTGGGCTATTCTTGTGTGCGACCCTGTAGGCCCACATGAAGTTGGCAGTGGGCTAATACTGTACTAGCCCACAAGTCGCAAGTGGCCTCTAGCAAGACATTACAACTACCCAATTCACATGAGGATCAATGATATGATGCAACCTATCATACAACCATGTCACGTCCCTTTTTGTCACACGATATTTTGGTCAAGGATGAGGCATGGATAATGTCATCCTCCTGTTCTTGACCATCACTTTCTCGATTCTTGAGTAGCCTGGCAATAGAAATGGAAACTCCTTCCCATTACAGTATGGCCATACATTTCTCAGACTCATTCCTCGAGGGACCCAATAATATCTCTCACTAATGTGAGGGACAAATTCCATCTTGACCATTCACATTCCTCTTCATGAAAACTCCTAAGCCTGATTATAGCCTTTATCATCACCCAGTCAAATGTGACTTTTGACTAGGTCAAAACTTAGCAACTCTCATGCAGGAATCCATGATGATCTCAGGTCAGAGGGCATTGTGACGTGATTATATATATGAGATAAGCTTATGACTTAATCCATGCAGCTTTCTCATAGCAAGTTTGTCCAGCACCTTGTACTCCTACAAGTGCCTAAGACTTTGATTCGTATCTCCATACCTCATCAAAGTCATACTGGTTAATAAGTAAAATATTTGCATATTCATTTTCCCTTATATGATGATTTTGTGGATTATATTTAAGCTGAATGTAATTAATTTGGGTGTAATTAATAAATAAATAATGATTTTCTTACAGCCATGGATAGTACCGGATTAAAAAGAATTAAAGAAGGCATTTAAGGGAAAGTTACTATTCACGTAGTACTATTCACTGTGCATTGTTCATGCGCGGTACTGTTCACTGTGCATTGTTCATGCGGGGTACTGTTCACTATGCACTGTAGCAGTTTCACTGTAGCGGACCATTGCGGTTTACTGTAGCGGACGGTGTATGGAAGTGGGGCGGTTTAGTACGGGATACTGTAGCGGACGGTGTGGTCGGTTCACTGTAGCAAATCACTGTAGCAGTCCGAAAATGAAGCCTATAAATAGAGCTTCTTGGCACCCTAAAATGGAGAGGAAGGAAGAGAGAGAGAGAGTTGTTATTTTTAGAATTTATTTCTTGCATTTTTTTACTTCTTGCATGCCTCCTACATGGATGGTTTTACATCCTATATGAAGGCCTAGGTAGTCCTCTTTTATGGATGGTATAGGTTGCCACCTACATGGATGGTTTTACCTCCTATATGGTAGGCTAGATTTTCCATTTTCATGCATCTTGTAGTTGTACTTTTATGTTTTTGTAATTAATTTTTATGCAATATTTATGATGTTTGTAATATATTTTGGTTTTGTTTTTAATTTTATCATGAGCTAAATTTTCCTTTTCCTAGGGTGATGACGTAGCTTACTAATGACGGATTGAATCTTAACTTATTAAATCTAGTTTTAATTTTTCCTTAATGATTGAGTTTTAATTATTGCTCTTAATGCTTACAATTGATTGGCCACCTTTTTGATGATTTGAATATGCATGTTGAGACCGGAAGGAGATACATGTGTGTGGATCCTATAATTAAAACCATAATTTGCATATGAAATAGGAATATATTCATATGGGTTGTGTAGTCTTAATAGAGTTCCATAAATCTTAATGCATGATTGATTGCTTAAATTCATATAGGAATATATTGGGTTAGCAATTAATTATAGAATTACTTGACCTTGGAAGAGGCTAGTAATTAAAATAGGGAAACTCGACTATCAATCATGTGGAATAAATAGGACTAGAGTAGATAAGTGATTCAATCCGGAATTTATTAAGTGAAATCTAATCCCTAGGGCTTTTTCTCATATTTGTCTTTATATCACTTGTATTTATATTTCATCATTTCTATCTTATAATCTCAATCACAACTAATCAACGGACTAAATAGAATTAAAATTACCAATTTTGGTACTTAGTGATCAATCCTCGTGGGAACGATACTCTACTCACTTCTATATTACTTGATTACGACAGTGTACACTTGCACTTCTAAATACACCATCCTACACTCGTAATACTGATCTTATTTAATCTTTGCTCCCGCATAGATAACCGACCAAGGACATTTAGGATAATCTTTATAGTTCATCCAAGAATACAATTATCATAATAAACATGCAAATGATATGATAACAAAATGGAGAAATTCTTAAATTACAATAATTTTTAAAGTACAATGATTGGCCCCTAGGGCACAATTTCCAACATAATATCACAAAGCATACCATACAGTTATCATACACATAATCATCACAACAAAATTTAGTGCATCACCTGTAGTTCATATATCACTATAGCACTAGGTATATCATAAGGCCCTGAGGGATACTAGTGCAAAAAGGCCCTGGGTATCCACTCATACATCACAGAACATTATTATGGCCCGAGCGTCCACCCGTGTAGAAAGACCTAGGGCGACCACCCCGCATAACCAGAATGTGCCAGACAATTCATGATGAACACCAAAAACATGTGTATCTTATAAATATATGAAAGACAAGTTACTACCTGACTGCTTCCCCCGAGCAATTTCTAACCGTTTGTTTGAGCTCGGGCAAGTTTTAAGTTCCAGACAAGTATTATGTCCTATAATTATAATTTAGGGACGACATGTTATTTTTTTGTCAAATACTTGCATAATTCAATTAGTCAAGTTGGTTGTCATTAATTCAATTATTATGTCCTATAATTTAAAAGTTCACCATTAATTCTAGGGAACTCCAAAATTCTATGTAAATATATTTCAGTATAATTTAACATAAAAATACTCAATTTTGGTCATCACAGCCACATAATTCCTAGAATTTCACCAAACATAACCTATACCAGATTACATTCTAGAAACAAGGCATAACTTTGAAAAATCGTATATTTTAATATACTTGTCCAAAAATTATAAAATACCTATAAAATTAAAGATATACATCTCTAATTTAATTCTAGAAAGTTTGAAAATTTTTGGACCAATTTTGACCATCAAAATTCATTACACAATAACATTGTCTCTAGAAAATGAATTAAACAACATCTACTTCACAATGTCAAAAAATTCCAAATTCATATACAAGCATCCAAACATCATGAACAAAAATATACCTTCACAATTTTCCCTTATAAATCCAATGGAACCATAAAAAATATGAAATTCCAGCTCCTCCCTTATGTTCTGTATCTGACCAAAATTAAGGAAAAGAAAGGAAAAATCATGCTTTTGTGATTTCAATCCATAAACTCCTTCCTTTCCACTTCTAATCATATGATTAATCATTTAAACACTCATTATACATATTTTTAAGAAATTTGGATAGCATGACCTCTTAGGGTTTCATCATCCATTTTTCACAAAACAACCAAATCCAAGCCAAAATCAACAACAACAACAATAACATATTAAGCAAGAGGATCAAGTTTTGGTGATTACCTCTTCGATTCAACCCTTTCTCTCTCTAAAATGCCTCTTCCCTCTCTCTCCTCTCTTTTGATTTGGCTTGCTAATCTTGGTATTCAAGGAGAAGAAGAGGTTAGAGGAAGTTATAAGAGTTTAGAAGGCAAGAACACTAGGTTTTCAAGCATCTTACCTTGAGTTTTTGGCTCTTGAACCCTAGCTTAACTTGAGTTCTCTTGTCTTGCTCTCTATGTTCTTCATCCAACTGTCCCTTTCTCTTGATCTAACTTGACCGAAATGTGCTAATCAAATGGATAAAAGAAGCTCTTGAAATATCCATTTGCTTTAACATGTGCTTCTTTGTGATTGGTCAAGAGTTTTCCTCTTGAATTAATATATTAACTAAAAAATATTATTTCTCTCCTATTTTGCTTTTTAACCATGGGACACATCTTGAATTGGAGAAAGAAAATGGTCTTGCATTATCTTTAGTCATTCCCTTCATAATCAACTTGTAAAAGCTCTTTATGACACTTGGCTTTTTGACTTTTCACTAATAATTTTACTTGGCCACCATTCATTCTTCCTCTTGATTTAATTTGAGCCAAGCATCCAATTCTCTATTATTTCTCTTTCCTTGACCAAAACTACAATAGAAAAGGGAGCATTTAATTGCCTCTTGCAATATCTCATAATGACATCTTCTAATATTACTTAATGTCATGCTACTTTTGACTCTTTGCTCTTCCTTCAATTTCACTTGGTAATAATACTCCAAAATGGAATTATTAATTACCAAATAACCATTTCCCCTTTTATTTTCCTCATTTGGCCGGAATTAATAAGGAAAAAGGGAAAAATAATTTACTTTATGTTTTATTCGAAAATTACCGTTTTGCCCCTACATTTTTTTGATTTTTGTATTAAATCATGTCTTCCTTTCTCCTTATTTTGGCCAAATTTGAGGTAATATAATTAGGCCAATTTTTGTGCTCTTTCATGCTCCAATTTTTGTTACAATATTAGGCCTTTAAGTAGACAAAAGTTACACATTTGTGTCTCAGCTTAGCCAATTATATGTAACTACCGATTGGAGTGCTTTCATCATTTTATGTACACAACAATTCATCATTTTATTCCACTAAATATCAAAAATATTTACAAGGAATATTGGTGGAAAAAGTGGGGCATAAAAAAGCCATAAGTACCACCCTGCGGGAAAAACATAAGTACCAGTCTAGGTAGATGATATAATTCCTTGCTATAGTATGGGAAAAGCACAAGTATCACCCTATGAGAAAAGTACAACTACGATGAGGCTAGTGGGACCCAACTGAGGTAGTATAGCAAGTACGGACAAGCTGTTGCCTGCTCTAAAACATTAATGTGATTACGGTATGGCAAGTAGGGACAAAACGGTCATTTTGATTTGGACAAAATGGTCCTTTTGATCTTGAATGGTGGCAAACAGACATGTGCACAACATTGGTTTCTATTGCATTATATGATGCATTGCATGTGTATTTATCGTATTTTATATGGTTGATAGCATGTTACTACTAAGAATCATTTGAATCTCACCCTTTCTATAAATTAAAATGTATTCAACTAAAGGAAGCGACTCCAAGGGCAAGGAAGTTGATATCGGTAACTGAGAGTTTCAGTCCAGATCAAGAAATTAGTATTGGTTATCTACTAACTTTTTATGTATTTTGGGATTTTTAATTAATATGTACAAACCTTGTGGAGATTTCCTGTAATGTAATCAAGTAATTTATATCAGTATATTTATGCTATTTCTGTATGCCCACTGAACTCTGTAATATTACTCTAACAAATGTCAAAGTGTTGAGGGGTTTAACAATTCTCTTTTCTATTTTCAATGAAACCTAATAGTTGTTCCATATAGATTTCTTCATCCAGATCACCGTTTAGATAGAAATGTGGTTTTAACATCCATTTGATGTAATTTCAAGTCTAAACTATTTACTATTGCTAGAATAATTCTGATAGAATTAAATCATACCACAGGTGAGACGGTATCTTCATAATCTATACCTTCATGCTATGTATACCCCTTTGCAACTAAATGTGTGTTATACTTATCAGTTGACCCATCTACTTTTCTTTTAATTTTGAGAACCCACTTGTTCCTAATGACTTTTCGCCCTTTCGATATGTCAACCAATTCCTAAACTTGATTCTTTCTCATTGAGTTCATTTCTTCTTCCATTTTTTTTCCATTCATCCTTCACAGGACTTGATAAGGCTTCTAGCACTGAGCGTGGTTCATCATCCTTCTCATGAGTAAAAACAAGTGCTTTACTTTTTATTTGGAAGCATCTTTTAGATATACTTTCCCTATTACTCTTTTTTGTAGGAGTTTCTTATCTTTGCCTTTTCTTTTGTTTAGGTCTTCATGTTGACTTAGATTAACATTTTTGGGATAATTCAAACATACCAACTTGTTTTATACTTATTTGTTCCTGTGTCTCATAAAGAGATACAATGCGGTCAATTTCTCTCCTATTATGGAATTCATTTTTCTAGAAATGTAGATATGTAGATTCAATTTCAGTCACTATTTCATCTTCATTTTCACCTATGAAGATGTATCATGTGACACCCTTATTTTCTAAAGTCATCGGATGAGTTTCCACATAGTGAGTGTGAACCACTGGGCTAGATTTCAGATTTGGGACAATAATACTTCTGATAGCATTATAAAATCCCAACCTCAATATAGGGATGCGAATGTGTAATTAAACGGGTTTTCCTAAAAAATTCCAAACTTTCAAACTAGTTTCATAGTGTGGTTCACAATTCATTATGACTTATCTTTGCTCAACTTCAATTATTATTGTCAAAGGTTTCACTTCTCTACTTTTAACTTATATGTCTAATTGACCAATCATTTTATTGCATATAGCGAGTTACTATGCGTATCATATTACTATAGATACCGATTTACTAGGGTTTCGTTTACATGTATATACAAAGTATGTAGCCATATGGGCTATCCAACATTCTTAAGTCATAATAAACACATATATACAGATAACTAACAGAACATTTGAACTCTTCTTCTTTGTCTTCTACTTTTTCAAGATTACCTGTTTGCCCCTTGAACCGCTTGTTTCAACTGTAGGTCAATTATGGAAAAGGGTGAGATTTGAGAGAATCTCACTAGTAACAAACATTCAATGATACAAAATGCACATTCACAATGCATGCTAGACAAACTATCAATTCATCAGCATATTTCACAATTTCATAAACAACATTCAGCATTCACATTCACATATTTCTATATTCACATTCACAGAATTCTACATTCATATTCACGGGACCCACCAGTCCATTACCACAGTACTTGGTATTCTGGCTTTACAGCCTTGGGCCTCTGCCCTTCACATTTTGAATGCTTTTGCTAGCCTAAGGACACACTAGTCCAATAGGTCTTAGGGCTTCTAGACTCACTGGTCCTCATCATTCTTGATTGTAAAAATATACATGCTGAATAATACATAGTATATGAAATAAAGAGTTACTACTTGAATGCCTTTTAAGAGACCCTTTCTTCTTTGGGCTCAGGCAATCTTCGAATCTTGGACAAATATTGAATCCTAATTTAGAATTCATAAAGATGGGTCATTACTTACTCCAATTCTATTAACATAATAAAGATTATGAGATTCTTGACCCATTTCTAATTCTTGTCTTTTATCTTCTTTTGTTGTTTATCTTTGACATTCTTGTGCATCTATGTCTAAAGCATTCCTAACATAGGTTATCCTAGTCATAATTCCCTAGAACTGACATTCCAGCATTTGATAGAAAATTTTGAAAATTCATATCTTAACCTAGGGAGCTCCAATTAAGATTATTCTAGCTTCTATGTGAAGCTCTTTAGACCTCCTGCATGAGAAAAATATCAACCAATATATGTTGAAGGTGTGAAATTCTAAAATTCATAACCAATCCTAATAGCTTTGGAATTCTTTATAGTTTTGATGCCTAAAGTTTAAGAATTCATATCCTACAAACTACACATCTGATTATCACATTCTATGGCTCATTTTAAAGATCTAGGTGTTTACTATTATCCTATAAAATTTCATAGCCGTTGAGCATGATTTGATTGGTCAAAAATGAACCCAAAGCAAACTGCCTAAATTTTGGTAGCATAACACTTGTATATTCTTAAATTCCAATTTTTGGATTTTTAATCCAACCTTTCTAAAATTATGCCAATTGTAACATACTAAAATTTGAGGGATCGATATTGCTTGTAATATAATTAGTCAGAAGGAATTCACCAAAGCCAAGCAATATGTTGTATGGTGCCATTTTAATAAAGGGGAAACTGGGCAAGATTTTATTTGATGTCATAAAGCAAAAATTAAATAAATTAATCTTACTTTGAGTGGGGACCACAAAAGAAGACACCTCGTAGGTGGACCTGGGGAAATCCCTTGACTTCCCTTTCCTTAATAAAGTAGACGATTGGGTGGAGGAAAGAGAAATGGTATGGGTCCCATATAAGGGACACGTGGCGCCATTCTAAGAATGAAGAGCATAAAGTCACTTTTTTGACTTTATCTATTGGTGCAATTGGAAGGTGACACTTGTCCCATTAATAATAAAGTTGCTTTTGCTTTTATGTTGGCACACCCAGAGGGCACCACTTAGCCCTCGAGCTGGGGAAATCCACTGGTCTCTGGTCCAGTCACCCGACTAACTTTCCTAAACATTGAACCTGGGAAAAATCATCAGACCTTTTCTTTCCCTGATAATCAGAACTGCTAGGGACTCAGAAAATAGGCGGGATCTATTTAATTAAAGCTAGGGATACTTGTCACTGTGTGGCTAAATTATCGGACATGTGGTACCGTAGGATTATGACACCTGTTGGATCAACTTCAAGACTCTTTAAAGGGCTATTAATTTCAGCCAAATGCACAAAAATCATAGAAAAATCATGAGAATGCTAAAGGAGAGAGAAATAATGAATAGTAAATTTTCTTGAGTTAAATCCTTGGAAACACTACTGAATCGGCATTTTCTCCTGAAACACCCTTCTATAATATTCTTCTCCTCATCCTAAGCTAAATTTCTAGGGTTTCAAAATTTCTTTTGGAAATTTGTGGTAACTTCTTACCGGTCAAAGTACTGCCAGATTTCAAAACTGGTTACGGAAATGTGTAGCGGTAAGCCTAAGCTTTAATGTAAATCGATTGGTTTATGGTTTTGATGAGTTTTTGGGGACCTTGGATTTTTGGCCAGTATGGGTTTTAAGGGATTAATGATGATTAGATCATATATATGTTGTTAGATGATGATTTATGATGGTGTTAGACTAGTTTAGTGGTTAAAATTATATTTTAGTGAGTTAGGGTTAAAGTGGGTCTGTTCGTTCAGACCTGGAAGGGGCTGAAGAAATGTGATTTTGATTTTTTTGATATTACCATTTTATTTGAAATGAAAATTTGTATGGGAATAGCTCCTGACTGTAAATTCTGGACCACTATAAATTAATACTGCCAACTAGAATTTTTGCCAGTGTAAATTCTCTGTGTGGCAGTCTGGCTGTGTAACATTTTTGAATAGCCAAATAATTTCCAATAAATGTAAAAATTTATAGTCTAAAATTAGACATGTCAAGATTTAATTTGATATATCATTTATGTCGATTGGACTTGTACACTAGAAGTTCTGTATTTTTTAAGATTGGTCATGTAAAATTGGCAAGTTCTAGAGCAGTGACCAATAAAGTGGAATTCTATACTGTTGTGCATCCATTTTACTAATATTGATATTTTTCCATGAAAATATACTTATTATAGGTCATATATCCTTTGGAATCATTACAATTGGACATTTTTACATTAAGATGTGAATTTTCAAAGATTGGTGAAAATTAAGGAAAAATTGGGTTAATGTGTGAAAATGGAAAAATGTAATGGCACAATGTAATTATCTTGAACCTTAAGGGTGAAATTAACCATCTTGGGATAGTTGGAGCACATTGAATTTACTTTTGACTTAGTACATTAACCTTAATAACAACCAACTTATGTGTTTGGATTGTAAAAGAATTGGACTAAATAATAACCCGTTGTCCGTAAATGCTAATTATAGGATCTTATAGGTGTCCGGGATCTAAAACCTGCTTGAGCTAGGGGAAATAGTTGGATACCCCTTAGGAAAAGTGACCAGGTAGTAACTCTTTCTTTCATATGCTATGAGATACTCTACATGTTTGTGGTTTCATCATGAAGTTTTCTGAAGCACTCAAAATATGCAAGGTGGTCGCTTAGGGCCAAATGCACGAGTAGACGTCCAAGCCATAGAAATTTTTGTTATGCACTAGCAGACACCCGGAGACTCTTTCTTGGGTCATACTTTAGGCCATGTGATTTGTTTACCTAGTGTTATGGTAATGTGTTGTGCATTGAATGCTATGTGATATTTCTAGTTGTATGATGACTCTGTGGCATGCTCTATGTTCTTATATCTGTATGATTGACTATCTGTTACTATTGGGATTCTTTTAAATCTCACTCCTTTCCTATAACCAATCTATAGTATAGGCTAGCAGCTTAAAGGGCAAGAAGGTAAACACGGATAGCTAGATGATGTAGCTGAAAGATTTTATTTTACTGTTGGTTGTCTATTTTGGATATGTATATGATGTATATAACTCTATAAACCTGCTTTGGTAGAACTAGTAGTACCAATAGCCTAGTAAATGGATGATACCCTGATAATAGGATAACTTAGTTAGATAACACTTCTAAACGCTAATGGAATATTAACTAACATATGTAATGTGAGATTTAAGTATAGAATAGCTCGCATACTCTGATAAGATGGAACTGTGAGCCGATGAGACTTAGTGAAGTAGTAAAACTGTGTGAAAATGATTGAAAAGTTTTTTTTATTTCTATGAAAAACCCTATCAATTCTAGGTTCATTTTCTGAGTTCAGATTGGGAATTTGTGAACGTTTTTGAAAGTTTAGTTAACCTGGGACCGAATATTGATTTAACAACTCATTTGCACTCAAAAGTTTACATGTGTGTGTGTTCAAAGTTAGCCATGTGTCCCTTATCAAAAAGTAAGTTGAGTTTTTGACCAACTTTCTCTTTCTTCCTTCATCTTGGCCAAAATTTTTAAGCAAAAGGATAAGGAAATATTTTGATTCAATTCTTTCTCTTCTTTTCTTTATCTTGGCCAAATTTATTGTATAAAGTAGAAGGAAGTGTATTTGACTAACTTTTAAATGCATGTGTAGTAGGAGGGGGATGGTTTTCTTGTGTAAATGGGAGATAGTGTGTTGACTTTATCTTACTTGCATATATTTAAGAAGGGGCCTATATGGCAACTTGTTGTTGCTCCAACAATAAATTTTCTAATTACTTTTACTTTTTAAGGGCAAATCTTGACCCTTCATTTTTGTTTCCCAAATCTATCCTTGAAATCAAATTCCAAATCTCATTTTTACCCTTGCACAAGGCAATATTAATGAATTTTCCATTAGGCCTTTCCTTCTTCCAAAATGCCATTCCATCTCTAACTTGAACCTATGCTAAGCTTTATACAATATTTAAGTTTCATCTAGTGTAATCCCGATTTACCAAATTTTGGGATGTTACATATCCTTTTAATTGTTCAGAGTATCTTATAAAGATACTTTTCTTTCCTCTAGGATCTAACTTCCCATACTTATGAGAATTATCATGGATGTATACAACCAACCCCAATGGTCTAAGGACACTTAGATCTGGCTTGCATTTTGTCCATAACTCATAAGATGTTGAAGTGATTGATTTTGAGGGCACATGATGAATTATAAAGGTAGCCGTCATCAAAGCATCACCCCAATATGAAATTGGTAGGTTTTCTTGTGCCATAATTGACCTAACCATGTCTAGAACATTCTATTTCTTCTATCAGCAACTCCATGTTGTTGTGGAGTACCAGGGATAGTTAGATGCCTAATTATCCCTTTTTCTTCACAAAGCTAAGCACTCAAGAGCCTCATACTTATGTGAGATCAAATATGTTGGATATGATCAGTTTTGATGATGTCAAATATAGATGCCAAATATTAAGAGCAAAATATTTACATAATATACTTATCTCCTATATTGACTAACTATTATATTTAATATGAAATATCTTGTAGATTAGTCAAGCAAAGAAAGAGGAAGATTGAAGATAGTCAAGAAAATAAAAAAGCTATCTAATTGTTTTATAGAGAATGAACATCAAGAGGAAAAGCAAGAAGAAAGATATTGAAGAAAGAAGAATTTGTAAGAACTAATGGGAATATCAAGATTCAAGCTCTTATAAGTGATACTAGAGGTTTATATGGTCAAATGGAAGTTGGAATAGGTGTAATATCCCTAATTTTGGGACAAGAGGCTTGAAATTAAGCCTGGATCAAGTAGACTGCTAAGCCCCGGTTTAGCAAATGTCCTAGTAAGGCACAATCAAATTCCATAAAATTTCTTTATACCTTGGAGGTATTAAAGAGCATTGGGAGTGACAAAACAAAGCAATTAGAAGTCACACACAATATAATAAAGTGGAACACAAAGTAGTGTTGCTTCTGGTGAAATTCCTGGTGTGATAGTGGTGATTGTGTTACATTTTTCAATAGGTAAATGATGTTAGAAAATTATGAAACTTTCTAGAGTGAAAGTAGACTTATCAAGCTTTAATTTTATATGTCGTATAAATCATTTGGATCTGTACACAAAGAGAAATAAATTTTTGAAGTTAGCCCAGTAAAATTAACTATTTTATGGGCTAGAGTCCAAAGATTAAAATTCTGGAAAGAGTGAGCTTCCAATTCGCCAATATTTATATTTTTTCTTAAAACTAGACTCAATAAGGCTCGTATAGCCTTTATAACTACCCCAATTAGACATTTGTACAATTATGTATAAATTTTCAAAGTTTAATGAAAATTCTGGCAAGTTTAGTATTATGTGCGAAAATGGGATATTTGGACCAATGGAGGGGTGACATGTGGCAAGTGATTGGTTAATTGCATTTAACCATTATTCATCTTCTTTATCCAGCCATTTCCTACATGAAAAATTAGAAATAAGGGAGAGAAAAGAGCTGGACAAAAATGGAGGAGGAAGAGAGAGAAACTTCAAGCTGCCGAAACACTGCTGAAACGGTGTCTTCTCTCAAAGTGCCCTTCATAAACCTTATTCTATTCATCACGAGCTTCATTTCTATAGTTTCAGATTCTCATTTGGATGTGCTTGTCGCCATCTCATTGGCCAGAGTGCTGCCGGAATTCTAAACTATATACGGAAACGTGTAGAGGTAAGCATAAGCTTCCTTTTAAACTGATTGGTTTGTTATTTGGATGAGTTTTAGGAATGTTGGGTACTATTCATATCTTGTTTAAAGGGTATTTTGGATGGATAAATGATGTCGACAAACTCTTCCTGAGAACTCTAATTTTCTGTGCTGTGAGTGACGTGATGATAAACTAAGAATTTGATGATTTTGATGCTTCCATTGGCTTTAGGAGGAAAATTTGTGTAGGCATACAAGTGTTCATGATTTTTGGATGCTTGTATATGAATTTGGAGATTTATGAACTAAGTGTGTGCATATTGTTGATTCTGCCCTGTCTGGAACAGTCATGTTGTGCGTGGCGTTTCATATGGTAAAACTTGTCCAAAAATTCTGAAACTTTTCATGCATAAATTATACATGTAGAGGTTTAATTTGGTGGGTATTTTGTAATTTTTGGACAAGTATGCTAGGAGATATGAATTTGTGAATTTCTGCCCTAAACAGTGTGGTTGGGCAAAATTCTGGGAATTTGGTGGTTGTGATGGCAAACATTTAGTATTTTTATGTGAAATTATATTCAAATATATTCACATAGGAATTATAACCACTAAATTTGGAGTTTCCTAGAATTAATGGTAAATTTTCAAAGTTAATTATGTTAACTAAAATTCTGAAACAGAGATTAGGAAGAGGAAACTCCATGTTAAAGTGTTCACATATAGCTAATGGCTATATTTTCTTTGAAAGTAGATCTAAAGAGGGTTGAATAGAGCATTGAATCATGGCTCTAATAATGTGATTGGTTATATAGGGCCATGAAGTGACAAAGAAGAGGCAATTGTTAGAAGACCAAGATACAAGAAGAGGACATAAAGTCCCAAAAGGTAGTGAACTTTCCTAACTTGCATGACTTGATTTGTATGCTTGTGTATTGATGTGTTAATTGCTTTGATAAATTTTATGAAGCATATTTGAATGAGTGAAGCTCTGTCTCTATTTATACTATGGCCATGAGTATGTTATATGAAACATTGAGCATACATATATGTCATTATGTTGGCATGAATTCATGTAAGCAAGCATGTCATGCACAAAGCATTTCTTGTATGCAATGGTTAGTATTGTTTGATATTGAGATTCTCTAAATCTCACCTTCCCCAATCAACCATTCAGACATGTGAGTACTAGAAGTGTGCTGAGAACAGAGAAGAGGAATGCACAAAGAGGGATGTTGCCGATTGTCTAAAGACCTTTTAGTTATTTTAAGGTCTATAAATATTGTGTAAATCCCTGTGGGGGAAAATTTTGTATTATAATCAAGAAATATTATATTAATATTATCAATATATTCATGCTATTCATGTGTGCCCACTGAACTGCGCATTGCTACTTTGAGTAAGGTCAATAATAAGGGGTATGTAAGGCGGGGTCTTTACAATGGTCAATACAAAACTAAAATGACTTATATGGAAGTTATGGAATCTCCAGAGATAATCACTCGAGTGATGCATCAATACTCTGTTGTGCTCTATTTTTGTTCAGTATGGTAGATGTTTGGTATTTTGGACATATCTCTCCAACCACACATTCGATTAAGTCAAAACTTGTTGAATATGAAAATAGACTTCCAATGCGTCACATTGACACCAAGATAAACTTCAAAGGAGTTCATACAAAAGAGATATGAGTTTTGGAAAATGACATTCAAATCACCACTATATTCCAAAATAAGTTCGGTATTTTAGACATATCTATCATACCACAACTCCAATTGAGTTGAAACTTGATGCATATGATACTATACTTAAAAATATTTCTATGGATATGTTATGTGTCAAATTTAGAGTTATATTCAAAGATATATGCCTTCTGGAAGTTGATGCTCAAAAATTCAAACACTATCTAGAACAATAGACACTATTTGGATCATAACTTTCAGTATACAATGAATATGGAGCTGATTCTTTTTGTATTGGAATGTAGACAGCAAGAGCTTTCTGATGATAGGTCATTTTCCATATTTGGATCCAAAATGATTAGATCATTTTAGTGACCACTCGAGTGATGACTTGAGATCACTCGAGTGACCACTTGAGTAATGCTTCCCAGAAAATAGAGCAATGCTTCGTAACTTCTAAAAATCATTGGAATGATTGTGTAACTTATTTTTCTTGCTTCTAATCACTATAAAAATTTATTATATTATTGATTAAGAATTTTCTGGGTGATCAAACAAGGATTAACACACAAATTGAAAAAAGTACATTTTCATTAGAAACTTCCAATGGCCAGTTCAATGGTCATATTTTATAAGTCTCAACGGGAAGAAGAAAACATCAACGGTCATCAATCTTCGTCAACTATAAATAGAAGAGTATTAAAAGTTGATGAAAAATAGAACACAATAACGCCAGCATGCTAATTTTATGAGTTATCCACCTCACCCAACACTCTCTATTATTCTCTAGGTTCTATATCATTTATCTTTGAGAGAATGATTATTTGTATTATACTTCAGTGATTATCATATCCATTCTATGAGAGAGTTTGTAAACACTTTCAATTGTATCTTTGAATTGATCTTAAGGTAGAGGGACCTTGAGAGGGTTTGTTTCTTTATGGGAGAAGCTATAGAGAGAACTTTTAGTAAGACTTTATGCTCCTGAGACTTACAAGATGCAAGCAGTAGAGAATGTTGATGCTCATAAGACTTACAGGGGTGTAAGCAGAAGAGAAAATTGATGCTCGTAAGACTTGTACAGATAAGCGGGAAAGAAGGGTCTCAGAATTGTTCTACTCGTAAGACTTTTCGTAAAGGGGAGTTACTCGGTTGTAACCTTACAGTGCGTAAGGGAGAGTAACTCTGTAAGACATTTGTAAAAGGCTTCGCAATTACCCAGCTAAACTTGTGGGTTTTTAAAGGCTTCTCTTGTGTCGGATAAAAAAAAGATAGTACATTAAAAATCTCAAGAAGAGCCTGGTGACTGGACGTAGGTCATCGTGGATTTGACCGAACCAGTATAAATTATAGTTTACTTATTCTCTTCCTTAAGCTCTTATATTTCCAGCATATATTATTTAAGTAACTAACTATTGATTTATGATTCATTGCTTTTATAATTATTGCTTTAACTAATATGCAAAAAGATTTTCAAAGTTCTTAAGTTTTATCTTACACCCAATTCACCCCCTCTTAAGTGTCAGCCAGTTCTAACAAAATAGACATAACTGTATCGTGAATTAGTCATCAATAAATTAATAAAATACCAAGCTCCGTTTCTTGTCTTCATAATCATAGGATCGTAAATATCAAAATGGATTAACTACTATGGTTGTTTTAATCTGGTTCCCTTACCAAAAGGTTTTCTAGTTGACTTACCTGCAAGACAATTTTCACACAAGGACATTTCCATATTGGATATGGGTCCTAGAAAACCTACTTTTGCTAGTGTAATCATTTTATTTTGATTAATATGCCCTTGTCTAGTATGCCAAACAACCATATCAACAGTTGAATCAAAGGAAGTAGCAAAGGAATCATGTATATTATAATCATCAATTATATCAATTACAAAGAACCCTTTTGAAAGCAAAGCTAAGCCATAAAATACATAATTATAAAATATGTCTGCAACTTTATCATGAAAGTTTACATTAAACCTATAATCTACAAGGCATTTTACATAAAATAAATTCCATCAGATGTCCGGTGCATGTAGCACTTCATGAAGGATCAAAGCTTTCATACTATACAAAGTTAATTTGCAAGTTTTGATACCCTTAACTTTAATCTTTGCATTGTTGCCTACATAAAGCCACTTACATCTATCAGGAAACTGACAGTATTCTATATAGGATCCTCAATCCCTAGTCATATGGCCTATTGAATCTGTAACATCCTAAAGTTTGGGGACTAGAGGCTTGAGAATAAGCCTGCAATAAGTGGACTGCTAAGCCTTAGTTTAGCAAGTGTCCCAATAAGGTATAATTTTATTTCCTACAAAATTCCTTATACCTGGATAGCATTAAGAGGAATAAAATAGTGAATCAAAGAGCTAGGAAATGATTAAACAAGGCAATCAGTAGTCACACACATCATAATTATATTCAGAACACAAATGAGATTTACTGCCAGTGAGTTTCCTTGTGTGGAAGTCATGTTGTATGGAATTTTTAAATTGACAAATGATGTCCACAAATTATGTAACTTTATAGAAGAAAAGTAGACTTATCAAGCTTTAATTTGATAGGTCATATAAGTCATTCAGAACTCTACAAAAGGAGTTATGTATTTTTGAAGTTAGCCCAGTAAAACTGGTGATTTTTAGAGGTAGCGTCAAAAAACAATAAGTCTGGGAATGTTGAGCTTCTAGTTGGCTAAAGGTTATATTTTTTCTTAAAACTAGACTTAATAATAGTTACATAGCCTTTATAACCACCCTAATTAGATATCTATACAATTAGATATGAATTTTCAAATATTGATAAAAATTCTGCTCAGGTTTTCCTCAAGTACGAAAAATGGAAATAAATGTAAGGGCAAAATGATCATTTGACCAATAAAGTAATATGACATTATTTTTCACTTTAATTGGCCAATAATTTTAGTCATCATGAAGGAAAAGGAGGGAGCTAATTTACTTGGTTGATATTTATTCAAGAAGGATTAATTGAAATCAAGTAAAATGCACATGTAGTCAGAAAGTCATAAAATAATTTTAATACAAAAGCAAGTAGATATTTCAAGAAGCTATCAACTCCTTTCCTCTCAAATTTCAGTCAAATGAAGAGGAGGCAAGGAGAATATATTTATTTGGCTAATATGAATTTAGGAAGAGAGGAAACAATGACCAATCACATGCAAGCATTTGTAAAGGAAGAAGGAGATATTAAGGCAACACTTCATTAGCTCTTCTTCATTCTTCATTTTCAGCCAAAGTTGAACCAAATAAAGAGAGAGAGAGAGAGAGTTCAAGACAAGCTTGAAGAACACTTGAAGAAGCTAGGGTTCCAAGTGGAAAAATTCAAGGTAAGAGCTTGTAATCTTGGTGTTTTTTCCTCCTAATCCCTTTACAACCTCCTCTAATCTCTTCTCCTCCATGGAATCCATGTTTAACAAGACAAAACAAGAGTAGAGAGAGAGAGGGTTGAGGATGTGAGGGGAGAGAAAGAGATGAAATCCAAGATATAATCTTCAAAGCTTGATCCTCTTGTCTTGTTTAATGTTGATGTTGTTGTGAATTGTGAAGTATGAAAAGCCTTAGAATGTAAAGTGATACAAATACCCTTAAAACCTTAAGTTAGAGGATGCCAAGGGTAATTTCATAATTTGGTCATGCATTTGACCAATCTAAGGTTAAAAATGGATTCTACATGTAAAAGTATGTAGGATTAGCTTTAGTCATAATTTTTAGTAAAGTACAATTAAACCGAGTACGAGTGGCTTAGATCGGGTCCCTAGGGGCATTTTGGTAATTTAGTACTTTTAAGTCAAGATAACCAACACAATGAGTTTAGAATGATTTATGAATGAATACTAACTCATTTATCTTAAATTTTTAATTTTAGGATATACCGATAGCCTGAGTCGAAGATGGAGCTGGATCGACAGTCAGGTAAGGAAAGGGTACATTCCAGGTAGTAACACTTTCTTTCATGCACTATGTAATTATCTATATGCTTTGATTATGCCATATTTTGTAGCATGAGCATAGTGCCTAGGGCATATTAGCCTAGCTGTGATTTGGGATCCAGTGATGGTGCACACGAACAAGCCAGGGTTTATACAGTTGTTTGGCCTTATACAGTGTATACACAACAGTCTATCATTTTACATAACATGGCACATGACATATTTATTTTCACATCGTATATGTCTGAATGTCTGTTACTTCTAAGATTCCCTTGAATCTCACCCTTTCCATAAATGTATTAAGTTTCCAGCAGCAGGCAGCCATTCAAAGGGTAGGACTATAATTTTCGGTAACTGAAGGTTCCAGACCAGTGCGAGAGTAGCAGTTGGTTATCTAAAGACCTTTTTATTGTTTTAAGGTCTATAAAATTTATGTTCACCCCTATTATTGGGATTGGCAGGAATAATATAAATTTAAAAATTACAAAAGTTTACCAATCCTAATTACGGATCTGTCAATGGAGTTTAAATCGAGTAGTAGAAAAATGTACTTTTATTATGCTTCTCAGTTCGGCCATGTAAACATTGCTCTAGAGGCCTTAAATCATGAGCTCAATCCTCAACTTAAACAGGCTTAAACAATTTTGCTTGACATGCTAATCTTTCTTATGCTTCTTGGTCTTTCCTTTCAATCTCGAAGAGCTACCAACTTGGATCAACTCCCTCTATCGATATCCACATGAATAGGAATCCAACACGAACAGCGTGCTAGCACCACCAACGTCCCTCTAGAGTTTTCTTTTTCTCATAGCTCTATCTATTATTCATCATCCATAGAAAACACTATCTCTCCCCTTTTATAACTAGTCAGGGTTTTCTACTATATAATGGATATTAGGTTTTTAAAATTAATCTTAATTAATTTCAAATTTCATATCATATTAATTAACACTTAATTGTTTTTGGTAAGTAAATTAAATAAATATGGATTAATTAAATCTGATCAATAGTTTTAATTTAACCTATTTATTTAATTTGAATAAAGAACTAATGGAAATAGATTTAATTTATCTTTATAAATTAAATATGAGATGTTATATATCTATGTTAGTTATTAAAATTATTTTATCAAATAAAATTAAATCCAAAACTAAAACTACATAATAATAATAATATTATAATATATATATATATATAATATTATTATTTTCCTTTTTCGAATTTTATATCATAAATATAAAATTTTTCTACCATAGATTAAACATTGTATTTATTGAATCTAAGACGCATCTTAGATTCAAAGAATCTGGACATCATAGCTCGTGTTGGGCTATTCTTATGTGCAACCCTGTAGGCCCATACGAAACTGGAAGTGGGGCCAATAATTGCACTAGCCCACAAGTCACAAGCGGCCTCTAGTAAGACATTAAGACTACCCAATTCATATGAGGATTGTTAACACGATACAACCTATCATACAACCATGTCATGTCCCTTCTATCACACGATATTTCAGCCAAGGATGATATATGAATAATGTCATCCTCCTGTTTCCAACCATTACTTTCCTGATTTCTAAGTAGTTTGATAATAGAAATGGAAACTTTTTTTCATTGTAGTATAGCCATATATTTCTCAGACTCACTCATGATAGGCCCCAGTAATATCTCTCTACCAATGTAAGGGAAAAATTCCATCTTGACCATTCACATTCCTCTGTATGATAACCACCAAGCTCGATTGTAGCCTTTATCATTACATGGTCAAAGGTGACTTTTGACTAGGTCAAAGCTTAACGACTCTCATATAGGAATCCATGATATTCTCAGGTCAAAGGGCATTGTAACGTGGTTATACAAGAGATAAGCTTATGACTTAATCCTTATAGCTTTCTCATAGTGGGTCGGTCTAACACCTTGTACTCTTACAAGTGCCTAAGACTTTGATTCATATCTCCATAGCTTATCAAAGTCATACTGGTCTTATTTCATCTTTGCTCCCATATATATGATCGACTAAGGACATTTAGGACAATCTTTATAATTTATCTAAGGATATAGTTAACACAGTCAACATACGAATGATATGATAAAAAATTTGAAGAAATTAATTAAATAATAATGTTCAAAGTGTTAGATATGATTAGTTTTGATGATGCCAAATATAGATATAAGATATTAAGAGCAAAAGTTTACAAAATATACTTATCTCTTATATTGACTAACTATTATATTTCATGTTGTATATCTTATAGATTAGTCAAAGAGATTGGAGAATGAAGAGCTTGAAGAATTAATGGGAATATCAAGATTCAAGCTTCTAGAAGAAATACTGGATGTTTCTATGCTCATAAGGGAATTAAGAAGTTACTGTAGCAGTTACTGTTTGGCACTGTAGCATTGTCCCTGTAGCAATACGGTTACTGTAGCATCGAGTGATTTTCAGAATCACTCGAGTGATTCTGGAAAAAATAAAAATCACTCAAGTGATTCTCTAATTCACTCGAGTGATGTTCAGTGTTTCATACTCTGTTGTTCGTCCAGCTGACCGAGGTCTGGTTATTCTCTAAATCACTCAGTGCACTCTTCATAGTTCCAGTGACAGTAAATCAAAATCACTACCAGATAGAATCTGAATCACCTCCAAGAACTAAGATCACTTTCTGTCAAATAATATCCTGATATGCTTACTGTTACAAAGCCACTGCCAGTGAAATACTTCTATAAATCACTTCCAGAAATATGACAGAAACAAGGAAACAAGTCAAATGATTTCATGGTATACTCGAGGGATGCTAATCATTGCCAGTGGAATATTATCTTCTGAAAATCACCTCTAGAGAAATCAAGTTTACTTCCAGTGATTCTTTAGTTTTCAAGATCACTGCCAGTGAAGTCTGTAATAACCCGAGTGATGTTTTCTAACGGCTATTTCTCTGAGTGGATTTACAGGTGTTAAGCACTACCGATCACATGCCATACACAGATCAATATTGAGCGACAATAAATCATGGGCAACATGTCTATTCAATAAACAATTCAACTAACATCCAAAACAGAAAGAAAGCAACGCTGAAACATTTGTAAGAGATCAACAGGAAATGCTAAAGCATCTGTCAGAGCACGATCAACGGGAAAATATTTAAATACACTCAACTACTGTGCAAAGCAATGGGACTCCAACCGAAAATGAAGTAGTGTATGTCTAAGCATCAGATGAACATGCTGATATTCTAAGTCTTCTACCTCCGACCACTCTTTCCTCTACTTCATCTTCTATATTATGTATATTTGAGAGAGTGAGAATATTTTGTATTGTACTTCAGTGAGCATTTATACACTCTGTGAGAGAGCTTGTAAACACTTCATCTGTATTTCAGAAGTGTTCTCAAGGTAGAGGGACCTTGAGAGGATTGATCACCTTATAGTGGAAGTTGTGGAGTGTATCGCCAGTAAGAGTTTCTTCCCATAAGACTTACAAGGTGCAAGCAGTAGAGAATGTTGCTGCTCGTAAGACTTACAGTGGTGTAAGCGGGAGAGAACGTTGCTGCTCATAAGACTTGCACGGGTAAGCAGGAGAGAAAGGTCTTTGGGATTGCTTTGCTCGACTTGCTGTAAGAAGGAGTAAACCTTACAGTGTGTAAGGGGGATAACTCTTTTGAATTTCTAAAGGCTTTTCTTGTGCCTGATTAAACAAGAAGATAATGGATTGGAAATCTCAGGAGGAGCCTGGGGACTTGACGTAGGTCATCGTGGATTGGACCGAACTAGGATAAATAACAGTTTGCACATTCTCTTCCCTAAGCTTTTATATTTCCAGCATATACGATTTACATAATTGCTGCTTCCATATATACTAAGTTTACAATCTGCGAAAATTTTTTTAAACATAAGACTTTCTTATCATACACCCAATTCACCCCCTTCTTGGGTGTCAGCCTGTTCTAACATTTGGTATCAGAGCCGGACTCTTGTTTAAAGGACTTAACCGTCTCTAGAGTATTCAATGGCTAATTTTGAGTGTTGCTCGCTTTCTGAAGGTTTCGATTATACCATCCCACCAATTTTGAAAGATATAGATTTTTGGTTTTGGAAAGCTAGAATGACTAGTTTTATAAAAGTATATGATTTTGATATGTGGGATATTGTTACAAATACTTTTAATCGTAAACCGAAAGAGAATTGGACTGAGAGAGAAAAGAAAATATTTTTGCTGAATATTAAAGCAATGAAAATTCAGTATAGTGCTTTAACTAAAAATGATTTTGAGAAAATTAGATTTTGTTCTTCTGCTAAAGCTATATGGGATACACTTGATTCCATATATACTTCTAACAAGTGTGTTGAAGTTGAAAGTATTGACAGTTCATGTGAAACTATAATCTGTGCCTCTACTGTTCATGAACAATTGAAAGCTGATAATGACAAAGGAGAAATCATAGAACACTTCCATACAGTCAACACGGATAGACAAGAAGAAGAAGACTCCCGAAAAGAGCTCATTATAGACAGACATGAAAAATCAATCTCTGAAGCTCAAGATGAACTTAAGGTAAAAAGTTTCAATTCTTCTAGTGATTCTTGCAAAACAGATTTTCAAGGTTTGCATAAAATTATTTTCCAACCAATTATTGATTCTATTGAGAAAAGCAAAAACATTTTCAAACATGCTGGAAATTCATTTGTGAAGAAAGAATGTAGGCAAACTGAATATTTGAGATTGTCGTACCTCAAACAACACAATACTTGCATAATACCTCAAAATGCATATATTTATACAATTTGCAATTATTGTGGTAAATCGGGTCATATTTCTAACACATGCCATGTTAGAAGAAATCCTAATGTGAGAAATAAATATGTTTGGGTTCTGAAAGGACCCAAGTATATGTGGGTACCAAAATGTCCATCTAGTACTTTACGTATGCAGGATGATCTAAAAGGAAATGGACATAAAGGTACAGATAAGATGAAAAAGAAGCCAAGAGTTTCTCATGCACCAACAAAGAGGTTCATACAATCGAAAAAGAGAACTCTCAGAGCATCCATTGCTAGAGCTACAGAACATAACCACCAAAAGAAGTAATGGAGAAAAGGTATATGTTCCACCTCAAGGAAGGACTACCATAGCTTACCATTCAACTATATTGAGGGGAACAAGAAAAGGAGGGTCTCTCATACAAAAATACACTTGAAGTCTACATCATTTGAGAGAGCTTTGCATACATCCTTTGGAACACATATGAAGAATCAACATAATAGAAAGAGGCAGTGGGTAAGCAAAGCCAATCCTCCAAGTACTTAAAGTGAAGGTACACAATGATAAAACCTCCTATGTCATTGTCTATAATATCTATTGAGGTTTATATCATGCTACCTTAGTAACGAGTATTGCAAACTATTTTGAAATTATGTTTTCACATCCATTAGAAAATCTACTTGATAATTTCATGCAAGGATTGCAATGTTCAATAGCTTAACACTTTATGCATATATGCATACTTCAAGAGAAAATATTATTATGTATAAAGTAAATGTTTAAATCATTTTGCTCAATTTCTGCAAATTGACTATATTGCTTGAGCATTTGAATTATGATTCCTACAAACTAACCATGATTGGATCCAAGCAAAATTGGATACCAAAGGGAGAAAAATGATTATATAGTCTTGAAGGAAGAAGTAAAGAATGCTCTGATGTTGATCACTAAAACAAAGATGAATAGAGCATACATGAGTCTTGAGGAGAACACTGCAGAAAAGCATGATTTACTCAAGTGATCCTGGAGGAATTGAGTAAAAGGATACTATGCGATGTAAATTAACTTGGGTGTCTATAAGTTACACTCAAGCCAGGTACGATGTATCAGTATGTAAAACTTTCTGCATAATTTGAGTGTCACGACCTTGCTTTCAAAACTTCTAGTAGCACTCGTTCTTTCCAACTCAATTTGAGTGATAAATACTTGATCATTACTGCACATCATTAGCATTAATTATTTGTGGCTTTCAAAATGTTTCAGATTTCTAAATGGACCGAAAGTGAAATTATACATAATCTTCTTATGTATGAGTTTGAAATGCACAATTCAAGAATTTGCTCAAATCTCAATTCATCCTGTTTATTAACGTGCATACACTCATATATTTTCTTCATTCAAATTGGTTTCAAAATTGGAAGTCAATGTATTTATACTAAGATATCAGAAATGCTACAAATCCATTTGTTAGAGTTCCTCCTCTTCATTCACATATTATTTCTTGATCATGAACTTGTTACAGCTTAAACTTCTCAATCTTTATTTTCTAACGAGTTAGACCTTATATTTAACAAGTTAACTATCTATATGAGTTTCAAGTATATTCTCCAGAAAAGAATTCATTATGTGAAATTCTTGCAGTTAATGTATAGAACTTTATTACAGAAGCTCGTTAATGCATTAACTGGGGAATGACTTATGAATATTTAAAGAACTCTAATCATTTGGTCTTATGAGTATGTGTTTCATCACCCATAAACCATTATACTCATTTTATTGCTCAAATTCCTTAACAATTAACTTTACCTATCTCCGAGCAACTAAAGTGTTCAAATACTTGACTTGGTAGTATTCTTACTCTTCATTGTCAAGATTATCTATTGATCAGTAGCAAAGTCATTGTGCTTATACATGTCTATCAAGTTAAGCCCTTTTTGGCTAATCCATTTTCTATATGACTTTTTGCTCTTGGGAAAATTCTCAAACATCTTAACCCCACTGTCTAACATGGAGCTTTTTGATATACACACACACACATATTGACTTCTACTACTTTTAACATAAGCATCGATTGTAAACATGTTCTAACAATAAGTTTTGCATATATTTGAAATCTTAATTTTTACAATGCATTGTCATGATTGGAAATACTTTACATATTTCATTCTTGAAAAACTTGATTTCATTCACAAGTTGTCATTCCATAAAAGTTGGTCATTATGGATAGATTCACTACTCTCTTGATCTGACTTATATGAATTGCTTGACAATCTTATCAATGACATATTTTCTATGTAAAGTGTGTTTATAAATTGTCATTGATCTTTGAAAATTATCACTCTTGGTATCACTTGATTGTTATACTTTATGATTCAATGATTTGAATTTACTGAGTATAATTATATTTTGGTTTGTATTGGTTTATGATACTCTTTGCTCAAATATCATATGATTCACTTGTATAAGAGCATAAGAGTTATTCTATAGAACCAAGAGGAGTTGGGTACCAAAGTATATAAAGAATGCTATTGAAGAAATGCGGGTGGATAAAGCAAACAGAGCAGACACATCTATGAACTCAACTACATTACTTGATATTGACATCAAAGAAAGAAGCAATATGTGACATCACTTAATCATATTCAAAAAGAAAGATGTCAAAGTGATATTCATTCCGAATCATCTTCATCTTCAAGTAGCAGCAGACACCTTCACAACTCCTTGCGAAAGATCAATTAGGAATGATTAATCCCAATAAGTTGAGAGAATATTTTGTTACTTATAATTTTTTATGTTCATGTGCTTGATAATTGTTGTACTAACTTAAGCATCAAGGTATGAGGAAATTTATACTCAAATGAAAAATGTTATCACTTGAGTGATAATGATGCTTTAGGTAGGTAACTCAAGTGTTCTCAGTCAAGCACTCGAATGAGGTAAGTGATTGGAGTAAGTTGTGAAGTAACGCTAGACATCAGTGATTTTCTGCAACTTCACTCGAGTGAATTGTTGCTATCACTCGAATGATTCTGGTTCAGAAGGAAATCACTCGAGTGAATGGAAAAACCACTCGAGTGAATGGCAAAATCACATATTATATCAATTGTTCTTCCTACAACCTTTCATTTTCAAAATTATCATCATCTTCCTTCAGCTGAAAATTTATGAAACTCAATTTTCTTTATTCTGAACTTCTTTTCCTCTGAGAAATTCATGCATCATTATCGAAATCTGATCTCTCACTGTATTTTCAAAATTTCATGGTTTTTTTCAAGTCAACAAGAGTTCTTAACTATTCCTCATAATATATTTTTAAGGCTATGCACTCATTAAGGGGGAGCTTCATATTCACATGTGTTTTATATCTTAAAAGCTTATCTCCTTTATTTAGAAAATCATTATACCACCCTCAATTGATTAGTTTTGATAATGAGATACTTATACATTTTCTTTTCTTCATCATAATTTGCATATATTTTATAGAAAGGAAATTGTTAATACTTGATTGCACTAATCTTTCTCCTTGCAAGAATATTTTTAACTTATGACAGGAGAATTTGCTCTATGAGAAGATCATTCATCAACACGCTAAAAGAAGAATATATCAATCTTGAGGACATATGCTTTGATGATCAATCAAGGGAACTATATTGGCTGCAACATTCAAAGTAACAAATAACTATGCCAATACAAATTAAAGGAGCATTAAGCATAATGTGATGGAACAAAGAGTTCAACTCAGTGAGGAGTATCTTGAAGACAATATATATACTTCAGAGTTGCACCGAGAATGTGGCATAAACTGAACTTCATGGATCTATAATCAACCTGCAAATCCAAATGAGCATCTCTAAACCCTCTCTCTCTTTATGTTTTAAAAATTCCTTGCACATATTTTATTATGAAAGCTTTATTGAAAACATTTTTCATTTGCTTCACATTCAAATAGCATGACTTTCAAAAAGAGGAGAGAAAATTGTTTATTTTAATTAAAGGAGAAAATGACATTTCAAATATATTTTCATAATTACTTCTCCAAGAAACTTTCTTCTTTATACTTCAAACTTTTTGCTAATGTCAAATAGGGGGAGAGAAATTGAAAAATATGTTGCATTCAATTTGTCTATTCACATTCAAGCATATTTTTCTTTAAGGATTTGCCATCATCAAAAAGGGGGAGAATGTTAGATATGATTAGTTTTGATGATGCCAAATATAGATATAAGATATTAAGAGCAAAAGTTTGCAAAATATACTTATTTCTTATATTGACTAACTATTATATTTAATGTTGTATATCTTATAGATTAGTCAAAGAGATTGGCAAATGAAGAGCTTGAATAATTAATGGGAATATCAAGATTCAAGCTTCTAGAAGAAATACTGGATGTTTCTATGCTCATAAGGGAATTAAGAAATACTGTAGCAGTTACTGTTTGGCATTGTAGCATTGTCACTGTAGCAATACGGTTACTGTAGCATCGAGTGATTTTTAGAATCACTCTAGTGATTCTGGAAAAAATAAAAATCACTCAAGTGATTCTCTAATTCACTTGAGTGATGTTCAGTGTTGTTCGTCCAGCTGAGCGAGGTCTGGTTATTTTATCATATCTCTCCAAATACAACTCCAATTGAGACCAAACCAGTTGCATATGAAAATAGACTCACAATGCGTCATTTGTACACTAGAATCAATATAAAAGGATCTCAGATAAAGGATATATAAGTGTTCGAATCTGTTTTTCACATCAGCGTCACTCTCTGGAACAGGTTTAGTATTTTGGCCATAACTCTCAAACTACAGATCCGATTGAGCTGAAACTGGTTCCATATTAAACTAGACTTCAAGAGCTTTCCATTGATATATAATAAAGCAATTTTGGAGCCATATTCTAAGAGTTATGTCATCTGAAAGTTTACCTCTGTTTGCTGAAGAACTGGAAACGCAACAACGATCTGAAGAACAGATCACTCGAGTGATTCCAGAATTCACTCGAGTGATATGGAAAATCACTTCCAGTGGCGCCAAAATCACTACAGGAATTTTTCACTATTCCAGATTTCACTTCCAGTGATCCTGAATCACTTGAGTGATTTGTGATTTCCGCCAAATCACTTCCAGTGATCTCCAAATCACTTGAGTGATATCTCAGTTTTGCCAAATCACTTCTAGTGCGCCTAAAATCACTGCAAGAAAAATTCACTGTTTGCAAAATCACTTCCAGTGATGCCAAAATCACTCGAGTGATTATGTTGTTTTCGAAGATCACTTCCAGTGGATGCTAAATCACTTCCAGTAAATTTCACTTTTTCTCAAATCACTTCCAGTGAATCAAAAATCACTGCAAGAAAAAATCACTGTTCTCATTTTTACTCCCAGTGCAGTTGAATTCACTCGAGTGATTAGTCATTTCTGCAGATCACTTCCAGTGCAAGGCGAAATCACTTCAGGAATATTTTACTGTTTTGAAAATCACTTCCGCTGACATGAATTTCACTCAAGTGATCGTCCATTTTAGCTGATCACCTCCAGCACCGTTCTTAATCACTCCCAGTGAATATCAGTTACCTCATATCACTTTCATCAGTCAGTGATTACTCAGTGTACTCTTCATAGTTCCAGTGACAGTAAATCAAAATCACTACCAGAGAATCAGAATCACCTCCAAGAACCAAGATCACTTTCTGTCAAATAATATCCTGATATGCTTACTGTTACAAAGCCACTGCCAGTGAAATACTTCTGTAAATCACTTCCAGAAATATGACAGAAACAAGGAAACAAGTCAAATGATTTCATGGTATACTCGAGGGATGCTAATCATTTCCAGTGGAATATTATCTTCTGAAAATCACCTCTAGAGAAATCAAGTTTACTTCCAGTGATTCTTTAGTTTTCAAGATCACTGCCAGTGAAGTCTGTAATCACCCGAGTGATGTTTTCTAACGGCTATTTCTCTGAGTGGATTTACAGCTGTTATGCACTACCGCTCACATGGCATACACGGATCAATATTGAGCAACAACAAATCATGGGCAACATGTCTATTCAATAAACGATTCAACTAACATCCAAAACAGAAACAAAAGCAACGCTGAAACATTTGTAAGAGATCAACAGGAAATACTAAAGCATCTGTCAGAGCACGATCAATGGGAAAATATTTAAATATACTCAACGACCGTGCAAAGCAATGGGACTCCAACCGAAAATGAAGTAGTGCCTATCTAAGCATCAGATGGGATTACAACAGAAAAATATCTGAATGGGCTCAACGGTCAAATGAATCAACAGACTCTAATGGATGGATGTTTACAATAGTCATCTTCCACAACTCAGCTATAAATAGGAGAGGATTTAAACACAGAAGAACGGGCAATACGATGAGAACATGAACATGCTGATATTCTAAGTCTTATACCTCCGACCACTCTTTGCTCTACTTCATCTTCTATATTATGTATATTTGAGAGAGTGAGAATATTTTGTATTGTACTTCAGTGAGCATTTATACACTCTGTGAGAGAGCTTGTAAACACTTCATCTGTATTTCAGAAGTGTTCTCAAGGTAGAGGGACCTTGAGAGGATTGATCACCTTACAGTGGAAGTTGTGGAGTGAATCGCCAGTAAGAGTTTCTTCCCATAAGACTTACAAGGTGCAAGCAGTAAAGAATGTTGCTGCTCGTAAGACTTACAGTGGTGTAAGCGGGAGAGAACGTTGCTGCTCATAAGACTTGCAGGGGTAAGCAGGAGAGAAAGGTCTTTGGGATTGCTTTGCTCGACTTGCTGTAAGAAGGAGTAAACCTTACAGTGTGTAAGGGGGAGTAACTCTTTTGAATTTGTAAAGGCTTTTCTTGTGCCTGATTAAACAAGAAGATAATGGATTGGAAATCTCAGGAGGAGCCTGGGGACTTGACGTAGGTCATCGTGGATTGAACCGAACCAGGATAAATCATAGTTTGCACATTCTCTTCCCTAAGCTTTTATATTTCCAGCATATACGATTTACATAATTGCTGCTTCCATATATACTAAGTTAACAATCTGCGAAAAGATTTTTAAACATCAGACTATCTTATCATACACCTAATTCACCCCCCTCTTGGGTGTCAGCCTGTTCTAACACAAAGTACAATGATTGGCCCCAAGGGCACAATTTCCAATACCTACAGGGAATTACTGTATATAAACAAGCATGTTGTATCAATAATATCAATATTTTGTGTTATTCCTATGTGCCCACTAAACTACGAAATTAGTACTCTGGTTAATATCAATGATGAAGCAGGGTCTTACAAAACCTGAGTCAAAAATTCATGAAGAACATATATTGTAATATCCCAAATTTTATTTACCAAATTCCTTGTACATTTGTTACATTAAATGGAATAAAATGATGAATTTTGGTACACTTGAAATGGCATAAATTTTGGCCAAGTTAACACATAAAAGCCTAATTTTTGTCTTCTTAAATGTAATATCCCAAATTTAATCACCAAAATTTCTTGTACATTTAATTGTATTCAATTGAATAAAATGGTGAATTGTGGTGCACTTGAAGTAGCCAAAAAGTGGAAATACTGATTATATGAATTTTTGGCCAAGAAAGACCTAAAGCCTAATTTTTGTCCTAGTAAAGGCTTAACATTATGGCCTAAAATTAAGTATGAAAGAGCACATTGTTTGGTCCCAATATATTGCAAAAACTCAGCCAAGCAGAAAAGGGAAAAAGAAAATGGCAATTGTTTCAAAAATTCAAGAAAATGTAAAGGTTAAATGGTCATTTGGATAAATAAAATAAAAAGCTAATATTTTACCTCAATAAATAGGTAAAGTCAATCAAGAAGGGAGAAGCAAAGAAGGAACAAGATTTTCCCACATGTATGGACAAGTATAAGTATAAAGATGGCATATGCAAAAGGGAGTAAGAAAATGCCAAGTGTTCAAGTCTTGAAATAAAATATAATAAAATTTAAAGAGGTAGAGAGTGATAATATAAGGACTCATTTAAGCTCATTTAGGGCCATATTTTAGCTAACACAAGAAGCAAGAGAGAGAGAGTGTGTGTGTGTCTTGAAGAAACAAGAACAAGAGAGAGCACATAAGTGTTCAAGAAGAAAAATCAAGATAAGTAGTAGTGAAATTTAAGTGTTTTTACTACTAATCACTTGCAAACCTTCCCTAACTCATGTATCCTTTTTAAATCATGCTAAGAAGAAGAAAATCAAGGGGAATAGAGAGGGAAGGTTCATGGCCAAGAGAGAGAAAGAAGGAGAAAGTAAGGTATGCTTAAGAACTTGACGGTTCTTGATTATTTAAGCTTGTTCTTGATGTTGTGGTTATGGCTTGTTTGGTTGGATTTTGTGATTTGGGATGTTCAAAACCTAAGGGGAAATGCTTTCCAAGTTGACACTACTCATGTTTAATTGATGTTTAAGTAGCTAAATAAGTGATTGGAAGTGAAAAGAAGATGTTTGGTTGGTTGGCCTTAAAATGTTCAAACTGTTGGCTAGAGCTGGAATAGGGGGTTAGATTTGGAATTTGATGGTTTTGATGGCTCCATTGTGTTTAGAAATAAAAATTGTGTAGGAAACATGTGAATTATGAGGTATGAAGGCTTTAGGGTGCGAAATGACAATTTTGCCCCTAAAACCCTAATTGGTGGCTGTCAAGGGTTAAATTGGAAATGCAGTGTGATTTTTTCAAAAATAAGGTGAAAAATAGATTATACATGAAAAATTATATGGGAATATCTTGGTTTATATTTTTTATAAAAGTACAAATATAGCGGGTATAAAGGGGATTAAATTGGGTTCCCTAGGGCATTTTGGTAATTACGTGTTTTTGAGCTAAGATAACCAACTTATAAATTTTAGAATAAGATATGAATGAGTAATAACTCATTTGTGATCAATTTGGGAATTTTATTATTTGATATTTACTGAGCCGGACAAGAAACTAAGGACTGATAATAGCTAGGCTAGGAAAGGTGTATTGTAGTAACTCTTTCTCTCATATTCTATATGATTGTTAATATGCATTGTTTTCCATGTTCTGTGTAACGATATGCAAATGGTAGTAAATCTTAGAGCTAGGTGTGGGAAAAGCACAAGTACCTTTTGGCCTAAGGGTATCCAGTCTAGGTCAGCCAATTTGTTTGATGACATTCCTCACTGGGTATGGGAAAGAACAAGTACCACCCCATGGGAATAGCACAAGTACCATGAGGCCAGTGGGACCTAGCTCAAGGCAAATATGGAGAGGTTATTTCCTGCTCCGAAATAGTATTGATACAAGTACGGACAGGTTGTTACCTGCTCTAGAACATTTATGTGATCATGATGTGACAAGTAGGGTTCAAGCGATCATTTTGATCCGAACAAAATCATCACTTTGTTCTTGAACATTTTTTGACAAAATATGCACATCATTACTATTTGTTGCATCATATATGTTGCTTTGCATATTTTTTTTTCGTATTTTATATGATTAACTTCTTGTTAATACTGAGATTTGATTGAATCTCACCCCTTTAAAAAATTAAAATTTATTTAGCAAGAAGTAGCGGCTCTAAAGGTAAAGAGGTGGACACCGGCCACTGAAGGATTCGGGTCTGATGCAGAATTTTTTTGGTTATCTTTATACTTTATATGTACTTTTGGAATTTGTAATTGAGTATGTACAAACCCTGAAGGAAATTGTTGTAATATAATCAAGAGATTTTATATCAATATGTTATTCTATTTTTGCATGGCCATTGAACTATGCATTGGTACTTTAATAAATGTCAAAATTCTGAGGGGTTTGAAATTAAAGGCCTGATATTGTAGCCTAAAATTAAGAATGAAAGAGCACAATTTTTGGCCGAATTTATGGTGTGAATTTCAGCCAAAAAGAAAAGGGAAGAAGGAAGACAATATTTAATTCAAAAGTTGAAGAAATGTAAGGATAAAATGATCATTTAGCTAATAAAGCAAGAAGCACTTATTTTCTTCAATTTTAAAGGCCAAAGTCGGCCAAAAAAGAAAGAAAGGAAGAAAGAATGGATTTTTTGACACATATTATGCCATGTAGAAGCATTTGTAGCCAAGTGGAAAAAGAAGAAATAAAATAACCATGACATGTGCAAAAATTCTATTAAATAAATAATATCTTAAGGAGGTGGAACTTGATATTTCAAGAAGCCATTTAACTCCTTCAAAGGGGCCAAAATTTCAGCCAAGTTGAGAAAAAAGAGAGAGAATAGCAAGCTTGTAGAACACAAGCTTAAAGAGGAGAGACAAGAGATCAAGAAGGAACTTAGGTAAGTTTGCAAAATTCACTTGTTATTGTCTCTAAATCATTAGAAATCTCATCTAATCCTCACATCCTTCTTAAATCACATGAAGCAAGAAGAAAATCAAAGGGATTAAGAAGGAGAGAGATATGGTTTTGGAAGAGGAAGAAGAGAAATCAAGAGGTAATCAAGAAACCTTATTTAACTTGTTGATTTGTTGTTGTTATTGATGATTTGGTTGATTGGTTGCCTTAGTTGTCATGATCTTGTGATTTGGGAGGCATAAACCTTAAGGGGAGGTGCTGTCCAATTTTTGATTAATCATGTGAGAAGTGTAAGTAAAGGGTTTAACAAGTAATTTAGGATGAAAAGGAGGTGTTTTGTTGAATAAAGACATGAAACTTTAATTTCCCAAAATTTCCTTGAATTTCGGCTCGTAGGAAAATTCTGTGTTTGGGATGGAATTTGATGATGCCACTATGTTTAGAATGAAAAATTATGTAAAGAACATGTGAAAAATGGAGTATGGAGGCTTTAGGGTGTGGAAAGACAATTTTACCCATAAAACCGTAATATGTGGCTGCCAAGGGTATTTTGGTAAATGAAGTGTGATTTTGGTAAAACTGAGGTCAAACATGGATTATACACGTGAAATTATGTAGGAATAGCCCAGGTCATATTTTTTGGTAAAGTAAAGTTATACTAGGTATAAAGGAAATTACACCAGATTCCTAGAGGTATTTTAGTAATTATATCTTTTTTGTGAGAGATAATCAAATATATGAGTTTAGGAATAAGACATGAATGAGTAAGAACTCATTTATTATAAATTTACAATTTTAGGATTTGACATTTGCCCGAGTCAGACAAAGAATTAGAGGACTGAAACTAGCTAAGTATTGGAAAGGATTCTAGGTAGTAACTCTATCCCTCACTCACTATATGATTGCTTATATGCTTTGTGTTGCCATGCTGTGATATGAATTGCACATTACAAAAACCTAGCTGTAGTGTGCGAAAAGCACAAGTACTACTATGTGGGAAAAACACAAGTACCATCAGGCCAAGTGGGATACAACTTAGGTAGTAGGACAAGTATGTACAAATAGTCATCTGCTTTGAAACATTACAGCAAATATCAAACAATCATTTGATCCTAAACAGTGAACACAGTATGGCTAGTAGGGACTAAATAGTCATTTTGATGCTAAATGTCAAGCAAGCAAACAAGTTTATAGTATTTTATTTCTGTTACATGATATGGTGCATTGCATGTTTATTTATCACAATTTATATGATTAAATGTGTGTTACTACTGATATTCGTATGAATCTCACCCCTTTCCATAATTTAAAATTTACTTAATGAAAGGAAACGGCTCCAAGGGCAAGGAGGTTAACACCGGCAACTGAGAGTTCCGGTCCTGATCGAGTAATAGTGTTGTTTATCTGCGGTTCTTTTATGATATTTTAGGTTTTGTAAATATTATGTAAAAACCCTATGAGAATTTCTATAATGTAATCTAGTACTTTATATCAATATGTTTATGTTATTTTTGTACACACAAAGAACTATGGGTTGCTACTATGATAAATGTCGAAATATTAAGGGGTTTGACATATATTCTCTATTAGAAAAATGGTGCTAGAAATATAGGAAACATGTGAATTCACATAATTCATTAGTACCTTTTCACTCTCATTTTGCTCGGTGCAATCCTATGTGAAATGACCCATCTTTTGGCAGCTAAAACATTTGACCTTCTTTAAGTCATTCTTCTTCTTCTTTCCGCCCTTTTTCCTTTCTTCCTGAATTACTTTTTTCCTTTTATGAATTTGGCCATGTCCTTCTTTCCATTCTTTTGGAATTTATTCCCCTCTTGAAATCGAGCTTTGTATTAGAAGGACTTGTACCCTTAATGTAGTATGTAATACCTTACATTTCTGCCCTCTTTTATTACGTACACTGAAGCATTTACTTACACTTGCTTAGGGGATTATTACTTATTTCCGACTATTGAGCAATTATGGTTACCAAGTATCATAGTTGTTGTATTTATGTGCTCTTACTTTTAGTTTCGAAGATCCCAATCGTTCAATAAATATATGCGCTTTCATACTTTCCTATTCCTATGTATTCATCAAGTGTATATACTTTACAAATAGTAAAAATAAATACACTTGAAGACTTCAATTTTTCACTTGTTTTCCTATTGATTCTTCTTCATGTACTCTTCCCAGTTGTGTTCCCGTACCTATATGGTTGGTGGAGAGTGAGTTCAAGGGAGTCTCAGTAGCAAACAAACAGGCAAGGCATTTAAGATGATCTTAGTGCATGACATGTTTGCCTTACATAGGCTCATGTTCACATAATTATATTCTACATGCTCAATATTTCGTGCAACACACTTATGGTCACGGTAAAACAGAAACAAAACTTCACACATTCATACATGCTTCACATAATCAAGCAAAGCAATACAACAAACCAATACATAGCATAAACATCACATACATACAAGTAAGTTTACAATCTTTTGGGAAAAGTCCTTCTTGTCCCCTTTTCTTCTAACGATGGCAGCTTCTTGGAAATTCTTCAATTTCTTCTTTCTTGACTTCTCATGGCCCTAGATATATAATCATATTATTAGGGTCATTATGGTCATTTTACCAAGTCAACCACTTAATTAAAATGGTCAAATTATCCTAAGGGGATAATTTATACCCTTATAGTTCAAAATAATTACATGTGCCATTACATTTACCATTTTCACACATTTATTCAAATATGCCAGAAAAATGAATCTGGCATCAGGGTCATCCAACTTCCAAAAATTCCATAATTATGTATAATTATCAAAAAATTATAACCACATGCTTTTCCATATTGTTAGATTCCATGTTTTGATGATAAAAAATCATGTTTTGAAAGCTCATGGAATAATTAGCAGCAAAGCAATCCATTCTAGTGATCTGACTAACACTTCCAGTGATTTTGTTTTCACTTCCAGAAATTCTCACGGATTTGCTATTCACTTCCAGTGATTCTCATTCACTCAAGTGATGCGCCAAATCACTTCCAGTGATTGTGAATCACTCGAGTGATGAAGCAAATCACTTCCAGTGATTAGGATTTCACTTCAAGAAAAATCTACTGTTTTACAAATCACTTCCAGTGAAGCTGAGATCACTCGAGTGATCAGCCAAAATTCTCAAATCACTTCCAGTGATCCTCAATCACTCGAGTGATGTTGGATTTTCGCTGAATCACTTCCAGTGAATTGGAAATCACTGCAAGAAGATTTCACTGTTCACCAAATCACTTCCAGTGATCATAAATCACTCGAGTGATATTTGCCAAATTCCAAAATCACTTCCAGTGAACCAGCAATCACTGTCAGAAATATTCAAAGGTTTCAAAATCATTATATTCACTACCAATGATATTGCATCTTCTCATATGAGGATTTATTGATCAAGTATACATCTTTCTACATTAACCTTGATCCAATTGTTTTTAACTTCATCAACGACAAATGATTTTGCTAAGTGAAATTTTATTATTACTGTAGCTTTCAAAATCATGATATAATACTCAGTTGCGAAAATAGGATCACTCTCTATGGTTTCACTGTCTCTTTTTAAAAAAAACACCTCCAGTGATCCATATTAATCTGTTGAGATACAAATATTGCTTAACGGTCATATTCATGAGTGTGTTACAGCTGTACTCCACTATCGCACTTAACATGTAACTGATCACTCCACTCAAACGACAACTATTCATGGTAGCAGCAGAAATTCAAAAGTAACGAAAGACAAATGCTGTTACATTTGTCAGAAGCATCTTTGAATTAACGGGCAAATTTACAACGTCTTCAAAGTGGTTCTATTATATATGTCCAGCCATTTTGAAAAACACAACAACGAAGAAATACGCCTGAACTTTCCACAAGTGATATCTTCTCAAAAAGGCTTTAACACTTCATCTGTACTTCAGTTTTTATCTACATACTCTGAAAGAGAGATTGTCAGTCATACTAAATCATTCTCATTTGTATTAGCTTAAGGTTGAGGAACCTTAAGTAGGGATTTGAAATTACCTTGTGTAAGGGGGAGCAAGTGTCTGAAGGAACTTGCTGTTTGTACTGAGGTGCCAAGAACCCACTGAATCTTGGAGGATATAGTGAAAGGCTCAGAAGGACTTCTGAGGACTGGACGTAGGTCAAGTGTTTGAGACCGAACCAGTATAAATCCCTGTGTCAACCTTGATGATATCTCTTCTTTCATTAACTGTGCTTTAAGTTTTGTATATTGATTTTAGATTTGCCAATTATTTTTGTAATCACCCAATTCACCCCCCCTCTTGGGTGAAAAGCTTGCTCTAACACATATAATTTTTCATGTAGAACACAATAGAATAATAAGAATTATCAAAATCCACTTCCTTCCTAAAATTATAGGCAGAACCGTATAGGCCCAAACTTCTACTGAATATCGATTCTTCCAATTGGGTGAACAAGAATCATCCTAAATCACTATCTATCCATAAGCACATGACTAAATCATCATCAACCCCTTAAAACAACCCCTGGCTGAAATCACACAGCCCCCAAACCCTCATGAAAACTCATACAAACAACAAACCAATCAGTTTAAAATAAAGCCTACGCTTACGGCAACGCATTTCCACAACCGATTTGGAAATCTGGCAAGACTTCGTCTGGCGAGACATCACCAAACACCTCTAAATAAAATTCCAAAATCATAGAAATGAAGCTTATGATGAGTACATGAAGGTTTGTGAAGGGTGTTTGAAGAGATTGAACTCAAGAAAAAATACTATTCAAGTTTTCTCTTTCCTCTACCATTTTATAAAAAAAATTTCTGATTTTTTTACGATTTTTTGGGCTGTTTGGCTGAAAATATATGTCCCTTAATGAGTCTTGACTTTGTCTACCACGTGTTAGAAGCCTGTAGTGCCATTTGCTTGGTGATCCAACTATTCAGTAATACGTATCCCTAGCTTTATTTAAATGGGTCCCACCTCTTTTTTAGGCCTTCAGACATCCCAATTGTCAGGGAAATGAGAGGTCTGGTGATTTTCCCCAGCTCTCAGGTTCGTTGTTCATAAAAGTTAGTCTGGTAACCAGACCGAAGACTAGTGGATTTCCCCTGCTAGAGGGCTAAGTGGCGACTTTTTGTTGTACCAACATAAAAGTCAAAACGGTAAATGTCATCATGCATGAGAGACACTTGTCTCCTTCTTATTCATCCAACATAAAAGTTGTGTCATGATTGCTTACTTTATTAAAGTTACTTTATCGATGCCTATACGGGTTTTGTTTGGAATTATGACACGCATATTGAAGCCTATCAAATGACACCAGGTCGAAGTATGTGAGTAGACCTTTCTTGGTGCCATGCATCGATGTCCACTTTATCAAATGCAGGGTACACATGTCTGCCCTAAAAATGGCATATCCACACATACACCGGCCTATTTCACCCAACTAATCTGTCCCTTACCTCATGACATAGCTAGGTGGCATCTTTCTACCAACCCAATGGCACTGTATATGTGTCCTAAGCACATCTTCACTGACACTTAAATTGTATTGCTTGTAAATACCGAGCCCTCTGCCTGATAGGGCCAAATCGCATAGTCTATAAGAGTCTTTCTATACTTTTCATTCTTGGGACTCTTCCCAAACTGGGCTTAGTCATTCACCTGATACAGGCGTTTTGTCAAGTCTCTAGGCCCAAAATTTAGGATATTATAATTCTACCCCTGTTTAATAAATTTCATCCTCTAAATTTCAAACATCATATAGTACTATCTGTACCTCGAGGAATTATCTCTAGATACTCAGTCTATCTTTTTCATTCTAGCTCTTTTATTTACAAGCTCGTAGAGCATGCAATACAATAATCATATTCTTAGAACTCTAATAATGTTCAGCACCCATCATACATCATTCTCATTCATTATGTACCCAATATGTAGCATTCAAACACATGACCTATTAGTCCATTCTTACAGTGCTTGGTTTCTCAGGCCTTACTGCCTTTTCAGGACTCTCCCAGATCACACTATATGCATACTAGGCCTTACTGCTCATTTTACTGCCACAACGCTGGATATTCCAGCCTTACTGCCCAGGGAATCAACACATGCCATATGCATCTTAGGGCTTAATGCCTCAGCTACAACCTGGTACAGTCTGAATGTTTTGTCAGCCTCAAGGTATACTATGTACACACTAGTTTAATGTCACCATGCTAGGAAACAATGACAGCACTAGACATATAGGTCTTACGTCCCAGGGACACTGCCTTATGAAAACTTACATATCGGGTCTTACGGCCTCGAGCCTTTTCTTGTCAAAATTCTCAAATACATAACATGCTGCTAGCCTAAGGACATACTAGTCCATCAAGTCTTATGGCCTTTGGACATGCCGTCAATCATCTTTGTTGAATACATATCAAGTCTAGCTACCTAGGACACACAGTCGACAAGACATTATGAATTCATTACAGGCTCCACCTCTTGCTTCTCAAACCCTTTATATACTTATGTAATGTTCTTGAAGCATGTAAAATAAACCATCTAACAACAATTAATCATTCTGCATTAAACAATTACAAGACACAGTCCAATGGGAAATCACAGGACACACTGTCAATTATCAACTATCCATGTAGCCTATAAGGTCATATAGCCTAGGGAATTACGCCTATGCCATAGACATATCGGGACTTATGGCCTTGGGTCTCTACCCATCTGCCACCGGATATTCATTAGGTCTTATAGCCCAGGGTAACTCCCTATACAATATGCACTCATGGGCTTTCTGCCTCAGGCCTACCTGGCTCAAGACACCCCTGATTACTCCCGGTACAACTTGTACTTACGGGTTTTATTGCCTTGGGACTAACTATCCTGTCATTCTCAGGCTTTACAATTCTTCTAGATAATTCTCAGAATCTTATGCACTGGGTCACTCTTGGAATCTTATGGCGTCGAGTCACTGCCCGGAATCCAAGTTTGGATTGCTTAATAGGTCTTACGACCCTGCTCTAAATGCACCTAGGTCTTACGGCCTAAGGACACACTGGTCCAATAGGTCTTATTGCCCACTGTATATTCATAACATGAATATACTCAATAGTAAACACAAACATGCAGAACCATTACATAAGATACAAGAGCAAGAGTTGTTTGACTTTCTCTATCTTGTTGATCTTGTTTCACCTTAGTCTTTTTTTCCATCTTTCTTTTAATAAATAGTACTGAAGTACCTCATGGCTTTTCACAGGGTCACAGAAACCCTTCTTTTAAGGAAACTCTCACATCATAGGATACGTTACAATGTACCATTCTAACGGGAACAAGTTCTCCAATCTGCTTTTTTCATTCTACCATCTCATATGGGGTCATTCTGTATAGACTTTTAATATGGGTCCAGTTCTAGGCATAGTCAGCTTCCATTATCGGGGTACTCTACCTACGTCATTCAGGGAATCTATTTGCTACTAGCATATCTGTTGTTATCTGTCCTAGTCATGAGACCATAACTCGTGGCTACTTTGGTTCTATCTACTACTTGGTTCCATCAAGGAACAAGCTCTCAATCGTTCTTTTTAAGGGAATATTCTAAGATTAAGATCTTTTCTTATACTAGATCAGTAGCTAGCAACCTCCAGAAACCTCATACAAACGTATGTACCATATTTTAGTACCTCAAGCTACTTAGGCTATTCCGAATTCATAGAGAATCAATTCAACTATTGCGCTTGATTCTCAGGTCATAATTCAACTCTTAGAACCTTAGAGTCTTAATATCTGCTGAGCCGAGAAATGATGTTCCCAAACTATTCCTAATATATATGCATACTAGAATCAGAATTCACAATCCCTATTCTAATCCTCAAACATTCGGATTATATTCTTATAGCATCAGCATTGTTCACAAGGTTCTAATTCTACCTTGACCTTCAATATTATAAGGGCATACTCTAATAATAATAAGTAGGGTATTCTTTCTCATAAGGCTTCAGCTGTTAAGAGGCATCTCTTACCATTCTGCCCTACTATTCTAGCCATATCCCAATCATGTATACTTATTTCACTGCAACCCATATTGTTCGCTTTATTTACAGACCAGTCAGGTCGCTTCTCTGTAAACCACATTGGTCACCTAGGATCTGGGATAGTCATCACTAGTCTGAATATATGTCTCTCCCTCATCTTTTGGAAGCTTACTCTTACAGTTACCATTCCACTTAACACACAAATCTCTCATTCATACCTATATGCCTTTAAATATGATTCACCTAACTAAGATGATCATTGGTCATAAAGAAACCTTAAGCAATCACTATTCCTCAAGTCTCCATGACCTTACCAATTTAACTACCCAGGGGGTCACCCATCCTAGAATTACTCTCGCCTGAGCACGCTTAACCATAGAGTTCTGATGGTATCTTAGGCATTAGTGCTCATATCAATCTGTATATCTCTGGGAATCGGTATCCCATATATACCTTGATCCCAGTATATCGTGTTATCCCGCCCATAAATGCTAGATACTATCCCTATAAGGAAACCTAAGCAGTACCAACTTTTTGGTATAGCCCTTCTATGTGTTCTCATAACATAGCGGAAAAATATGGTTATACTCTAACTCAATATTAGGAGCCCTAAAGTTAGAAACAAAATCTGAATCCTACGCTTCCTCTCATATCCTTAGGGTCACATTGTCATTGTCACCAGTAGAGGAATCTTCCCTAGGACTGGGCACCGCTAACATCCCTGTCAAGAGGAGCTACTTCCTCTATATTGACCTTTGCCCCTTCCTTCAATAGGATGATTAAGAGACAGGGGTAGTCTAATTCCCTAGGTTCCTCTGCTATCTGTAACTCCTAGTTACAGTAGTACAAACAAGGGATCACTATGCTATTCACATGAGCAAAGAATGTAACCTATAGTCAGAACCCTTTGCTCTGACTTGATCTTTATCTCTGAGCAGCCAATTCCATTGCTAAAATCAATACTCTGATATCAAAATTTAATACTTTACATTTCTACCCCTTTTATTGTATACACGGAAGCGTTTACTTACACTTTCTTAGGGATTATTACTCATTTATAGCTGTTGAGCCGTTATGGTTACCAAGTATCAGAGTTGTTCTATTTCTCCGCTCTTACTTTTAGTTTCGGTGATCCCGATTATCTTTCAATAAATATATGTGCTTTCATACTTTCCTATTCATATATATTCATCAAGTGTAGATAGTTTACAAATAATAAAAATAAATACACTTGAAGACTTCAACTCTTCATATGTTTTCCTATTGATTCTTCTTGATGTACTCTTCTTTGTCATTTTCCTGTACATATATGGTTGGTGGGTAGTGAGATTCGAGGGAATCTCAGTAGCAAACATATAGACAATGCATGTAAGATGATGCTAGTTTATGATATGCTTGCCTTAAATATGCTCATGTTCAAATAATGATATTCTGCATGATCAATGTTTCGTGCAACACACTTATGGCCATAATAAAATACAAACAGAGCTTCAATCATTCATACATGCTTCACATAATCAAGCAAAGCAATACAACAAACTAATACACAGCATAAATACCACATATATACAAGTAACTAAGTTTACTACCTTTTGGACAAAGTCCTTCTTCTTGACCCCTTTTCTTCCAACCATGGTAGCTTCTTGGAAATTCTTCAAATTCTTCTTTCTTGACTTCTCATGGCCCTAGATATATAACCATATCATTAGGGTTGTGATACCTTATTTCCTAACACACTACGGTAGAGTACTAATTAGCTAATACTCACCGACTATAAACATCAGAGTGCGGAAAATGCTAGAAATTCCATACAATGCCTCTGCTGGATATACATTTTCACATATGAACACATTCATGCACAATTCATATTACAACACATATATTCATTCTTCGCTTCATTTCATATATAAACCACAACTTTACAATATTCTCAAAATACATAATGGGAACTTGACAACCTAAACTAGCTCATCTACTGCTCGGCCTCGACTCATCATCCTTTACCTTTTCCTTGCCCCGCGAGCTTCCTCCCTATACTGGAGATTTGTTTTTGGGAAAAGAATGAGATTCACAGGAATCTCAGTAGTAACATCATTAAACATATAAGATAACATACACCAACATGCTTCACTCATATAAAATCATCAACAAAATCATCAAACATTATTCAGTGCAAACATGCAATTCATAAACCGACTTCGCGCTAGATGGGTTCTTAGCCCAAATGGCACCTATGCACAATGTATACAATACAACTTCATAACCGACATCGCGTTTGACAGGTTCTCTTAGCCTCGAGGGGTACTCGTGCAAAGATAGGCCCCGGGTCCCACTCGTGCATTTATGAACATTTTGTGTGAGTGTCAACCCGACCTGCAATAGGCCCCGGGTGTTCACTCCACTCAATCTAAACATGTTATACATTTTGATGATGATAACAAACAATACATATGCATGTCATGTTATATGAAGACGGTTACTACCTGGTTGCTTCTCTACGCAACTTTCCCACTTGAGTCAAGCTCGGGCAACAACTTTTGAGGCCAAACCGATTGTCAAGTCCTGAAATTGTCAAACATCACCAAAGGGGTTATTACTCATCCATACACCTTTCCAAACTCATCATTGGTAAATTTAGCCTATTGGTGCCAAATTACCAAAATACCCCTTAGGTCCTCATTATCAGTATTTTCTCTAAAATCATGATTTAGGCCATTCCTACACATTTTCATGTGTAGAATTCATTTCCAACCTCGAATTGGTCAAAATCAAGCCCAAATGACAAAAATACCCTTGACAGCTTCAAATAAGGCTTAGAAAGGGCAATTTTGTCATTTTGCTCTCTGGGCCTTTTCTCACTTCAGGGTCAACATAGACCCTACACAATTCGGCCTCCTAAATCCAATGGAAGCATCGAATTTTTAAAATTCCCATTCATTCATCATGTCTAACACAGGGAAGGGAAAATAAATTCCCAGAAAAGTTGTGTCAGATTTTCGTTTTCTTTGGCACAATCACCTTTCTACTTATAACCAATATATTAACTAGTTAGACATTCATTGGACTTGATTTAAGGGCATTTCCATATTTTGTTCACTTTGGTTTTCTTGAGTTATCTCACATCATTTGAATCATAATCAAGTCCTAAACCACTCTACCAACATCAATCAAGCAAGAGGAACAAGTTTTGGAAGTTACCTCTTGATTTTCTTCACTTTCTCTCTCTAGGTCGATTTCTCACTCCTCCTTCAAGCGCTTGATTTAGCTGATCACCATGGAAATTAATGGTAGGGAGATGAGGAGAAGAGATCATAAAAGGAGTTGATGCCTTAAATCACAAGGTAGTAAGTCCCTTACCTTGATCTTTGGAAATCCCTAGCTCCTCTCCTTTTCTTCTGTCACGTTCTCATTCTCCAGCTCTCTCTCACTCTTCTTGGATCTGTTTAATCCAGAATGAGCTGATGAGAATGAGAATTAGATAATATAATGGATGCTTAAATCAAATTGGACACTTGGCACCTTGTAATTGGTCCATAAATGCTAAATTCCATTAATTAATTCCAACTATCCTTTCTTCACTCTCGACAGCTGAAAACATGCAGGGAATTATGGGGAAAGCTGAATCTTCATTTATCCCATTGTGCCAACATGTAACTTGTTGACCAAGTAATTGACTTTTTGACCATTTATGACCATAACTCACCAAAATTAGTTTAATAATGATCAAGTAGTCACTTTTCTCCTTTTAATTCCCATTTAGCTCAAATCATTGGGAATTTGAGGAAAAATAATTATTTTTCACTTTTTGGAAAAATTACCGTTTTGCCCCTGCATTTAATGATTTACCGAAATAAATCATTTTCTACCCATTTCTTCGGATAAACCCTATTTTGATGCTTAAATGAGGCCATTAATCATGTCATTAAATTTTTGTAAATTTTGGTTACCATATTGGGCCTTTACCGGTCTCTTATACCCTTATTCGGCCAATTTACGCGTAACCGGAAATTGGAATATTTTCCATAAATTCACATAAATTCATTCACATCATTTTTCACCATTTGTTCCATTAAATATACATTAAATACACACATTAATGTATTGGTGAAAAATGGGGTATTACGAGGGTCATTATGGTCATTTTACCAAGTTAACCAATGAGTTAAAATGGTCAAATTATCCTAAGGGGCTAATTTGTACCCTTAGAGTTCAAAATAATTACATGGTGCCATTACATTTACCATTTTCACACATTTATTCAAATCTGCCAGAAAAATTAATCTAGTAGCAAGGTCATCCAACTTCTAAGAAATCCATAATTATGTATAATTGTCCAAAAATTATAACCACATTCTTTTCCACATAATGTTTCATGTAGAACACAATGGTATGAACAAAAATATCAAAATCCACTTTCTTCCCAAAATTTTGGGCTGAACTGTACATATCCTAACTTCTACTAAAAATCGATTCTTGCAATTTGGACAATCCGAATCATCATAAATCACTATCTATCTATAAACATATGACTAAATCATCATCAACCCCTTAAAACACCCCCTGGATGAAATCACACAGCCCCCAAACCCTCATGAAAACTCATCCAAACAACAAACCAATCGATTCAAAATAAAGCCTATGCTTACCGTAATACGTTTCCACAAATCGGTTCAGAAATTGTGCAGTACTTTATCCTATGAGACGTTGCCAAACACCTCCAAATGAAATTCTGAAATCATAGAAACAAAGCTTATTATGAGTAGAAGGTTTGTTGAGGGTGTTTTAGGAGAAAACGCCGATTTGGTAGTGTTTCAGCGGATTGAACTCAAGAAAAAATACTATTTATGTTTTATCTTTTCTCTACCATTTGATCAACATTTTTTCTTATTTTTTATGATTTTTGGGCTGTTTGGCGAAAAATATATGGCCCTTAATTAATCTTGACTTTGTCTACCACGTGTCAGAAGCCTGTGGTGCCATTTGTTTGGTGATCCAACCTTTTGGTGACACGTGTCCCTAGCTTTATTTAAATGGGTCTCGCCTCTTTTATGGGCCTTGAGTCATCCCAATTGTCAGGGAAAGGAGAGGTTTGGTGATTTTCCCTAGCTCTTAGGTTTACTATTTAGAAAAATTAGTACCATGACCGGTGGATTTTCCTGACTCGAGGCCTAGGTGGCAACTTCTTATGATGCCAACACAAACAAAAAAGGTGAATGTAATCATAAAGGACACTTGTCACCTCCACATTCATCCAACATAAAAAGTTGTGTCATGATTGCTTACTTTATTAAAGTTACTTTAATAAAGTTACTTTATCGGTGTCTACTTGGGTTTTGCTCGGAACTACGACATGTATATCGAAGCTCATTAAATGACACTAGGTTGGAGTGTGTGCATGGTCCTTACTTCGTACCACGTACCAACGTCCACTCTAAAAAACCCAGGGTACACATGTCTGCTACCTATTTTATGCACACCTACACCGGCTTATTTCGCCTAACCAATCAGTCCCCTACCTCATGACATAGCTGGGTGGCATCTTTCTACCAACCCAATGGCACTGTATATGTGTCATGTACACATCTCCACTGACACTTTAATCGTACTGCCTGAAAATACTGAGCCCTTTACCCAGGAGGGCCAAATCAAATAGTCCCTGAGAGTCTTTCTATATCTCCTCATTCTTAGGACTCTTCCCATACTAGGCTTAGTCATTTTCCTGATATAATATCCTAAATTTTAGGACAAGAAAATTGAGATTAAGCCTGGATTAAGTGGACTACTGAACCACAGTTTAGCAATTATCCTAGTAAGGCATAATTGTATTCTTCAAAACTCCTTTATACCCCCTGGGGTATTAAAGGGAATATTATGTTGAATTAAAGAGCTCGGGGAATGACAAAACAATGCAATAAGGAGTCACACACAACATACTTAATTGGAACACAAAGTAGTGCTGCTACTGGTGAATTTCTCTGTGACAGTCGTATTTGTGTGACATCTTTCAAGGAGCAAATGATGTCCAAAAAGTTTGAAACTTTCCAGAATTAAAGTAGACTTATCAAGCTTTAATGTTATGGGTTATATGAATCATTTGGAGCTGTACACAAAGAGATATATATTTTTGAAATTAGCCCAATGCAACTAGCATTTTTCAGTGTCAGCTTCTGAAAATAAGAATTTTGGGAATGATGAGCTTCTAATTGACCAAATGTTATATTTTAATTGACCAAATTTTATATTCTTACTTAAAACTATACTTAATAAGGGTCTCATAAACTTTGGAACCACCCCAATTGGACATCTACACAATTAGATATGAATTTTCAAAGTTTGATGAAAATTCTGCCCAGTTTTGCATTAAGTGCGAAAATGGAATAAATATAAGAGCAAAATGGACATTAGACCAATAAAAGCTAGCAGCCATTATTTTCCTTTTAATTTCTTCCTAATTCAGTTAAATGGGGAGGGGAATAAAGGAAATGAGCAAGAAATGATTTATTTCGATAAATCATGAAACGTTAGGACAAAATGGTAATTTTGCCATAAGACAAGAAATAATTGTTTTTCCCTAATATTCCCAATAATTTCAGTTGAATAGGAATTAAAAAGAGGGAAGCAGCTACTTGGTAATTAATAAGCCTATTTTGGTGAATTATTATCAAGGGAAGTCAAAGAGGCAAAGAGTAAAAAAGCATAAGGCTTTGGTCAACAACTTGTGAGATGGTATAATGGGATAATGAAAGAGTAATATATATACTCTCATTCCTCATTTCATTTTCGTTGGAATGATGAAGGAAATATTATGTAAAGAGTCAAAATGAAAGAGAAAGAGAGAAGTGAATAGTGTTTTTAGAACTTTAATCCGCTGAAACACTACCGAATCGGCATCTTCTCTCAAAGTACCCTTCACAAACCTTCTTCTACTAATCCTGAGCTTTATTTCTACAATTTCAGATTTCCATTTGTAGGTAGTTGGTGCCATCTCACTGGCCGGAGGGCTGCCAAGATTCCAAACTAACTATGGAAACGTATAGAGGTAAGCGTAAGCTTCCTTTTGAACCTATTGGTTTGTTGTTTGGATGAGTTTTGTAAGGGTTGAGTACTATTCATTCTCATCAAAAAGGGTGTTTATGAGGTCTAAATGGTGTCCACTGAGCATCTAAGTAGCTAATCATGTTATTAGAGTAGAAAGGAAGTGATTAAGTAAGAGAAAACAAGAAACCAACACAACTTTTCTTATAACTCTAAATTGCTGCCTTATGTGTGGCATGAACAAAGAGCTGAAATTTCATCAATTTGATGGTTCCATTGAGTTCATAGGGGAAAATTGTGTAGGGTTCATATTGATCATAAAGTGAGAAAAGCCTTAGAATGTGAAATGACCAAATTACCCTTAAAGCTCTAAGTAGGGGTTGTCAATGGCATTTTCATCATTTGGGCCTGATTTTGATCAATCTGAGGTCAAAAATGGAATCTACACATAAAATTGTGTAGGATTAGTCTGGGTCATAATTTTTAGTGAGGTACTGTTGGACCGGGTACGGAGGGGCGTAGGTCGGGTCTCTAGCGACGTTTTGGTAATTTAACATTATTAAGCTAAGTTAGCCAATTATATGAGTATGGAATGATACATGGATGAGTAGTGACTCATTTATGGTATATTTGGAAAGTTAGGACCCAACGAATTGTGCCGAGCCGTAACAAAGACGGTGGTTTGAGGAAGGACAAAAAGTCTAAGAGGTATTGAGCTTACCTAGCTTGCATGTATATGATATGTATGTTTTTGCTTTGTTTTATGTGACTTCTTTACCTAAATGTGTTGAACGTATTTGATTGATTGAAGCTCTGTTATGCTTATACGATGGCCATGAGTATATTGTAACATTGAGCATGTAGATGTCATCATATTGGCATGATTTTATGAATGGCAAGCATGTCATGTATTAAATATATATCTTGCATGCATAGTGGTAATATTAACTACTAAGATTCTCTCAAATCATATTCATCCTCACCCAACCATATATAGGTATGTTTAGTACAGGTGAAGAATGGAAGGAGATATGTAAAGAGGAATTGCGAAGGTGAAGTGAAGATCGTAGTGCAAGGCACTATGTATTTTGTATTTGGTGTAATTGTTTAGATAGTATTGTGGTTATACATTTTTTGTATATGAACGAATGAATGAGTGTAGTTTGAAAAGAGAATAGCTTTAATTGAATTAAAGGAAAAAGGCAAGTAAATCGCCCGCAAACTTTGATATAATGAAACTAAGAGCCGATGAGACTTAATGACATAGTGAAACTTGTGGGAATGATGGCAAAGTTTTCTACCCTCTGTAAAAACCCTCTCAACCATAGGTTCAACTCCTGAGTTGAGATTGGGGGATTTATGAAAGTTGGGTAGTCTGGGTTTAAATCCTAGTTCCACAACTGATTTCACTACTCATTTGGAATGATTAGAGATAAGGTATCACACTTGATACATGTGTTTCCTCAAGTCTCTGGGCCCAAAATTCTGGATATTACATAGTAGGTATGGCTAGAGGACTTATATGCCTCCAAGCTCTTGTCCTCAAGTTCCAAGTGTTTAGCCACATCTTTAAAAAATTTTATGCTTTAATTATGGGTTAGATTAACCTTCATGTGCTCCCAACTAGATAGCAATGATATTATCTTTGCCTAAACTTGTTGTTCATCAGGCACAGTATGCCCAGCTTCCTTCAATTCTTTAATCATATTTTCCATCTCTATTATATATTGTTTCATGGATGATTTGGCCTAAGTTTATATGTATTAAACTTAATAGTTAATCGTCTAAGCTTAAAGGTGGATGTCCACCAAACCTATCTTTCAACGCTTCCCATATGGCTTACATTGTTTCATTTTTCTCATATTTGCACATGAGGTCATCTACTATTGTGCTCAACAATGTAATTATTGCAATGATATTTTTTTCCAAGCATTATAGACCTCTTAGTTCCTCCTGTACTGAGCCGTAATCCTAGCAGCAGGTTGCGCTACAACTGTTGTTAAGGGCTCAATTGCCTCTTGTTACTCAAAAATATATTGCACCTTTCAATGCCAAATATCCTAATTGTCACGATTTAATTTGTACCCTTTATTTAACTCAGCAATGATATTCTTATTGCCATTTTCAATTATGTGACAAATCTATTCAACATGTCTCTCTAAAGGAATCAAACTATAGAACATATCATCTACAATATATAGCAAAACACAATATATAATGTCATGTACTTATATTATTTCCAACCAGAAAAATAATAATACTATTAAATTCATGATCAAGAGCATATGTTTGTATCTCCCATAACATAAATATTAGCAACATTAATAAATTCTATCAAGAATTATATATAAGTACTTTTACAATTCTAACTTTTAGACACATTAACTCCAAGAAGCTGCCACTTATCAAAAACATATAGCATTACATAAAATAATCGACTAAAACATGTTTCATTATAACATAAATAAGACAATATGTTATCTATAATATATGAAAACATGTTTATAACACATTCAATTATAAAATAAAATATTAAAACCAAAAAATAGATTTTAGAATTTTAAAATTTTTTAAAACAAAAAAAAAATGCAATTAGAACATCATAAATATATATCAATTGGTGTCTAAAATTCTCATATAGCATATCATATTAAAGCTCTTGAATTTTGGGATTTTAGGAACAAATATCACCTCAATCAAATATGACACACGCTCCCACCCACCTTAAGAAGACAAAATTGAAAAAAATAAAAAACAAAAAAGTCACTCTTGCGGGTGCCACGTGGTCGTCTAGCGCCGTCTTTCGGCTCTTACCTGTCAACATGCTCCAGACAGGCTGATTCCATATGTCGCACTTTGTCTGACTGGCGTCCCCACGTGTTAAATGGAGTGGCCATATGGCCTCACATGCCATGTGGCTTTTCTGCCTCAAAAAAAAATTAAGAAAACCTTTTTTTCCTTTTGGGCCTCAACTATTGGGCCGGACAACCAAAAAACCTTTTTTTTGCCCAAATACATTTTAATTCATAAAATACATTTTAAAAAAATATGAAATGATGTCATTTTGATGCAGAAGAGTTCGTCTTCTATCTCTCACCAGTTAGATCTAACTTGGATGGAGGGAAGGGTCGGGTCCGTCAGACCGAAAGCTTATCTCTTCTATAGCTCCTCCATCCGACATTTGTTTCTCGCGTTCTTCGTGTTATTTTCTTTGTTTTTTTGAGCTCTACGCAATGGGATAAATTTTAAAACCTAAATCTTTATTTTTCGAATAACCCAGTTTAAAAAGTCAAACTTTCTGGACTTGGCTTCCGATATACATAGTATGTTGCCTATACTCTTTCATTATAAGGATCTAGCATACTCTTTCTTTGTCTATAAATCATAAATCTATAATGAGAGGACACAAAAAAAGAACCAAAATGAAAATCTTGTTTAATTCACATAAATGAAAAATTCAACGAAAAGGATTTAAACATATACTCATAACAATATATTAGGATCTGCCTATTATATCTAGTGAGAAATTTTCATATCCCATAAATCACATAAGAAAGAAAACAACATAAGCATATAGAGTCATATATAATGGCATATATACATATGTATTTATGCATAGCAACGGAAACACGGCAAGAAAATTGGGCGTACCTAGAGTGCGATCGTTAATCTCTTGTACCCACGCTAATCAGATCACAGTTTTGGAAGCGATTATTACGCACAACAAATGCACCACTGACAAGAAGAAGAAGAGAGGGAATAAGGAGTCAATGTGTCAAAATATCTTTTTTTCAAGTACCACACAACTAAACACCTTACACCTGTTTATAGTGTTCTATACACCCTGTCCTCTCTACTAACGTATCCTTTTATTAGAGAGACAACATATCCTTTTGATTGAGAGACATATTGTATTAGTGAAACAGTACCACTTGTAGAGTCATATTTTATCAGTTAGATAATATGACTTATAATAATTGGGAAATATCACATATATCTACCTAAGCTTTCATATTATTTATATTTTGACCCCAATCCTATTAAACTTATGCCTAATCCACTAAGGGTAAACTAGGCTATTTTCTAACAATTATATATTTTTATATTTATTTATGGGGTTTTACTATTATTATCATGCTTAAATGTAAGCATTATGACTATTTTGGATTTGAAGGTATTGCACAAAATAAATGCTAAAAAAGGGTAAAATTTTCATATTTTTATTTCCCTATATTAAACTAATTTGCATAAAGGTATTTTTGATTGTGTTTATTGTATGGAAATTAAGTAATTAAAGTCAAAATAACAATCAACCCTAGAGGATGATAGACCACAAAAAAAGTAAAAATTCATGTAGGTTGAAAGATCTATGAAAAATAAGGCCTTAAGAATGCTTTTGGGTCAAATTATAACATTGTTAGGGACTATATGTGTTAACTTATGACTTATGCTCCTTAAATGGGCCCTATATGTTAGTGTAAGTGTTTCACCCAAGGGGGTGCATTGGGTGATAATAAAATTTAACTAAAATTAACAAATAATAGCAATTTAAAGCAATGAAATCAAGTTCAAGGGTTAGAGAGATATCATTGTAATGTATACCAGGGATTATATTGGTTCAATTACAACTATTTTGACTTACGTCAAGTCTTCAAATTGCCTCTGAGCTTTTCACTATTAATTCCAAGATTCAGTAGGTTCTTGGCAACTCAGTACACAGCAAGTTTCTACTCCGGACACTCGATCCCCCTTATATAATGTAAACAGACACCCAACTTAAGGTTCCACCACCTTAAGTTATCTCTCAATGAAGTGTATTGTGTTTACAACAAGTCTCTCTCAAAGAGTGAATAATATAATCATTGAACTACAATATTGCAGAAGGGACAATGAAAAATAGAGCACTTAATGCAAAATTAAATATTTGTCAGTTCGGTAGTTGCTCCAATTTGAATGCTCTCATATTTATAGTTGAAGTAAATTTATGACTGCTGTGAGCATTCTATTCATTCATTACTCACTTAATGCTTCTGAACATTCTTTATGTTATTTAAATATAGCCGTTGCAGCAAAGAGAATGTGTTGGTTGAAGTTCAGCTTAGCATTTAATGCTTTTGACACAATATCTACTTTCTTAGAATTCAAATATTTGATGAATAAATTCCATGAAACTTGCTTAAAAAGAGGTTAATCATGAAAAAGAATAATAATAAGCAAGATTATGACGTACAACAAAAGTTTCTTTGATTTCATAAATCTTTAGTTTCATGCTCTGTTTTCTAGTTATAGTCTATTTGAATAGTCTCTCCACTATTTGAATAGTATTTGATATTTTGTTCTAAGACTATTCGAATAGTTTGACCTACTATTCGAATAGTTCCTTTTAAAAAACTGATAAAATTATATTGATATAATATCCAGCTATTCGAATCTCTTTTGAAATTAGAATAGGAAATAGACATGTTTCAAACCTTAATACTATTCAAATAGTATTCTCACTATTCGAATAGTATTTCAAGTGATTTTTGAATTTTATTCTGATATGTATTCAAATAATCTTAAGGTTATAATAATGATCATGTTATTTGAATAATCTTGAAGTCTAGGATTTGAAATACTATTCGAATAATCATCATACTATTCAAATAGTGCTCTTACTATTTGAATAGTTATCCTATTATCTGGATAATGTTCTTAGAAATTGTCTTTGAAAACACAACTGTTATTCAGATAGTGCCTTGTCTATTCAAATAGTTTTTGACTTGTATTATTTTCAGAAAAACTTGTTAGGCATACTATTTGAATACTAATATGACTATTTGAATACTTTTAACTTTTAACTTCTAACTTTTAACAGTTCTTCTTTATTCAAATAGCATATGCACTATCTGATAATGGCCTGTTTATTCAAATAGTCTGAGAGTTATCAAGATAGTTTCTAACTAAAAATAAGCTTCACTATTCGAATAGCAATATGACTATTAGAATAGTCTACAATATAAAATCATATGAACAAAATCATAAATCCTTATTCGAATAATCTTAATTTTGTTATTATCAAAACTCTGAATCTAACATTCTCCCCTTTTTTGATGATGACAGAACTTAGAATTATCAAATAGAAAACAGTAAGCAAGTATAAAAAACATTCAAGGATTTAGGATAATTCAAATTCATATTCATCAATAGAAACTTAACAACAGTGCAATGAACTAACTGAAAAATTTAAAGATAGAAGGGAACAAAGATTATTTCAAAGTAAACAACTACTTTAAGCTCATGAGGTCAAGGTGAAGATTCAAGGTGACTTCTCCCCCTTTTTGACATCTTAAAAAAGGTTGGGGGGAGGAGGGAGAGTAAAATCAGAAGATGGAGGAGGTTCTTTGAGAGGTGCTGGAGGAGGAGTGGAGATAGAGGTTAGTTGAGTAACAGTTGGAGTATGGAAGTGATCAAAGGGAGAGATAGTAGAAGAGGGTTCAATAGTAAATAAGGGAGAGGACTAAAAAGTCTCTTCTGGTGCAGCCACTAAGAGGGGTTGAGGAGTAAGAATGCTAGGCTGTTTAGGGGACTTTAGTTTTTCACAATTCACAGGGTTAGACACTTCCTGGGTATCCACAGAGGAATTGAAAGTTGGTTGTGGAATGGTCTGAGGAGGTGAAGTGACAGGATGAATCACTAGTTTAATAGTGATATGGACATGGGAAGTAGTGGTGGTTTCTTGGATGGTGAATAGGACATTGGAAAGCTCAGGAGGTGTGGTAGAGGTGGTCTATGGTGGCTGAGTTAGAGGAGCATTGGGTAGGTCAATATATGTAGGCACTTCAAAGATAATGTAATATCCCAAATTTTAAATACCAAAATTCCTTGAATATTTAATTATATTCAATGGAATAAAATGGTGAATTTGGGTGTCATTTGTGTTAGATATGATTAGTTTTGATAATGTTAAATATTAAGAGAGCAAAAGTTTGCATAATATACTTATCTTGACTAACTACTATATTTAATGTTGCATATATTGTAGATTAGTCAAGCAATGGAAGAAAGAAATTGAGGAATGAAGAACTTGCAAGAATTAATGAAAAATATGAAGATTCAAGTTATATGGTACTGTAGCAGTTGACACTGTAGCATACGGTTACTGAAGTGTATGGTATTATAGCTCACTGTAGTAGCACTGTAGCACTCGAGTGATTTTAACAATCACTCGAGTGATTCTGGAAACAGGGAAAATTTCTGGGAGTGAGTCACTATTCACTCGAGTGATCTTTGAATTTTTATACTCTGATTTTTGTCCAGCTGAGTGAGGCCTGGTTATTCGATCATATCTCTCAAACTACAACTCTGATTGAGATGAAACTAGTTGCATATGAAAATAGACTCGTAATGCATCATTTTGACACTAGAATAAACATCAAAGAAGCTTAGATGAAGGAGATATAAATGTTCAAATTTGGCCTTCACATCAGCGTCACTTTCTGGAACAAGTTTGGTATTTTGGCTATAATACTCAAACCATAGATCCAATTGAGCTGAAACTAGTTCTATATGAAACTAGACTTAAAGATATTTCCATTGATATATAATATAGCAATTTTGGAGTTATATTTGAAGAGTTATACTATCTGTAATTTAACCCCTGTTTGTTGTCGAATTGGAAGTAGAGTTTCGAGTTCAAGTGATCTGAACAGAGAGCACCCAAGTGATTTTTATAATTACTCGAGTGATCAAGAAGATCACTCGAGTGATCATTAATAATCACTCGAGTGAAATACGTCAGATGGCAGATCACTCGAATGGCACCAGAATCACTTCAAGAAAAATTCACTATTTGCAATTTCACTTCCAGTGATACCGAAATCACTCGAGTGATATGAGATTTTCCAGAATCACTTTTAGTGTGTCTGAAATCACCTGAAGAAAAATACACTATTTTAGAAATCACTTCCAGTGATAGTCAGATCACTCGAGTGAAGTTTGAAATTTCCAGATTCACTTCCAGTGGATTGAAAATCACTGCAAGAAAAATTCACTGTTTGCAAAATCACTTCCAGTGATGCCAAATTCACTCGAGTGATGTATGAAATTTTCCATATCACTTCCAGTGGATGCTGAATCACTTCCAGTGAATTACATACTCTCTCAAATCACTTCCAGTGAACCTGAATGCACCTCCAGTGAAAGCCAGTATGCCTCAGATCATTACCAGTCAGATGTTATATGATTGAGTGATATGATGATTTTTGATAGAAGAAGCCTGAACGCACTGCCAGTAAATTCCAACTGAATCAGTATTGCTTCTGGTGAATCTCAATCAGGTCGAATGATTTGCTTGTTTCTTAAAATCACTTTCTGTCGAGTGATATGCCAATTTCTCAGCATCACTTTCGGTGAACTTTAAATCACTTCCAGAGAATATGAACATGAACCAGATTACCTCAGTACACCTCCAGCGTCTCTTAATCACTTCAAATTAGATCAGCTTCATTCAAGTGATATGGTTCATCACCACCAGTGGATTATAGTGCACTCAATTGATATGCCTACTCTTACAGAGTCACTACCAGTGAAATGCTTATGCAGTCGAGTGATTTATTATTTTATCAAAATCACCTCCAGTGAAATTAGAATCACGTCCAGTGATTCTTCCGTTTTCTGAAATCACTCACAGTGAAGTCTGTAATCACCTAAGTGATGTTTTCTAATGGCTATTTTTCTGAGTGCTTTTATAGGTGTTATGCACTACCAATCATATGGCATACACAGATTAATATTCAGCGACAACAAATTATGGGCAGAAACAATATTCAACAAACAACTCAACCAATGTGCAAACAGAAAAGCAACCATATGAATTATCTGTCAGAAGCACGAACAGATTACAATGGAAAATGCTGAAGCATCTGTCAGAGCACCACGATCAATGGGCATAACCGTTGGACTTACTGTCTGAGCACATGATCAGCTTACAACGGAAAAATATTTGAATAGATACAACAGCTCTCACAGCTTCTGCTATATAAGCTCAATCTTTCGAAAACCAGAATATAGATACTACAGCAAACAGAAATGATGAAGTAATGAGAACCCAACAGTCAACATGCTGCTGTCATGAATCTTCGTCTCTCACACTCTCCGTTAATATCTGTTTTCATTGTCATGTATAATTGAGAGTGAAAATATTTACATTGTACTTTAGTGAGCATCCATACACTCTGTGAGAGAGCTTGTAAACACTTCATCTATATTTCAAAATTTTTCTCAAGGTAGAGGGACCTTGAGATAATTGATCACCTTACGGGGGAAGTTGTAGAGCGAATTATCAGTAAGACTTCCTGCTCGTAAGACTTACAAGGTGCAAGCAGTAGAGAACGTTGCTACTTGTAAGACTTACAGTGGTGTAAGCAAGAGAGAACATTGCTGCTCATAAGAATTACACAGGTAAGCAGGAGATAAAGGTCTTCGGGATTGCTTTGCTTGACTTGCCGTAAGAGAGAGTAACCTTACAGTGTGTAAGGGGGAGTACTTTGTAAGAGATTTGTAGAGGCTTATCTTGTGCCCAGTTAAACAAGAAGATAGTAGATTGGAAATCTCAGGAGGAGCCTAGGGACTGGACGTAGGGAAATATGTAGACTCTGAAGTGATAAAAGCCTTAGAATGTGAAATAACTAAACTACCCTTAAAACCCTAAGTTAGGGGCTGCCAAGGGTAATTTTATAATTTGGCCTAAATTTAACCAATATGAGGTTAAAAATGGATTCTACACATGAAATTATGTAGGATTAGCTCGGGACATAATTTTTAGTAAGTTACAGTTGGATCATGTATAAAAGGGCGTAGATCGGGTACCTAAGGGCATTTTGGTAATTTACCATTTTAAAGCTAAGATAACCAACAATATGAGTTTGGAATAATACATGATTGAGTAATGACTCATTTATTGTACATTTGGAAAGTTTAGGATCAAACAGTTGGCCCGAGTAGGATCAAAGACGGTGGATCAAGGAAGGGAAATTAAGGTAGTAAACTTACCCTATTTGCATGTATTTGATATTTATACTTGTGTATTGCTTTGCTTGATTATGTGAAGTATATTTGAATGAATGAAGCTCTATTTCTGTTTATATTGTGGCCATAGATATGTTGTATGAAACATTGAGTATACAGATATGTCATTTATGTGAACATGAGCCTACGTAAAGTAAGCATATCATGCACTGGCATTTATCTTGCATGCATTATGGTACTGTTTAGTACTGAGATTCAACCGAATCTCACCCTCCCCAACCAACCATTTAGACAGGTGAACACAGGAGGTGTGTTGGGAGAAAAGAAGAGGATTGCACAGCGAGGAATGTAGTTGATATCTGAAAACCTTTAATTTATTGTAAGGTCTATAATCATTGTGTGCATTCCCTATGGGGAATTCCTATATATAATTAAGTATTATTGTATCAGTATTATTTTCAGTATATTTATGTTATTCCCGTGTGCCCACTGAACTGCGCATTGTTACTCTAGTTAGTGTCAATAATAAGAGATATGTAAGGCAGGGTCTTACATTTGTTGGTATCAAAGCAAGTGGTTCTGGCAACAAGATTGTATACGATATCCTTGATTATAAAGTGATAGGAACAACGAAGTGAATTGCTTCAGCTAGTTTTACAGACAAGCCTTGAGAGGAATAATCAAACCCCGAAGAAACAGTTAAGACCAAAGGAAAGCCAGTAGTATAATACTGGTCTGAGGACGGTATTAGAGAGATAGTGGTATCAGTGCACTCAGAGGAGATACTAGTATCCAGTCAGTGCTATTGGTGGTATTGAAGCACATGGAGATGATACCAATACCCATACCCGTACCCGTACTAGTGGTATCAGTGTGGTATCAGGGTGGTATTAGACCGTAATGGTATCAATGCATGCAAAGGCAGTACCAATACCTAGTTGGTGGTATCGATGGTATTAGTGGATACAAGAGTGATACCAGTACTCATGGTAGTAGTATCGGAATGGTATCAATGATATCAGAATGGTATCAGTGCACACTGAGACAAAACCAATACCTAGCTGATGGTATCGGTGCTACAGTATACATAGTAATGATACCAATACTCATGATAGTGGTATCAGGATAGTACTACTGGTAATAGAGTGGTATCAATGCACGCAGAGGCAGTACCAGTACCCAGTTGATAGTTTTAATGGTACCAGTGCATTTGATAGTAGTATCAATGCACGCAATAGTGGTATTAGCACACCAATGGTATCAATTCTTATAATGGTATCAAAATTGATATTGTGCATGTACTAACACTGATATGCAGTCCCTACATAGTATTTTGATACCAGGAGATAGTGGGCACTATTTTTCAGATAAGGACAATTATAGGGTATCGATCGTTGGAAGCTGTTAGAGCCGGTATCTACGTTTCTTCATCGGCACACTAAAGTTAAGCGTGCTCAACCTAGGGAAATCTTGGGATGGGTAACCCCCTGGGAAGTACCTTGAAATTTCAAATCTTTCGATTAAAGGTTTGGAATTTTGAATAGAGGTTTGTAAATGACCTAAGAAATGATTAAAGGCACAGAGATGATGAAATAAGTATTGATCCTTAATATGAACTATTTCTGTTGCAGTGAGTACTGCCAAAAAAGTTCATTTAACAAAGTTACGAGAACTTGAGGCATAGTGATTGTTTTGAGGTTTCTCTATGCTAAGTAATGATCTTTAGTAACCTGTGGGGTTAAAGGAATGTGGGTATGATATACGGTGATGTATGATGATTATACCGTATATCTGTTCTAAAGGATTCGATTTAATGATACTGAGGGTTGATGATAGGTTTAAAATAGATCTAAGCTAAAAATAGTGCTTAAGTCAAAATATGAATAAGGTTGTACTATGGTTCTGTTCCATGAAGGAAGTTTGAACCTTGTGAACCTTACAGATGATGTTGAACCTTTATTAATGTTTTGAGGATATTACCCGAATACCGGAAGGTTAGAATAGGCGCTATTGATCTTGATTTTTCTAGCATGCCTATTGGGTATAATTGAGGAAAGTAATTTCCGACTCAAGTAATGTTGAGGTTCTAACATTTGAACCATAACCTGAGAATCCAATGTAATTGTTGAATTGACTCTCCAAGAAGTTGAAATGGCCTGAATGGCTTGAGGTGTTGGAAATTGTGCCATAGGGCCAATCATTGCACTTTGAACATTATTGTTTAAATGAATTTCTCCATTTTGTTGTTATGTTATTTACATGTTTCTTATGATAACTGTTGTGATACCCTATTTCCAATATCCCTAGATGAGTACAAATGAGTAGTGAAATCCATTGTAGAACCAGGATTTAAACATGAACTACCCAACGTCACAAAATGTTTATAAATTCCCACCCTCAACTCATGATTTGAACCTAGGGTCGAGTGGGTTTATCAAAGGGTAGAAAACCTTTCAATCATTTCCACAAGATTCACAACGTCATTAATACCTTATCGACTCTTACTTTCAATATATCAAAGTACGCGAGGGTTATACTTGTAATTAAATTAGAGATATTCTCTGCTTAACCTTCATTCATTCATTTATATACATAAAATGTATAATCACAAGACTATCTAAACAATTACACTAATACAAATAGTAGTGCCTTGCACTACGATCTTCACTTCACCTTCGCAATTCCTCCTTGCTATTCTTCACCTGTATGGTTGGGGGAGGAGAAGTGAGATTCAAGAGAATCTTAGTAGTAAACAATTCCAGTATGCATGTAAGATATATATATGATGCATGACATGCTTGCCTCACTAACTTCATACCAACATAATGACATATCTGCATACTCAATGTTATGACATACTCATGGCCATCGCATAAATATAACAGAGCTTCAATTAATCAAGTATGCTCAACACAAATAGGCAAATCAGTCACATACAACAATGCAAACACATACATATCAAATACATGCAGGCTAGGTAAGTTCACTACCTTTTGGACTTCGTGTCCTTCCTCGATCCATCGTTTTCGCTCCAGCTCGGGCACAATATGTCGGGTCCTAAAATTCCCAAATGTACAATAAATGAGTCATTACTCATTCATGTATCACGCCAAACTCATATTATTGGTTAACTTAGCGTAATAATGCTAAATTACCAAAATGCCCCTGGAGACCTGGCCTACGCCCTTCTGTACCCAGTCCAACTGTACCATAACAAAATTATGACTCAGGCTAATCTTATACAATTTTGTGTGTAAAATCTATTTTTGACCTAATATTTGTCATATTCAGGCCCAAATGATGAAAATACCCTTTGACAACCCCTAGTTAGAGCTTTAAGGGTAATTTAGTCATTTCACATTCTAGGGCTTTTCTCACTTCGCCTACAACATGAACCCTTCACAATTTGTCCTTCTAAACTCAATAGAATCATCAAATTGATGAAATTCCATCTCTCTCTCTCTCTCTTTGTGTTTGGTTCTGATCGCACGAGAATGAGATGGAAGGATGAAGAATGATGATTTAATAATGATTAAATGAATTAACCAAGTGGCCTACATATGGTCACACCTTATTAGTCCAACTCTTTAACTTTCTTACATGATAATTCATTTCTTTTCATGCTTCTTTATCCACTGAAAATAATGAGATCAAAAGAGAGAAATATTACTCTCAAACTATCACATTATGCCACCTTACAAGTAGTTGACCAAAGCCTTGAGCTTTTCCACTCATTGACTTTCCTTGATAATAATTCACCAAACTAGGCTCATTAATTACCAAGTAGTCACTTTTCCCCTTTTTAATTCTCATTTAACTGAAATTACAGGGAATATTAGGGAAAATAATCATTTTTTGTCTTATGGCAAAATTACCCTTTTGCCCTTACATTATTTTTCCTATTTTTGCACTTAAGGAAAACTGGGCAGAATTTTCATCAAACATTGAAAATTCATAACTAAATGTAAAAATGTCCAATTTGGATTATTCTAAAGGATATACGATCCTTATTAAGTCTATTTTTAAGAAAAAATATAACATTTGGCCAAATGAAAACTCATCCTTACTAGAATTCTCATCTTTGGAAACTGACATTGAAAAACACCAGTTTCATTGGGCTAACTTCGAAATATATAAATCTTTGTGTACAGCTCCAAATGGCTTATATGACCTATCAAATTAAAGCTTGATAAGTCTACTTTCATCCTACAAAGTTTTAGAATATTTGGAAATTTAGCGTTAACAACAGTACTTTATGTTCCAATTCATTATTTCGTGTGTGACTCCTCATTGCATTGTCTTCTCTTAACCACCCCCAAGCTCTTTAATTCACCATGATATTCCCTTTAATACTCCAAAGGTATGAAGGAATTTTGGGGAAATACAAGCATACCTCACTAGGACAATTGTTAAACTGGAGTCTAGCAATCCACTTAATCCAGGCTTAATCTCAAGCCTCTTGTCCCAAAATTCAGGATATTATAACTGTATCATTGGATGAATCATAAAGATTGTCCTAAATGACCATGTTCGATCATCTAAGCAGAAGCAAAGATGAAATAAGGCCAGTATAAATTTGATGAGGTATGAAGATACGAATCAAAGTCTTAGGCACTTTTAAAGTACAAGGTGCTAGACTGACCCGCTATGACAAAGCTGCATGAATTAAGTCATAAGCTTATCTCATATATAACTACGTCACAATGCCCTTTGACCTGAGATCATCATAGATTCCAACATGAGAGTCACCAAGCTTTGATTTAGTCAAAAGTCACCTTTGACCAGGTGATGATAAAGGCTATGATTGGGCTTAGTGATTTTCATGTAGAGGAATGTGAATGGTTAAGGTGGAATTTATCCCTCACATTAGTACAGAGATATTACTGGGCACCTCAATGAGTGAGTCTAAGAAATGTATAGCCATACTACAATAGAAAGGAGTTTCCATCTCTATTTCAGACTACTCAGGAATCGATAAAGTAATGGACAGGAATAGGAGGATGACACTATCCATACCTCATCCTTGGCCGAAATATCATGTAACATAAGGGACGTGATGTGATTGTATGACAAGTTATATCATGTTAACGATTCTCATATGAATTGGGTAGTCGTAATATCTTGCTAGAGGCCGCTTGTGACTTGTGGGTTAGTATAGTTATGGGCCCACTACCAACTTCGTATGGGCTTACAGGGTCGCACACAAGAATAGCCTAATATGAGCTATAATGTCCAGATTCATTAAATCTTAAAAGATTAAATGAATATAGTATTTAATCTAGGGTGGGAAAATTTTATGTATATATATATATATATAATATAAAATTCATAAAAGAAAATAATAATATTATTATTATGCAATGTTAGTTTTAGATTTAATTTATTTGATAAATTAAATAACTAACGTTGATAGAGATATCATATCTCATATTTAAGTTATAAAGATAAATTAAATTTGTTGGCTCTTTATTTGGATTAAATAAATAGGTTAAATTAAATCTATTGGACATATTTAATTAAATCAAATTTATTTAATATAATGTCACTACTACATAATGTAGATTTTTCGTCCCGTTTTAAAAAAGGGAAGTAAAAAATAAAGATGGTGGCATTTTTGTAATTCTGGGTGAGAATTGAGTAACTTTAAACGTTCATTTCTTCAAAACGGGACGTCTAAAGTTAACTTTAGATGTCCCTTTTTAAAAAAGGGACGTCTAAATTTTAAAAAAAATAATTTTCTTTTTTTAAAAAAAAACTTTAGGTGTCCCTTTTTCAAAAAGGGACGCCTAAAGTAAAAAAAATATTTAATTTTTTTATACAGTAGACTTCCCGTTTTTAAAAAAAGGATGTCTAAAGTCTAATTTTAGAAAGAGGGACATCTAAAGTCAATTTTTTTTTACTTTAGACGTCCCAAATTAAAAAAGGGACGTCTAAAGATAACGTAAATCAGTCAAACTGATACTGACATCATTCTCTCCAAGGTTATGCTTATCCCCACAAGCTAGCTTCCTCGATTCAAATTTCAAAACTCTCATTTTTCTCTTGAAGCTCCTTCTTCTACCACTCTCTTGAAGCTCATTTCCCACCACTATTCTCTCTCTCTCACTCCCTCTCACTATTGTTGCTCTTTTTTGAAGGTCGTCCTTCTCTCTCTCTACCACCATCCTCCATCGTCTTCCTCTCTCCCTTTCCACTGTTGAAGCTCGTCGCCATTGTCCTTCCTCGATCTTTGATGCCGTTAGTTCCTCCTCCCTCCCTCTCCTACTTTGATGAGAAATGTCGAGTTCTCACAAAATAACCAGTTTCACTGAGGATTTGCAGTACAGGGAACCTGGATCGTTTCCCACAGAATTTACAAGCAGTCTAGAACATTCGAACAATAATCGATTGGGGGGGGGGGTTTTAATGAAACTATTACCGAACAATAAACTCAGATTTAAGACAGAAATGAAAAGCGAATTAGATCAAATAGATTAAAACGACTGACCATAGGATTGGGATTCATAGTTTCCTACCATCATCGGATAAAGATTATAACGAATTCGTGATCGGATCTGGACGAACCAAAAATCTCTGTATCCGTCCAGAAAATCCCTCGACTAGACGATCGTCTAGATTCTGTTCGTATACATGGCGTGCTACTGTACAATCGTTTAGTAGCACTATAACCAGATCCGAACTGTGTCCTTGGGATGTACCGATCAGAATATTAAAACAAACATTCGAACTATTCCAGAAATCGGATCCGATTAAAGTAAATAGAAACGAATTACGTTACCCGTTGAAGTATGTCCTCTGATTGGAAACGTGAATCCTCAATCCATAGATCAGTCACAGAAACTTAGCCGGACATGGCTGGAAAATCCGAAGAACGAACGAAGAACACGAAGAACACGAAGAACATGAAGAACACGAAGAACACGAAGAACATTTCAGAGAATTTAGAACTTGTGCATTTGATCTCAAAAACGGCCACACACATTATGCCTAATGTTTCAGCATAAGTTAGCTTATAACCTAATTGCCAAATGGGCCAGGGCCCAACAGTGAAGCCCAAAACGAAAATCCATACTAAATAGTGCTTTATTACAAAATTCGGGCCCAATAAAAATCCAGAAAAATACATATAACTTTGACTGCATTTTTGACTATCCTCTTGTCCGAATCTTCTCTTCAAGTCTTCATATCAATTGTTGCCCTCTGAATCATCTAAAAAATGAGACAAGAATGAGATCATTCGGATATCTGGTTCAAGAGTTAAGATCAAAATAGAGAAGGGTTGTAAATCTGAAATTTTACTATTAAAATATGTTAAATCCAATAAAACACTCAAAGCCCAAATAAGCATAAAAGCCCATTATTTATTACTAAACAATCTAAATTTATTAATCAAGAGATACAAATGAGTGTAATAAATATTCAATTATCAAATTCCCCCACACTTATCATTTTGCACTCCTGAGCAAAACTTAAAAGAAAAATTTCTCCTCTCTAACAATTGCTAACAATGTAAAATTGGAACAATGGACACAGAGCTTCAAAAGACCAACAAATTAAAATTGAAATCCTTGCATAACAAATTACAAAACACAGTAGTCTCAATCAATGATGCTACTCACATAAGATGGTCTCTCAGAGTATTCTCTCAATAACTCTCTAAAGTGTATAGGATAAATAAGTGTATCACTCAGATTCTACTCAAGAAATTGTCCTACCATAGGCTTGCTCAATTTCTACTTCTCCACTACTCATATCACATACATGCACAAATCAAGAGAGCTTATTATTCAAGGTTGTAATGGGGCTAAGGTGAAGGTGTGTATAAATATGGATATGTGAGGCTAAGCACCAAAGAAATTTGAAAGAGCATGACAATAATAACACTAAACACTAAAATCAATGGAATATCCCCTTTCAAATATACACTCAAATTTTTGTTTGTTTGTTTTTTTTTTTTTTTTTTTTTTTTTTTTTTTTTTGTTTTTTTTTTTTTTTTTGAATGAACCAACTCCAAATCAACCATCCAAACATCTCCCCCACACTTAAATTGTGGCACTCCTGGGCAACCCCCACACTTAAGTGAAACCAATGCTCAGTAAATTCCAAGGTGCGGTATAACATGGTTTTACACTTTGGCTAGTAATGTGGTTAAAGAAAAGAATTAGTCAAAAAGGCACAAAGGGGCTAACAAAGGGAAATTAATAGTGTAAGGGAAGGCTATTTGGTCAAAGTGGTAAATAAAAGAAAGAAACTAAACAAGCCTCCATCATATTTATTCATGTAAGTGAAAAATGTAGCTTTAAAAAGAAAGAGAGCAAGTTCTAGAGAACATAAATCAGGAGCAGAGACACACAGAAAAAGGGAGAATGGTAAAGATGAATCCCATTCATGTAGGCTCAAAATCTCACAAAGGTAAATACCAAATAATGCAATCAGCATCACCAAAATCAACTACGAAAAAGTAAGGAATTCAGCCCAAACAGTATGATCCAATCTATCAAAACCAATATGTCCAAATCCACAATATACATAGCTAAACAATGATAGAAGGAGAAAGTGTATTATTTAGAAAGTGTGAAAAGAAAAGTGAAAAATAAACAGAAGAAATAAAAGAAAAGGGAAAAAGGAAATAGGAAAAGAAGAATACTCCCCAGGTGTTTACGGAGGATAAGTGGCATCAGTAAGTATGAGGTCCGCTTCTTCAGGTTGCTGCTGTGATCCCTCATAAAATGGTTTGAGTCGATGTCCATTCACTTTGAAAGTCCTCCCTGTAGGTGGATCACACAACTCAACAGCACCAAAAGGAAAAACATTAGCAATCACAAAAGGGCCATCCCATCTAGATCGAAGCTTACCGGGCATAAACTTGAGACGGGAATTGAATAGAAGGACCTTCTGGCCCACAGAAAACTCTTTCCTTAGGATTTGCTTGTCATGGAATGCCTTGGTCTTCTCCTTATACAACCGTGAACTTTCATAGGCATCCAATCGAAGCTCATCCAACTCTTGCAATTGGAGCTTCCGTTCCATCCCAGACTTAGCCAAATCCATGTTACACTGCTTAATGGCCCAATAAGCTTGATGCTCTAATTCAACCGGAAGGTGGCATGCCTTACCAAAAACAAGCCTATATGGAGACATCCCAATTGGAGTCTTGTATGCAGTCCGATAAGCCCACAATGCATCATCTAATCGCTTGCTCCAATCCTTCCGGGTAGAGTTAACAGTTTTCTGAAGGATTTGCTTAATCTCCCTATTAGAGACTTCAGCTTGACCATTGGTCTGTGGATGGTATGCTGTGGAAACCTTGTGAATCACTCCATACTTTCGTAACAAAGCACCCATGCTCCGGTTACAAAAATGAGAACCCTGGTCACTAATAATGGCTCGAGGAATGCCAAACCTGCAGAAAATGTTAGACCTGACAAAATCTACCACAACAACAGAATCATTAGACCGGGTGGCCTTCGCCTCAACCCATTTTGAAACATAGTCAACAGCAAGCAATATGTAAGTGAAACCATGAGAAACAGGAAATGGACCCATAAAATCAATACCCCAAACATCAAAAATTTCACAAAACAATATGGGTTGCTGGGGCATCTCATGTCTACGAGAAAGACTACCTGCTCTCTGACAATTATCACATGACTTACAAAACAGATGGGCATCATGAAACAGTGTTGGCCAAAATAAACCAGAGTCTAGGACTTTCCTAGCAGTCCTTTGGGGTCCAAAGTGACCACCACAGGCAGAAGCATGACAAAAATGTAATATGGAGTCACACTCATGATGAGGTACACATCGCCTAACTACTTGGTCACTACAAAATCTCCACAGATAAGGGTCATCCCAAACGTAATATTTAGATTCACTTTTTAATTTCAGAGTTTGGGCCCTAGTGGAATCAGAAGGTAAAACACCAGCAACCAAGTAATTAACTAAATCAGCATACCATGGAAGCTTACCTTGCAGCTGTAAAAGCTGTTCATCAGGAAAATCATCCTGAATGGCAGAGGGGGAAGAGGAATGAGTAACACGACTCAAATGATCAGCTACCAAATTCTGTGCTCCACTCCTGTCTCTGATCTCAACATCAAATTCTTGGAGCAATAACATCCACCGAATAAGTCGAGGCTTAGCATCTGTCTTTTTCAAAAGAAACTTCAAAGCAGCATGGTCAGAGAAAACAATAACCCTACTAGCTAGAAGATATGACCTAAACTTATCAAAAGCAAACACTATAGCCAAAAGTTCTTTCTCAGTGGTGGTATAATTGGATTGGGCAGGATCCAAGGTCTTGGATGCATATGCAATGACATGAGAAACCTTGTTGACTCTCTGAGACAAGACAGCCCCAACAGCATAATTGGAAGCATCGCACATCAACTCAAATGGAAGAGACCAATCTGGTGGTTGGATAACTGGAGTGATAGTCAGGCAACGCTTCAAGTGATCAAAGGCTATCTTACACTCTGCATGAAATGCAAACTCAGTGTCCTTATGCAGAAGGTTAGACAGGGGCTGGGCAATCTTACTGAAATCCTGAATGAAACGTCGGTAGAAACCTGCATGGCCAAGAAAAGAACGAACTTCCCGCACAGATGTGGGGTAAGGCAAAGCAGTGATAACATCAATTTTAGCAGGATCTACCTTAATACCCTCTTTAGAAACAATGTGTCCCAACACTATCCCTGACTCAACCATAAAGTGACACTTTTCAAAATTCAGCACAAGATTAGACTCAATGCATCTATTCAAGACTCTAGACAAATTAGCCAAGCATGCATCAAAATCAGACCCATACACAGTAAAATCATCCATGAAAACCTCCATGCAATCCTCTAGAAAGTCAGAAAAGATACTTACCATGCAACGCTGAAAGGTGCCAGGTGCATTACAGAGGCCAAAAGGCATTCTTCGGTAAGCATAGGTTCCAAAGGGGCATGTGAAGGTTGTCTTCTCCTGATCCTCAGGAGCAATATGGATCTGAAAGTACCCTGAGTAACCATCCATAAAGCAGTAGTGAGACTTACCAGCCAATCGCTCTAACATCTGATCAATGAAAGGTAAAGGATAGTGATCCTTGCGGGTAGCTTGGTTGAGTCTCCTGTAGTCTATGCACACTCTCCAACTGTTCTGAACTCTTGTAGGAATGAGCTCATCCCTTTGATTGGCTACCACAGTTACTCCGGATTTCTTGGGAACGACCTGAACCGGGCTAACCCACTGGCTGTCAGAGATGGGATAGATTATGCCAGCCTGTAGAAGCTTAGTCACTTCCTTCTTAACCACTTCTAAAATGAGAGGATTAAGACGTCTCTGGGGTTGTCTTACTGGTTTAGCCTCTGCTTCCAAAAGAATCCGATGCATACACATAGAAGGGCTAATACCAACAAGATCAGCTAATGTCCACCCAATTGCCTTCTTATTGGCCTTCAACAAACTCAACAGCTTCTCTTCTTGATCAGGTAGAAGGTTATTGGCCACAATGACTGGAAGTTGCTCATCTACCTCTAGAAAGGCATATTTCAAGTGAGCTGGTAATGACTTCAACTCTAACTTAGGCGGCTGCTGAATGGAAGGAAGGAGCCTAGGTGATTGGAGCATTTCAGAAGAGTATACACCTGCAGTACCTGAAACTACATGCACAGAAGCAGAACTGTGGCTAGGCAGCTCACTGTTAACATCAGGGTTAAGTTCATAATCACAATGAACATCAGAATAAAGCTTAGCTTCACCACAATCAATATCAAGATCCACAAGCAAAGTAGAATCAGAAAGCAAGTCAATATCTCCATACAGTGCATCATCAATCTCAGTGCAAACAGGGCACCATTCAGTGTCAGAACATGCACATATGACAGAATCTCCCACAGATGCAAAATCAGGAAAATCAGCATACCAAGAAGAAATAACATCATCAACAGTCTCATCTATCACATCAATGCACAAAACAGAATGCTCTTCCCTAGGATGTCTCATGGCATCAAAGATATTGAAAGTGACAACAATATCACCAAATTCCATGGAAAGAGTACCAGAATGCACATCTATCTTAGTCTTAGCTGTTTTCAAGAAAGGTCTGCCTAAAATGATTGGGGATCTACTGCCAGGAGATTCATCCTCCATATCTAGAATGTAAAAGTCAGCAGGGAATATCAATTCATTGACCTTAACCAAAACATCTTCAATAAGACCAGTAGGATGAACATTACTCCTATTAGCTAGTTGGACAACAACACCAGTAGGTCGCAAGGGACCAAGACCAAGGGATTTATAAATAGATGCAGGCATAACATTAATGGAAGCACCTAAATCAGCCAAGCAATTATCAAATCTATAATTCCCAATAATGCAAGGGATAGAAAACGTACCTGGGTCCTTGCACTTGTGAGGCATGGGTTGTTGGAGAAGCGCTGAGACATTCTGGTTCAAGCTGACTCGTTCAGTCCCCCTCAGTCGCCTCTTGTTGGTACACAACTCCTTTAGGAACTTGGCATACTTGGGGATCTGTTTGATGGCATCCAAGAGAGGGATGTTAATCTCAACTTTTCTGAATGTCTCAAGGATATCACTGTCTTGCACTTTTTCTGGCAACTTCTTGGAGTGAAGTGCTCTCTGAGGGAAAGGAAGAGGAATAGGAGCTCCAGAGTCCTCTTCACCTTGTTTCACAGCCTCTTTGTTTCTAGAGTCAATCTTCAATTTTTCTGACTCTTTTTCTGATGTGGATTCAGGCACATCTGCAGCTGGTTTATGCCCTTGTAATTGCTTACCAGACCGTAAGGAGATAGCACTAACGTTTCCCTTCGGATTGGGAATTGTCTGTGAAGGGAGAGTATTGGATCCCTGAGGCTGGAGTTGGTTCAATGATGTTGCCAACTGCCCAATCTGAGTCTGCAAATTCTGGATAGAGGCCTCAGTTTGTTGCTGGAATTGCAAACTGTTTGTTGCAAGCTGCTTCATCATTTCTTCTAATGAGGGACCACTGCTGCTGCTAGTGGGCTGTTGTTGTGCAGGCTGTGGAGGTGTGAATTGTTGGAAATTCTGTCGATTCTGTGGAAACTGTCTCTGTTGGTAATTTCCAGAATTCTGCTGCACATGACTATTATTATGGTTCTGAATCTGACTTGGGTTCTGGCTCCACCTAAAATTAGGATGATTTCTCCAGCCAGGATTATATGTATTAGAGAAAGCATTATTTTGCTGCTGGTATTGTGGCTTCCCTGGAAAAACGCCCACAGCAGCCACTGACTGATCTTGATATGTGTTGTCTTGCAAAGTGGGGCAAGAATCAGTAGGATGGGAGGGATCAGAACAGAAACCACATGAATGGGCCAACTGTGGAATGGAAGACTGCACTGTTTGAGTAACTGCCAGTTGCCTCACCAAGGAGGTCAGATCATCAATTCTATTCTCCAATCGCTGGTGAGAATCATTAGATCCACTGATCTGGAACACAGCACTGCTATTTGATCTAGTGCCAAATTGTTGAGAGTTAGCTGCAATAGTGGATATTAAATCTCTGGCCTCTTGAGGTGTCTTGTTGACTAAGGCTCCACCACTAGAAGCATCCACCAGATTTCGGTCATTAGGTAGAAGACCCTCATAGAAATAAGTAATCAAGAGCTGCTCAGTTATCTGGTGATGGGGGCAGCTAGCACACAACCTCTTAAATCTCTCCCAGTATTCATGCATATTCTCACCATTAATTTGCTTAATGCCACTGATTTCTTTTCTGATTGTAGTGGCCCTTGAAGAAGGGAAAAATCTCTCTAGGAACAATCTCTGCATATCAGCCCAACTCCCAATAGATGAGGGTTGAAGATTATATAACCAGTCCTTCGCTCCATCCTCAAGAGAGAAAGGAAAAGCTCTCAGCTTAATGTGGTCTTCATCAATATGCTGTGGTTTCATTGTGCTACAGACCACATGGAATTCCTTAAGATGCTTGTGCGGTTCATCACCTGCAAGACCACGAAACTTGGGCAACAAATGTATAAGTCCAGATTTAAGTTCAAGGTTAGCACCAAGGGTGGGGTATTGGATACACAATGGCTGATAATTATCACCAGGTGCAGTCAACTGTTTTAAAGTCCTATTATTTCCCTGATCTGCCATAGTGTCGGAGGGACTAGAAGTACTGCCAATAGAATCAGTGTCAGAATCAGAAACGGGTTCAGTAAGAACCTTCTGACCTAACCTAACAGCCCTTCTAGCAGCAAGAATTGTGCGTTCTATTTCAGGATTATTATCCAATAGATCAGGTGCACTAGTGCTGCTCCTAGTCATACAGCATAGGGAAAATTCAAGACAACCACTAGAACACTCAAAAACGCAAAAACACTAAGAAAAAAAAAACGGAAAAACACTAAAAAAAAAAAATGCAAAATCACACTGAAAATTAACCAAAATAAATTCAGAAAAAATACCAAATGAATTTTAAAAATTATGGGACTTGCACAGAACAATTTCTACACTATCCGGGAACCGAAAAATGCGATAAAAAAACTTAAAAAATCGAAAAAGTGGTCTAAACGATCGAATTTGGCCAATTTTTGGGGGACCACATCGCGAAGCATGTGTCTTGCTCAGAATATTATTTTCTTTCAGCTCACCAAAAATCAGCCCAATCGGAGCAAGTCAGAACGTCCAAACAATTTCGGAAATACCGAATACATCCCGCTGAGACCAAAAAAAACGCTTAAAAAGTGGTCTAAACGATGGAATTTGGCAAAATCAGGGGTGATCTCACTTCCTAAAGGAAGTGACTTTTGCTCAGAATGCCCGATTCCTTCAAAAAGACCTGGCGCTGAGTGATTTGGTTGAGATAAAAATCTGCCAAACCACCAGAACAACCTGACTCAAACACTACTGTTACTGCTAGACCGATGCAAATTCCCCGGCAACGGCGCCAAATTTTGATGAGAAATGTCGAGTTCTCACAAAATAACCAGTTTCACTGAGGATTTGCAGTACAGGGAACCTGGATCGTTTCCCACAGAATTTACAAGCAGTCTAGAACATTCGAACAATAATCGATTGGGGGGGGGGGTTTTAATGAAACTATTACCGAACAATAAACTCAGATTTAAGACAGAAATGAAAAGCGAATTAGATCAAATAGATTAAAACGACTGACCATAGGATTGGGATTCATAGTTTCCTACCATCATCGGATAAAGATTATAACGAATTCGTGATCGGATCTGGACGAACCAAAAATCTCTGTATCCGTCCAGAAAATCCCTCGACTAGACGATCGTCTAGATTCTGTTCGTATACATGGCGTGCTACTGTACAATCGTTTAGTAGCACTATAACCAGATCCGAACTGTGTCCTTGGGATGTACCGATCAGAATATTAAAACAAACATTCGAACTATTCCAGAAATCGGATCCGATTAAAGTAAATAGAAACGAATTACGTTACCCGTTGAAGTATGTCCTCTGATTGGAAACGTGAATCCTCAATCCATAGATCAGTCACAGAAACTTAGCCGGACATGGCTGGAAAATCCGAAGAACGAACGAAGAACACGAAGAACACGAAGAACATGAAGAACACGAAGAACACGAAGAACATTTCAGAGAATTTAGAACTTGTGCATTTGATCTCAAAAACGGCCACACACATTATGCCTAATGTTTCAGCATAAGTTAGCTTATAACCTAATTGCCAAATGGGCCAGGGCCCAACAGTGAAGCCCAAAACGAAAATCCATACTAAATAGTGCTTTATTACAAAATTCGGGCCCAATAAAAATCCAGAAAAATACATATAACTTTGACTGCATTTTTGACTATCCTCTTGTCCGAATCTTCTCTTCAAGTCTTCATATCAATTGTTGCCCTCTGAATCATCTAAAAAATGAGACAAGAATGAGATCATTCGGATATCTGGTTCAAGAGTTAAGATCAAAATAGAGAAGGGTTGTAAATCTGAAATTTTACTATTAAAATATGTTAAATCCAATAAAACACTCAAAGCCCAAATAAGCATAAAAGCCCATTATTTATTACTAAACAATCTAAATTTATTAATCAAGAGATACAAATGAGTGTAATAAATATTCAATTATCACTATTGTTGCTCTTTTTTGAAGGTCGTCCTTCTCTCTCTCTACCACCATCCTCCATCGTCTTCCTCTCTCCCTTTCCACTGTTGAAGCTCGTCGCCATTGTCCTTCCTCGATCTTTGATGCCGTTAGTTCCTCCTCCCTCCCTCTCCTACCGTTAGCCTCCCTACTCCCTCTCCTACTGTGGCTAACAGGTATGGATAATTACTTTTGCTTTTTATGGGCTAAGTTTTGAACTGAGATTATTGAATATGTATTTTTTGTGCTGAGATTTAGATTTATCTTCATTGTAGATTCATTTTGATTTATCGTCCTTCACCAATATTAATCTGTAAGGACATTTTGGTTTATGAAAACTGTTCGATCTTGTTTCTGTAGGTTCTAATTGCTAGGCAGTGAAAAATATAAACGAATTTTTTTTAAAAAAAACAACTTTAGACGTCCATTTTTTAATGGACGCCGTATCCTGAATTTTTTACATCCCTGGCATAGGAGTCCCCCTATTTTTAGACGTTAAAAGGGCTAAAAAAGGGACGTTAAAAGTGTTTTCTGTAGTAGTGTATGGATTTCAAAATTAATTAAGATTAATTTTGAAGATCCAATATGTCCCATGTCAGTTATAAAAAACGCAAGGATACATAACCCTAGGGCAAGAGAAAAATAGAGAGCCATAAGAAAACCCTAGAGAGGCATTATAGGCGCTAGCACACTACCGGTGTTGGGTCTTGTTCATGTGGATACTAGTAGAGGGAGCTGATCTGAGGTATTGGCTCCTAGAGATCGAAAAGGCGAAGAACGTAAAGGTACTATTCTAACTACTCAGTTTAAACATTGTTGATAGATTCATAATTGGGATTGAAAATACTTTTGCAATTAATTTTAAAACCTTCCGCTGTGTGCCTTTCAATCCCTATAGTGGTGTCAAATCTAAGTCAATTGTGCATTTAAATTGAGTTTATGTTCTTATACATATGATATATATGGGATATATATGTATGTTTATGAGAAATTCCAAATATGTATCTGATTTTCATTTTCAAAGAAACATGTTCTTTTGAGAGTTTTGTTTACATATATGTGATATGGTGAAATTGATTTGATTATATGCGATATGCTTTGTTCAATTACTACTTCCTGTTTCTTGAATTCCATTCTAGATTAGATCTAAAATTGGAATCATAATTTTGTTTCGAATTGTGTCAAAATTTCGATTGGCATAAATTACGCCTGAAGCTCACTGCCGATTGCAAATGGATCACGTTCAGGTCTCTAATTGGATTGCAAACGGATCACGTTAGAAGGATTTTAGGTTAGGGAAGCCATGTTATGTCACATTTAAATTATGCTTTTGATTAGATCATAGCATGCACACTTCTGTGTTTATATGTACTTATTTGTATGAGAAACAACCACGATTGCATTCATATAAACAAAACTAATTCATTAAGCCCTCTTAATAAAATCTTAAGTCATAATGTCGTCAATTAATGAATACTTATCAAAACCTAGATCGCTCAATTGTAGGTTCCACCAAAGTGGATGCTTTTGAGTTATCTTGGTGATACCAGCATGAGTAATGGTGCTACTTAGAAAATTCATTATTGTTTTGACTTAATTGAGATTAACAAAACGGTTTTAGATCTAAAGGCATTATATGGGATTAAACATGCCAGATCATATGATGATTGAATCCCATAAAGATCTAAGAGTTACATATGATGTAATTGGTAAAGAGGCTTACCTACCTAAATAACTTGAAATTCAGCGTCCTGCCAAAGCAGACTTGAGTTTAAGCGAAATATGGATCTTAGCCCACTAATTATTATATTGAGGTTTGTTAATTTAGTGGGAGATAACTAACTAACTTTTCATATTTTAATTGTAGAATAATGTTGATTAGTAATATTGTTACACTATTACTGCGATCAGTGCTTGAGAAGGACAAACTCAATGGGATAAACTTTCTTGACTGGTTCAGGAACTTGAGAATCGTTCTCAAGCAGGAAAAAAAGGCATATATCCTAAATCAACCTATTCCTGAGGAGCCTGTAGCCAATGCTCCAAGAGCTCTGAAAGATGCTTACACGATGCATAAGGATGACACTGTTGATGTAGGTTACCTGATGCTTGCCACTATGGTTCCAGAGCTCCAAAGAGATCTGGAACTCATGGAGGCATATGAGATGATTGTGTATCTCAAGGAAATGTTCTAGCAACAGGCAAGGCAAGAAATGTATGAGACAACAAAGGCCTTACATTCCTACAAGATGGCTGAAGGTGCATTGATTAATGCTCATATCTTAAAGATGAAAGGCTATATTGATCACCTAGAAAGGTTTGGATTTCCCATGAGCCAGGAGTTAGCTATATATTTAATCTTGAATTCACTCTCGGAAAGTTATGACCAGTTTGTTATGAACTACAACATGAACAATATAGAGAAATCAATTTATGAATTGCATGGGATGCTTAAAACTACTGAGCAAAGCATTAAGAAAAAGCCTAGTAATGTTTTGATAGTTCAGAAAGGAAAGGGTATGAAAAGGAAAGGTAAGGGCAAGAAAAAGGGTAAAGGCTCACTTGGTAAGACCAAAGATTCAAATAGGCCCAAAACCAAGCCTGTAGCTAATAAAGAAAAGCCTTTAAAGGATGGAGTATTATTCTACTTCTGCAATGAACCTAGTCATTGGAAGAGGAATTGCAAACTCTGCCTCGAAGATCTGAAAAAGAATAAGAAGGATAGCGGGGCTATCTCTTCAGGTATTTATATTATAAACATTCATTTTCTACTTCCTCTATATAGGTATTGGATATTGCGTATGGTTCTCATATTTGTACAAATATGCAGGGTCTTAAGGAAAGTTGAAAGCTTAAGAAGGGCGAAGTAGACCTACAAGTTGGAAATAGAGCAAGAGTTGTTGCTTTAGCTGTAAGCACTTATGAATTAGTTCTGCCCAGTGGCCTTTTGTTAGTTTTGAACAATTGCTTTTATGTTCCACTTTGAGTAGTAACATTATTTCTCTTTCTTATTTAGATAAGGAAGGTTATACATCCATTACTGGGAATAGTAAATGTTCTATTTATCGTAATGACATTTTTTATGCTTATGGTAATTTGTATGTTGGTCATTATATTTTAAATTCAAAATATCCTAATAATGGAAATATCTATAACATAACTGCCAAAAGGATTAAGTCAAATGATTTGAATCCGACCTACCTATGGCATTGTCGTCTAGGCCATATAAATGAGAAACGCATTTCTAAACTCCGTCAAGATGGATTTCTTAACTCATTTGATTTTGAATCATTTCATACATGTAAATCTTTCTTATTAGGAAAGATAATAAAGGCACCTTTTACTGGGCATAGTGAGAAGGCTACTGATTTGTTGGGCCTTATACATACATATGTATGTAGACTACTTAATACAGCTGCCAAATGAGGTTATATGTACTTCATTACATTTATAGATGATTTTAGTAGATATAAATATATCTATCTAATGAAACATAAATTTGAATCTTTTGAAATGTTCAAAATATTCCAAAATGAAGTACAAAACCAACTTGGAAAAATAATTAAAGAACTTCAATCTAATCGAGGTGGTAAATATTTGAGCTAAAAGTTCATTGACCATCTTAGGAGTTGTGGGATAATCTCAGAACTAACTCCTTCTGAAACATCACAATGGAATCATATTTTCTGAGTGGAGAAATCGAACACTATTAGATATGGTTCGATCTTTGATGAGTCAAATAGATTTTCCACTATCCTTTTGGGGCCATTCCTTAGATACATTTGTGTTCACACTAAATTGTGTTCCATCGAAGGCAGTTGAAAAGACACCATATGAGATATGAATTGGGAAGAAACCTATTTTCTCAATATTTGGGGATGTAAGGTTTATGTTAAAAAAAAGCCTATGATAAATTATCACATAGATCCTTAAAGTGCCTTTTTATGCGGTATCCTAAGAAAACGAAGGGATACTATGTCTACAATCCCACCGATCACAAAGTGTTTGTTATCTGAAATGGTATCTTTTTGGAAAGAGAGTTTTATCTGTAAAAGAACCAGTGGGAGAAAGGTATATCTCGAAGAAGTTCGTGAGTCACAAGATAGTACAGAACCATAGATGGAAAAACAAGAATACTCACAACAAGTTGTTGAACCTCCTCAAGTAACACAAGGCCCACAAAGGTCTGATAGAACACGGCAACAGCCTCAGAGATAGGTATTTCTAATTATTGGAAGTCGTGATGTGTTGCTCATAGAGTAGAATGAGCCAACCACCTATTGAGAAGCCATAGTAGGACCAAACTCTAAAAAGTGCCTAAATGCCATGAAGTCTAAAATGCAATCCATGTACGACAATCAAGTATAGACCTTAGTCGATCCACCTGAAGGTGTAAAAACCATTGGGTGTAAGTGGGTTTTCAAGGAGAAAACTGACATAGATGGCAAAGTAAATGTTTTCAAGGCATGGATGGTTGCAAAGGATTCACTCAAACTCATGGTGTAGACTATGATGAAACCTTTTCCCCAGTTGCAATGGCGAAATCAATCAGAATCCTTCTTGCCATTGCAGTATATTATGACTACGAAATATGGTAGATGGACGTTAAAACTGTTGGAAATTATGCCCTAGGGGCCAATCATTATACTTTGATTATTGCTATTCAATGAATTTCTCTATTTAGTTATTATATTATTTGTATATTCACTGTGATAACTGTATCCTTGGATAAATAATAATGATTGTCCTAAATGTCCCTGGTCGATCATCTATGTGGGAGTAAAGATGAATTGAGACCAGTATGACTTTGATAAGGTATGGGGATACGAATCAAAGTCTTAAGAACTTGTAGGACTACAAGGTGCTGGACTGACCCGCTATAAGAAAGCTGCATGGATCAAGTCATAAGTTTATCTCATGTATAACCATGTCACTATGCCCTTTGACATGAGATTATCATGGTTTCCTACATGAGAGTTGTTAAGCTTTAACCTAGTTAAAAGTCACCTTTGACCGGGTGATGATAAAGGCTACAATCGGGCCTTATGGTTTTCATGCAGAGGAATGTGAATGGTCAATATGGAATTTGTCCCTCACATTAATAGAGAGATATTACTGGGCCCCTCGATGAGTAAGTCTGAGAAATGTATGGTCATACTACGATGGAAAGAAGTTTCCATTTCTATAGTTAGACTACTCAGGGATCAAGAAAGTAACAGTTAAGAAAAGAAGGGTGACATTATCCATGCCTTATTCTTGGCCGAAGTATCATGTGACAAAAGAGACGTGATATGGTTGTATGACAAGTTGTATCGTATTATCGATCATTATATGAATTGGGTAGTCGTAATGTCTTGCTAGAGGTGGCTTGTGACTTATGGGTTAGTACAATTATTGGCCTACTACCAACTTCATTGGGCCTACAGGGTCACATATAAGAGTAACCCAAAATGAGCTATGATGTCCAAATTCATTGAATCTAAGATGTGTGTAAGATTCAATGATATAAATTTAATCTAGGGTATGTCTATATATATATATATAGACACACACACATGTTGTGTGAATATTTACTTGATAAATATTTATATATGCATATGTATATTTATATTTGGAAAAGAAAATTAATAATATACATATATGTATTTTTGAAATACATACATACATACATACATACATACATACATATATATATATATATATGTATGTATGTATATTATTTGATAATATATATATTATATATGATAATATCTTAAGATAAATTAAATCTACTTCTATTGGCTCTTTATTCTAATTAAATAAATATATTAAATTAAAACTGTTGGAAAAATTTAATTAAACCAAATTTGTTTAATTAGCTTATCAAAACAATTAAGTATTAATTGATACAATAAGGATTTTCAAAATTAATTAAGATTAATTTTAAAAATCCAATATCTATCATAAAATAGATAACCCTGACTAGTTATGAAAGGTGAGAGCTAGGGTTTTCTAATGATGATGAAAAAATAGAAAGCCACAAGAAAACCCTAGAGGGGCATTAAAAGCGCTAGCACGCTACCAATGTTGGGTCCTATTCATGTGGATATCAGTAAAGGGAGTTGATCAGAGTAGTTGGCTCCTCAAGATTGAAAAAGGCAAAACTCAAAAGGTATAACTCTTTCTAACTTGATTTAAATGTTGTTGATAGATCCTCAATTGGGATTGGTAAACTTTGACAATTTTTAATTTTTAATTCTTCTGCTATATGCCTACCAATCCTAACAAAATCAGCCTTCCTTAATGGAAAGCTCCTTGAGGATGTGTACATGACACAACCTAAAGGTTTTGTGCATCCAGAAGACTCTAGTAAAGTATACAAGCTTCAAAGATCCATTTATGGATTGAAGCAAGCATCTCGAAGCTGGAATCATCATTTTGATGAAGTAGTCAAGGAGTTTGGATTCATTCAAAACATCGATGAACCTTGTGTTTACAAGAAGGTTAGTGGGAGCACAATTGTATTTCTAGTGCTTTATGTAGATGACATCCTCCTCATTGAGAATGACATTCCTACCTTACAGTGTGTCAAGTCCTGGTTATGAAAGTCTTTCTCGATGAAAGACTTAGGCGAAACCACTTACATCCTAAGGATTAGGATCTATAGAGATAGATCCAAGAGGCTAATAGGCTTAAGTCACAGCACATACATAGACAAGATACTGCATAGATTCAATATGCAAGATTCAAAAAGGGGTTACATGCCCATGTCTCATGGCATCCATCTCAGCAAGGATCTGTGTCCAGGTATACTTGATCAAAGAGATCATATGAGTAAGGTTCCATATGCCTCGACCATTGGATCTATTATGTATGCCACGTTATGTACTCGACCGGATGTCTCATTTGCCTTAAGTATGACCAGCAGATATCAACAAGATCCCGGTGAGGGTTATTGGACTACTGTCAAGAATATCCTAAAGTACTTAAGAAGCACTAAGGACTTATTCTTGGTATATGGTGGATTGGATTATGAGCTCTGTGTAACTATTTACAAGATGAAAGTTTCCAAACTGACCAAGATGATCTTAGATCGCAATCTGGATATATATTCCTTTTGAATGGTGGTGCTATAAGCTTGAAGAGCTCTGCAGCATAAGCTGAGTATATAGCAGCATTGGATGCAGCTAAGGAAGACGTTTGGATCAGAAATAGGGGTGGTGCCTACCATCTCAAATCCAATAGATTTGTTCTGTGACAATAGCGGTGCTATTGCACAGGCCAATGAGCCTAGGTCATACCAAAGGACCAAGCATATAGTCAGGAAATTTCATCTTATCAGAGAAATCAATGATAGAGGTGATATAAAAATATGCAAAGTAGTAGGACAAGACAATGTTGCTAAACCTCTTACCAAGCCGCTTGCACAAGCGAAGCATGAGTGTTATGTTAGGACAATGGGAATTAGGAAAATTAATGATTGTACCTAGTGTAAGTGGGAGGATGTTTTGAAATTGTGCCCTAGCGGCCAATCATTTTTTTTTAAATATTATTATTTAAATGAATTTCTCCATTTTGTTGTTATATTATTTGCATGTTTCTTATGATAACTGTATTATTGGATAAATCATAAAGATTGTCCTAAATGTCCCTGGTCAATCATCTATATAGGACCAAAGATGAAATCAGGCCAGTATGACTTTAATGAGGTATGAAGATACGAATCAAAGTTTTAGGCATTTGTAAGAGTATAAGGTGCTGGACCAACCCGCTATAAGAAAGCTGCATGGATTAAGTCACAAGCTTATCTCATGCATAATCATGTCACGATGTCCTTTGACCTGAGATCATCATGGATTCGTACATGAGAGTCACCAAGCTTTGATATAGTCAAAAGTTACCTTTGACCGGGTGATGATAAAGGCTACGATCGGGCTTAGTGGTTTTCATACAGAGGAATGTGAATGGTCAAGATGGAATTTGTCCCTCATATTAGTAGAGAGATATTACTGGGCCCCTCGATGAGTGAGTCTGAGAAATGTATGGCCATACTTTGATAGAAAGGAGTTTCCATCTCTATTGTTAGACCACTCAGGAATCGAGAAAGTAATGGTCAAGAATAGGAGGATGACACTATCCATGCCTCATCCTTGGCCGAAATATCTTGTGACAAAAGGGACGTGACATGGTTGTATGACAGGTTGCATCGTGTTAACGATCCTCATATATGAATTGGGTAGTCATAATGTCTTGCTAGAGGCCGTTTGTGACTTATGGGCTAATACAGTTAGTAAACCACTGCCAACTTCGTATGGTCCTACAGGGTCATGTACAAGAATAGCCCAATATAAGCTATAATGTTCAGATTCATTGAATCTAAGATGTGTCTAAGTTTCAATGAATACAATGTTTAATCTAGGGTAGATGAATTTTATGTGTGTGTAATATAAAATTTGTAAAAATAATAATAATAATATTATTATGCAGTGTTAGTTTTAGATTTAATTTATTTGATAAATTAAATAACTAACATTGATAGGGATATCATTTCTCATATTTAAGTTATAAAGATAAATTAAATCTGTTGGCTCTTTATTCGGATTAAATAAATTGGTTAAATTAAATCCGTTGGACAGATTTAATTAAATCAAATTTATTTAATATAATGCGGATTTCAAAATTAATTAAGATTAATTTTGAAGATCCAATATGGCCCATATCAATTATAAAAAATGCAGGGATACAGAATTCTAGGGCAAGAGAAAAATAGAGAGCCGCAAGAAAACCCTATTGAGGCATTGGAGGCGCTAGCACGTTGCTGGTGTTGGGTCTTATTCATATGGATACCAGTAGAGGGATCTGATATGAGGCGTTGGCTCCTAGAGATTGAAAAGGCAAAGAACGTAAAGGTACTATTCTAACTACTCGATTTAAACGTCATTGATAGATCCACAATTGGGATTGAAAATACTTTTGCAATTAATTTTAAAATCTTATGTTGTGTGCCTTTCAATCTCTACATAAGGTACTAGAATGTAGTACAGAAATGTGTATGACGTTTCTGGAGTTTTCCAGTTGCTAATCTAGCATAAGGAAAGATATTAATCATAAAATATTCCCTTAGAGTTGTGACTATGCCTGGAGCAGGACTGATATTGAAAGTCCATATAAACTAACCCCAGATGAGATAGCGAAATTAAAGAAGCAGATTGTGGAACTGCTAGAGAAGAGGGACCTTATGAGATTTGGGTTCTCATTACAATGGTACTTCCATTTAGAGACGATCAATCAGAAAAGGCTACCTATGGAGAGATCTTATTAGAGAAGGCTAACTATGGAGGGTTCTAACTGGAGGGGCTCACCAGTCAGGTGACTGAGCAAAGCATCGAGTGTATTACTGTAGTGTGTCCATAGGTATTCAGACCGGATGGGTAGAGGCTCGAGGCTGTAAGTCCCGTAATGCCAGTGGCAAAGGGGTGATTCCCTAGGCAGTAAGTCCCATATTTGCGATGGGTGGATGCCCAGACCATAGAGATTTCTATTATGCACGGCTAGCCGCCAGAGGCTTTTCTGCGCGGGTAGACACTCGAGGCCATGGAAACTTCTGTTATGCACAAGTGGAATACCGAGGCCTATTTGTGCAGGTCAACACTTGGGGCCATGTGACTTGTAGGACTAAAGGTCTAGTGGATGCCGTTATACTATACACTAACGTGCCAAATGCTCTTGTGATGATTGATGTGATGAGGGTTTGTTTGGTATGATTTGTGAACATTACATAAGAGTATGAATGGCTTGAGTAGTAAGAGATGGAGCCTATAATGAATTTAGAATACCTAGTGGACTATGTGTCCTAGGTAGCTAAACTCGATATGTATTCAGTAAAGAGGATGGACCGATTGTCCTGAGGCCATAAGACCTGAGGGACTAGTATGTCCTTTATGATACCTTATTTCCTATAACCTCATATAAGTATAAAAGAGAAGTAAAATCACTGGTGGAACCAGGATCAAGTCCCGGATTAGGAAAAAGTTCGTAAATTCCAATCCTATCTCAGGATTTGAGCCTGGGACTGGAAAGGAAATCTAGGGGTAGTAAAACTTTTCTCAAATCTTTTTTCCACACGCGTTCACTATCTCCCTAAGTCTAATCAATACTTAAGTCCATTTTATCAGAGTGTGCAAGCGTGTCTCTACTCACGTATCATGATCAGTTCTTTAGTTATAAATTTTTCTTTTAAATTGGAAGCATAATTACTTATCCAAAATATTATTCATCAACTAAGTTGCTCTTGTAATCTTGTCATGCTTATATAGCTATATACATCATACACATATCCCCAAAATATCCAAAGACATAGAAATAGATTACCAATAAAACTACAATCTTCAGCGTTTAATCCTCTAGCTGTCCGCATTTACCTTTCTATTCCCCCTAGAGCTCTCTCCCTATACTGTAAATATATGGCATATTAGATATACTATTTTATTGTGTAATATTTTTTATGAGCTTTCCATCTGTAAAACTTCTTTATTTATTCAAAAAAATTACCAAATTATATTTATTTGGTCAAAATGACCATTTTGCCCTTGTAATGTTTCCCATTTTTGCAATAATTAGGATAATTGACAAAATTGTCACCGAAATTTGAAAATTCATATCTAATTGTATATATATCTAATTGGGGTGGTTTCAAAGGCTATGTGACCCTTATTGAGTCTAGATTTAGCCAAATACAAGCACACCATTCCCATAATTTTTTATTTTTGAATGCTTCTACTAAAAATGCTGGTTTCTCTAGGCTAACTTCAAAAATACATATCTCCTTGTGTACAACTCCAACAATTATGTATGACCTATCAAATTAAATATTTTTTTGTCTAATTTAATTATTTAAAAATATTACACAACATAACTGCCTCACAGGAAAACTTACAGTCAACACCGTTATCTTGCGTACCAAATAACTATGTTGTGTGTGACCTCTATTTGCCTTGTTATGTCTCTTAATATGCTCTTTAATTCACCATTTTATTCCTTTAATACCACTAAGGTATAGAAGAATTTTAGAGACTGAAATTCGGGTTATTACAGTTGTCTCCCTGTCAATAAAATTTCGTCCTCGAAATTTTGGACATTACATAAATTCAACTATGCATTAGAGAGTTATTTCCCATTACTCATTCCATCCTTTTCATATGTCAATCTATCTTTCCCTGTGTAAGTTTGCAAAGTATGCATCACAATCTTTTTGAATCCCACAATATTGAGGATTGGTTACTCTCATATTAGTCTTTTAGAATTCATGGATAATTCTAAATATCCTTTAGTAATTCTCAGAATAAATTTTCTAGATTCACTAATCCAATACCATACTAGAGCTTTTTCCCCTTGTAAGTTTGCACACCAAGTCTCATTGTATCTAGCTTCTACTCGTCATAATTTGAATGTTTACTAATTTACCGGCTTAAGGACACATTAGTCTAATAGGTTTTACGGTCTTTAAACTTCTAGTCCAATATCTGTATTGAATGCATATCAGGATTCATAATTATCAACATGATCTTACAACTATTTTAAGCACAATTCAAATTTCTAACTTCGCTATTCAACCTTTATCCTTATATATATATTATTTACAAAGTATGGAAGGACCAATCATCCAGCTACATTTAGCCTATTTACATTTAGTAATTATAGGACACGGAATCCCTAGAAAATCATAAGGCATCATGCACATTCATCACTTGAATACTCATAAGGTTCTATAACCTGAGTAACTTTCCATGCTTACTACATTTTACGGGTCTTATTACCTTAGGACTTATTGTCTTATCACCCTTTGGTGTTACAATCTCTTTGAGAGACTATTTGTATTCTCTAGCATTTGGTCACCTCTGAAGTCTCATGTCCCAAGTCATTGTCCGACATTTGGCTACATTATAGGTCGTATGACCTTGCTCTACTACTCCTAAGGTCTTATGGCATATAGACATATTAGCCTAATAGGTCTTACTGCCTTCTTAATACCTATAAGCTTACGAATGAACTCATATATATACCATGATACTATATCTGATATGGAAACAAAGGTTCCCTTGACTTCCACCATTGCTATTTAATACATCCATAAACACATTAACATTTCCTAGATGGTATTTAATTTCCAACTTAAAATTGCTAAGCAACTCTATCCATCAATACTATCTCATGTTCAGTTCTTTATGATCACAGTTACTTCAAACTCTAGTGGTTGCAGTACAACTCTATGGTACTCCGTAGAAACAATATCTCCAAATTTCTCCTGTACATAAAAGTTGTTGCTATCTCAGGATTCATATGTAGGATATCTTAGTTATTGCTATTTTTCATTAATTCTTGCAAGTTCTTCATTCCTCAATCTCTTTCTTTCATTGCTTGACTAATCTACAAGATATGCAATATTAAATAGTAGTTAGATAAGGTAAGAGACAAGTATATTAGCAAACTTTTGCTCTCTTAATATTTGACATCTATATTTGTTATCATCAAAACTAATCATATCTAACACCCATAACTCTCAGGCTTCAATTTCTCTAATTTTGACAAAGAGCAGTAGAGCTCCCTATAGTGAAATAATCAGTTCAACTACTTAATCAAAATCATGCCATATGAAACTTTGGGTATTAATCCTGCTCTAAGTTTTAATCTCAATTATAAACTCTGTTTCCCTTTCCAAAGGTATCTTATTGATATCCTCAAAATATTACAAGGAACCTATTTATTGTCAAAATATTTCCAAGTGCCACTCCAGCCTCTAACAACTTGGGGCCAAATATCATGCACCACAGGTTATCCCTACGTAGACATCCCTCAGCCTTGGCTGTGGATAGAAATTAAAATTGTCTTTTGCATTAACATATGGTCGCGTACTTGGTTTAATATTTTTACTTCTATGATCTAGTGAAGTATCGTTATCATGAATCAATTACTACTAGGACTATTCTCAATTCTTAACATTATAGACTAATCAGATCCATTGTTAATGCTTATCCTTTGGCGTTTATTACATGTTTCATGAACATTAGCTCTAACGGATCTGACACCCCTAGGTGTGGTTATAACCAATTCATAGAGTAGCTAATATATACTCAGGGGTTGCTATCTCACTTATCCTTATGCCATAAAGGAAATACTAATAATTTATTCATACCATATTTGTACGAAATTGTCATTGGGTTGATTTTTACTTTGGAATAGTTCTAGAGACTCACCGACTTCCTTATGTGACATTGTGAACTCTGCCCTGAATTCTCTACCTCCACTCCTTTACCTATTATTGTTGTGAACAGTTACTTGCTAAATGACCCAATTGTTGAAACCATAACAAATTAATAATCTAACTGAAGTACTATGGGGCCTTCAGAATAATAGGGTTAATCATAATGCCAACAGGCATTGATCCCTTAATTTTAATTTTGTTGCTCATGTACTCACTAAATAAGTTCACTTCCAATGACTTGGTAGTACTCTACTGTTTTAGTATGCCGTTTGGAGACTGATTACTTTCTAGTTCTGATCTTAATCCCAGTATCATTATGTTTATACTCAACTACTCATCCTTTACTCATAACCAATAGGTAAATTAACTATTAATGTTGGAATGAGATGAGGCCTCAACATAAGCCTTGGCTGCCTCGCCTCCTCGAGGTTCGTAGTCTCCTGGGTCTACCACCATATGTTCATATCAGTATGAATTGCCAGTTGCACTTTGATAGAATTCTAGAAATTTTCCTCCATACGAGGTCATTATTCCATTACTATCTGAAGATCAAACTGTTGCAAATTATGCCCTATGGGTCAATCATTGTACTTTGAACATTGTTATTCAATGAATTTTTCCATTTAGTTATCACATTATTCACATTTTTACTGTGATAACTGTATCCTTGGATAAATCATAATGATTGTCCTAAATATCCTTTGTCGGTTATCTATGCAGGAGCAAAGATGAAATAAGACCAGTATGACTTTAATAAGGTATAGGGATACTAATCAAAATCTTAGGCACTTGTAGGAGTATAAGGTGCTGGACTGACCCACTATGAGAAAGCTACATTGATCAAGTCATAAGCTTATATCATGTATAACCACGTCACAATGCCCTTTGACTTGAGATCATCATAGACTCCTACATGAGAGTCACTGAGCTTTGACTTAGTCAAAAGTCACCTTTAACCGAGTGATGATAATGGCTACAGTCAAGCTTAGTGGTTTTCATGTAGAGGAATGTGAATGGTCAAGATGGAAGTTGTCCCTCACATTAGTAGAGAGATATTACTGGGCCCCTCGATGAGTGAGGCTGAGAAATATACAGCCATACTACGATGGAAAGGAGTTTCCATTTCTATAGTCATACTACTCAGGGATTGAGAAAGTAATGGTCAAGAATAGGAGGATGACATTCTCTATGCCTCATCCTTAACCGAAATATCGTGTGACAAACGGGATGTCATATGGTTATACAACAGGTTATACTGTATTGTCGATCCTCATATGAATTGGATAGTTGTAATGTCTTGCTAGAGGCTGCTTACGACTAGGGGCTTAGTATGGTTATTGGCCCACTACCAACTTTGTATGGGCCTACATGGTCGAACACAAGAATAGCCCAACACGAGCTATAATGTCCACATTCATTGAATCAAAGATGCGTCTAAGATTCAATTAATACAATGTTTAATCTAGGGTGGACAAATTATATATATATATATATATATATATATATATATATATATATATATATATATTTATTATATACACATGTTGTGTGAATATTTATTCGATAAATATTTATATACGTGTGTGTATATATATTTATTTATTTATTTATATTTGAAAAGGAAATTAATAATATTATATATACACATATGTATTTTTGAAATACATACATACATGCATATATAATATATATTATTTGATAATATATATTAAATATATGATGATATTATGATATAGTGTATATATAAAGATATTATATGATAATATCTCAGATTTAATTTATAAAGATAAATTAAATCTAATTCGAATGGCTCTTTATTCTAATTAAATAAATAGGTTAAATTAAGACTGTTTGACAGATTTAATTAAACTAGATTTATTTAATTAGCTTATCAAAACAATTAAGTGTTAATTGATATGATAAGGATTTCAAAATTAATTAAGATTAATTTTAAAAATCCAATAACCATCATAAAATAAATAACCCTAACTAGTTATAAAAGGTAAGAGCTACGGTTTTCTATAGATGATGAAAAAATTGAGAGCCGTAAGAAAACCTTAGAAAGACATTGGAGGCGCTAGCACATTGTTGGTGTTGGGTCCTGTTCGTGTGGATACCAATAGAGGGAGCTGATCTGAGTAGTTAGCTCCTCAAGATCCAAAAGGCAAAACTCCAAAGAAGAACTTGCCAATTTGTTGATGTCGGGGATGGTTAATCTCACACTCATAAAGTTTGATGCTCTTTTAAGAAGAATTAGCGGATATGTAGATGCCAGGGAAATTATTTCAAGAGCAACCAAGCATGGAGATTTGAGAACTCGCAATACGTTGATGATTGTGGGTATTCAAACAAATAGAATAAGGTACGACTCTTTCTAACTAGATTTAAAAACCTTTGATAGATTCATAATTAGGATTGGTAAACTCTTACAATTTTAAATTTTAATTCTTCCACTGTGTGCCTACCAATCCAAACAGTGGCATCAGAGCCAGGTCAATTGTGCATTTAAATTGAGTTTTAGTACTTATTATGTGCTTATATATGTGATATATAAGTTGAACATGATTTTAGAAGGGTTGAATTGAAAACCTAAAGATTGAAGTTCTAATAGTAGTGCTGCCATATTTTCTTTTTTTGGAGGTAGTGTGATTTTGACGCATTTTTGAATGATCAAATCTTGTTCAATTAGACTAAAACTTTCCAGAATGAAATTATACATCCTAGTATTTAATTTGATATAATATGTGTGATTCATATCAGTACATTAGGAGATATTAATTTTTGAAGTTAGGCTTTGAATCTGGAATGTTTTTTGTGGCAGCGATGATTAATTTTAGTTTCGGGAAAATTGTACCTATAATTTTTTGAAAGCTATATTTTTCGTAAAAAATAGACCTAATAAGGGTCATATAGTACTTTGAACCACTGCATTTTGAGTTTTCTAGATTTAATTATGATTTTTCAAATTAAGGTGAAAAATCTGGAAGTCTAGCTGGACTACCGTAGCTAACTGTTCATAGCTCAATATAACCTAATCACGACATTTATTGCTTTTCATATTGTATGAATTATTGATTGTTGTGGTTTACTTCTTAAAATTGTTTGGGTATGGTGAACAACATGGCTTTAGTTTTTACAAGGGTTGTAATATTTAAATACGGCCTGCATGTCGTGCCTTCCTCTAAATAGTCTCGATGTACATTCTCTTTTCATCTCACTCCCCTCATATGTTTAAACGAGTTTTCTCTCAATTTATTTTTTTTTCTTATTTAGAAAAGTCCTCTTATTGGCTTAGGAGGATTTTAGGTTAGGCGAACCATATTCCATCACGTTTGAATTATGCTCTTGATTATATTATTGCATGCATACTTTTGCGTTTATATGTATTTATTTGTATGAGATACAACCACGATTGGATTCATATAAACAAAACTAATTGATTAAGCCCTCTAAATAAAATCTTAAGTCATAATGCCATCAATTAATGAATACTTGTTAAAACCTAGATCGCTCAATTGTAGGTTCCACCAAAGTGGATGCATTTAAGTTATCTTGGTGAAACAAACGTGAGTAATGGTGCTACTCATAATGATTCATTATTGTTTTGACTTAATTGAGATTAGCAAAATGATTTGGGGTCTCAAGGCATTAGATGAGATTAAACATATTGGATCATATGATGATTGAATCCTATAAAGATCTAAGAGTTACATATGATGTAATTGGTAAAGAGGTTACCTACCTAAATAACTTGAATTTAAGCGTCTTGCCAAAGCGGACTTAAATTTAAGAAAAATATGGATCTTAGCCTACTAATTATAACATTGGGGGTTTTAAATTTAGTGGGAGATTACTAAATAACTTTGCATATTTTAATTGTGGAATCATGTTGACTAGTAATACTGCTACACTATCACTATGATTAGTCCTTGAGAAGGACAAAGTCAATGGGACAAACTTTCTTGACTGGTTCAGGAACTTGAGAATTGTTCTCAAGCAAGAAAGAAAGGCATATGTCATAGATCAACCTATTCCTAAAGAGCCTGCAGCCAATGCTCTAAAAGCTCATAAAGATGCTTACACGAAGCATAAGGACAACTCTATAGATGTAGGTTGCCTAATACTTGCCACCATGGTTCTAGACCTCCAAAGAGATCTAGAACTTATGAAGGCTCAAGAGATAATTGTGCATCTCAAGGAAATGTTCCAGCAACAGGCAAGGCAAGAGAGGTATGATACCACAAAGGCCTTACATTCCTACAAGATGGCTGAAGGTGCATCAGTTAGTACTCATGTGTTAAAGATGAAAGGCTATATTGATCACCTTGAGAGGCTTGGATTTCCTATGAGACAGGAGTTAGCTACATATTTGATCTTGAACTCACTCCCGAAAGTTATGACCAATTTGTCATGAACTACGACATGGAGAAATTAATTTCTAAACTGCATGGGATGCTCAAAGCTATTGAGCATAACATTAAGAAAATCCCAACACTATTTTGATGGTTCAGAAAGTAAAGGGTATTCAAAGGAAAAGCAAGGGCAAGGGAAAGGGTAATGGCTCTAGTGGTAAGACTAAAGAGTCAAACAAGCCCGAAACTAAGACTGCAGCTAAGAAGGTAAAGCCGCCAAAGGAAGGAGTATGTTTCTTCTACAATGAACCTGTTCATTAGAAGAGGAATTGTAAACTCTACCTTAAAGATCTAAAAAGAAAAACCAAAAGGATCAAGTTAATCGATTTGAATCTGACCTACCTATGGCATTGTCGTATAGGCTATATAAATGAGAAACACATTTCTAAACTCCATCAAGATGGACTTTTAAATCATTTAATTTTGAATCATACGATACATGTGAATCTTACTTATTAGGAAAGATGACAAAGGCCCCTTTTACTGGGCATAGTGAGAGGTCCACCGATTTATTGGGCCTCATATATACAAATGTATATGGACTATTGAATACAGCTGCCAAAGGAGGTTATATGTACTTCCTTATATTTATGGATGACTTTAGTAGATATGGATATATCTATCTAATGAAACATAAATTTGAATCTTTTGAAATGTTTAAAACATTCCAAAATAAAGTACAAAACCAACTTGGAAAAACAATTAAAGTACTTTGATCTGATCGAGGTGGTGAATATTTGAGCCAAGAGTTTAGTGACCATCTTATGAGTTGTGGTATAATCTCACAACTAACACCTCCAAGAACACCATAATGAAATGACGTTTCTAAGCGGAGGAATCAAATATTATTAGATATGATTCAATCAATGATGAGTCAAACAGATCTTCCACCGTTATTTTGGGCCTATGCCCTAAAGATAGATGTGTTCACACTAAATCGTGTTCCATCTAAGACAGTTGAAAAGACACCATATAAGATATGGATTAGGAAAAACCTAGTTTGTCTGTCCTCAAAATTTAGAGATGTGAGGTTTATGTTAAACAACAAGCCTCTTATAAATTATCGCACAAATCCTCAAAGTTCCTTTTTGTGGGGTATCCTTAGAAAACTAAGGGATATTATGTCTATAATCCCACCGATAACAAAGTGTTTGTTATCTGAAATGATATCTTTCTAGAAAGGGAGTTTATCTGTAAAAGAAACAGTGGGAGCAAGGTACACCTTGAAGAAGTTTGAGAGTCACAAGATAGCACATAACCACAAATGGAAAATATAGAAGACTAACAGCAAGTTGTTGAGCCTCCTCAAGTAATACAAGGCCCATGAAGGTCTGATAGGACACGGCATTAGCCTTAGAGATATGGATTTCTGATTACTGGAAGTCGTAATCTGTTGCTTATTGAGCAGAATGAGCCAACCGCCTATCCAAAAGCCATAATAGGACCAAACTCTGAGAAATGGTTGAACGCCATGAAGTCTAAAATGCAATCCATATACAACAATTAGGTATAGAGCTTAGTTATCGATCCACCCGAAGGTGTAAAAACCATTGGGTACAAGTGGGTTTTCATGGAGAAAACTGACATGGATAGTAAAGTAAATGTCTTTAAGGCATGATTGGTTGCAAAAGGATTCATTCAAACTCTTGGTGTAGACTATGATGAAACATTTACCCTAGTTATAATGGCCAAATTAATTAGAATCATTATTTCCATCACAAAATATTATGATTATGAATATGGTATATGGACATCAAAACAACCTTCCTTAATGGAAAGCTCCTTAAGGATGTGTACATGACACAACCTAAAGTTTTCATGTGTCCAAAGGATTTTGGTAAGGTATGCAAGCTTCAAAGATCCATTTATGGATTAAATCAAGCATCTCAGAGTTGGAATCATTATTTTGATGAAGTAGTCAAAGAGTTTGGATTCATTCAAAACATTGATGAACCTTGTGTTTACAAGAAGGTTAGTGGGAGCACAGTTGTATTTCTAGTACTTTATGCAAATGACGTCCTACTCATTGTGAATGACATTCCTACCTTGCAGAGTGTCAAGTCTTGGTTAGGGAAGTATTTCTCGATGAAAGACTCAGGCAAAGACACTTATATCCTAGGGATTAGAATCTATAGAGATATATCCAAGAGACTAATAGGGCTAACTCAGAGTAGCGAGGCTCATTGAACTACTGTCAAGGATATCCTAAAGTACCTGAGAATGACTGAGAACTTATTCTTGGTATATGGTGGATTGGATGATAAGCTCTGTGTAACTGGTTATATAGATACAAGTTTACAAACTGACCCAGATGATCTTAAATTGCAATCTGGATATAAATTCCTTTTGAACATTAGTGCAGTAAGTTGGAAGAGCTACAAGTAGAGTACTGTAGCAGATTATACAATAGAAGCTGAGTATATAGCAACACCGGATGCAGTTAAAGAAACTGTTTGAATCAGAAAGTTCGTTATTAAACTAGGGGTGGTGCCTACCATCCCAAATCCAATAGATTTGTTCTGTCACAATAGCGAAGCTATTGAGAACCTAACTTATACTCAGGCGATTTCATCTTATCATACAAATCAATGATAGAGATGACATAAAAATATGTAAAGTAGTAGGAGAAGACAATGTTGCTGATCCTCTTTTTAAACCGCTTACAAAGGCAAAGCATGAGCATCATGTTAGGACAATATGAATTAGGTAAACGAATGATTGTACTTAGTGCAAGTGGGAGGATGTTGGAAATTGTGCCCTAGGGGAAAATCATTATACTTTGGACATTATTATTCAATGAATTTCTCCATTTAGTTATCACATTATTCTCATGTTCACTGTGATAATTGTATCCTCGGATAAATCATAATGATTGTCCTAAATGTCCCTGGTCGGTTATTTATGCAGGAGCAAAGATGAAATAAGACTAGTATGACTTTGATAATGTATGGGGATACGAATCAAATTCATAGGCACTTGTAGGAGTACAAGGTGCTGGACCGACCCGTGATGAGAAAGTTGATGGATCAAGTCATAAGCTTATCTCATGTATAATTACGTCACAATGCCCTTTGACTTGAGATCATCATGGTTTCCTACATGAGATTCACTGAGCTTCGACTTAGTCAAAAGTCACCTTTGACAAAGTGATGATAAAGGCTACAGTCGGGCTTAGTGGTTTTCATGAAGAGAAATGTGAATGGTCAAGATGGAATTTGTCCCTCACATTAGTAGAGAGATATTACTGGGCCCCTCGATGAGTGAGTCTAAGAAATATATGGCCACACTATGATAGAAAGGACTTTCCATTTCTATAGTCAGACTACTCAGGGATCGAGAAAGTAATGGTCAAGAAAATGAGGATGATGTTGGAACCTATGTTTTGATGATAACAAAATAGTGATGAAATGTTTTACAAGGAAATGACAAGTTTTGATCAAGTGCATTGTGCAAAATTTACCAAAGGAATCAATTTATGATTTTTGGTTTTTTGTACACTGCAAAAACACTTATGCACTCGAGTTCTATCTGCTACACTCGAGTTCTCTCAATAGCACTCGAGTCCTCACCTCCACACTCGAGTTTGGTTCAATATTTTCTACGTAATTACTGTTATAATCTAATGATATTTGAAGTATTATGTTGCTAGGAATTATAGCACTCGAGTCTGGAGATACACACTCGAGTTCTAAAATGAATATCAGTCGAGTCATTGAAGTGCAGTAATGAGAGTTTTTCCATAAAGGACTTGAAGCAATGAAGATAAGAATTGCACTCGAGTTTGAAACTAAGTACTCGAGTTCTGAGGAGATATACACTTTAGTCCTTAAAGAGTTTGTGTCTGAGAGCTGAGTAATGAAGAACAAGCAAAGCACTCTAGTTCAAAAACATGCACTTGAGTTTGTAGGTGCAAGTGCACTCGAGTCATGAGAGTGTGCACATAGAATTTTTTACCCGAGACAATGACCGAAGTGAAGATATGGCGTGCACTCAAGTTTGAAATTGTGCACTCGAGTTCTAAGCACCAGGTACACACGAGTTTAGAAAGTGCAAGCTTGAGAGTTTATACCTGAGAAGAATCATCTTGAGTAAACAAGTTATGCACTCGAGTTCCTTATTAAATCACACTCGAGTTTGGGCTTTCAAACTTGAGTTGATGCGATTATTTGTAATATATTCCTTCAGCGATAGATACTAATATGTCTATGTTATTTAATCATTATACATTAACAACTTAGCACTGTTTAATGTTTGTTCCCAGTGTGAGACATATATTAAAGACAATAATAGATGACACAATATGGATACGAGAACATACACATGGGTTCGACATTACAGCAGCGCGTGTGGATTTGGTGATTAAAGAATTCAAATGCCCATCATGATATTATCAACGGAAATATTTACAACAGTCAGAAAAAAGTCAATAAAAGAAGATCTTCCTAAATGCACCACACAGAGATTTTTGAACAAGCTACAATTGCAATATACACAAACGAGTTTATTAGTTTTTCAATCTTTTCAATTGTATTGTGAGCTTCAGTGATTATTCATCTTCTCTGTAAGAGATTTTCTTCTGTTAATCTTTTCACTGTAATCTTTATCTCAAGGTAAAGGGACCTTGAGAGGGTTGAGTGTTTCCTTACGAGTGAAGCTGAGAGAGTTCATTGAAATCACTCTGCTCATAAGTCTTGTCGTGAGGGGGAGAGGAAGTTATGAGTTAAAGAACATTTCTGCTCATAGTCCTTGCAAGGACAGCTGTTGTATTATGCTTTCCAAGAGCCAACTGAATTTTGGAAGAATAGTGAAAATCTTAGCAGGTGGAAACCTCTAGGGACTGGACGTAGGCAGAAACTTATGGCCGAACTAGTATAACTCTCTATGTCAAATTCCTACTTCTTCTCTTTTACTTTGTTCAGTTTAAAATCTAAAAAATTTGGTATCACCCAATTCAACCCCCACTTGGGTGAAACTTGCCCTTTACATTTGATATCAGAGAAAGGTCTTCTCCGAAGAGCTTAACGACTTAAGAAGGATCCATACACATGGCAACCATGGGTGAGAACATTCTTCCAGAAGGAGCTTCGATTACTAGACCTCCTTATTTTGGCGGAGAACATTTTTAATTTTGGAAGGCCAAATTTAGAGTATTTGTAATGACAACTGAATATGGTCTATGGAATGTAATACAAGATGGAGATTATATTCCAATAAAGAAAGTTGAAGATAGAGTTGTGAAGAAAAGTCCAGAAGAGTTTGACGAGAATGACAGAAGGCTAGTGACATTGAATAGTAAAGTTCTTCTGATGATTCAGAGTACACTTAGCCAAAAGGAATCTTCAGAATATGTATGTTGAATACGGCCAAAGAAATGTGGGAAGCCTTAGAAATCGCACATGAAGGTACCTCCGTAATCAAAGAGAATAGAATTAACACTCTAACTACTGAGTACGATTTATTTTGAATGAAACCTGGCGAAACAATATATGAGTTTGAACTTAGATATACTTATCTAGTCAACCAGTTAGCAGCACTTGGAAAGATCTTTGATTAAAATGTCCAAGTAAGGAAGATTCTAAACATTCTTACCAAAGAATGGGAAGTAAAGGTGACAGCTATAGAAAAAGCCAAAGGAGAGTCAATGAGGTCTGTAGCTGCACTCTTTAGGAGTCTTTCAGAATATGAAGGAAAGTTGAAGTTTAAAAAGGCACTAGAAGATTTTGATGATAAAAAGAAAAGAGGAGTTGCTCTCAATGCTGTGAAGGAAGCAGAACCATCTGAAAGTGAAGAAGAAATCAACGATGAAGAGATGGGGATGCTTGTCAAGAGGTTTAAAAAATTCTACAGAAAGTGATAATGGAATTTCAGGAATCAATAAGGAAGTTCAAGCAAGAAAGAAAATAAAGAGCAACAAGTCATATGCTGTGGGTGTGGAAAGCCTGGACATATCAAGTCTGAATGTTTCAAAAAAAAAGATAAGAAACAGAGAAAGAAAGCATACATATTATCCATATGGGGCGACAGTTCGTCAGAAGGTAAGAGTGATGATGATTAAGTCGCTAACATATGCTTGGTACCCAAAGAAGAAGAATCAGACACATAGTTAAGTGACTCTGAACCTTCTTATGATGAACTCTTATCTGAATACAATGCATTGCATTCTGAGTATGTTAAGATTGTTAAGGAAATGTTATGTTATAAAAGAAAAGTTGAAAATCTTGATAGCAAAAATTATAATAGCAAGCTGCAATCATCATGTGCATCATGTGAAGATAAAGATAAGAAAATTAATGATTTAACAAAAACTTTAGAGAAATTCTCTAAAGGAAGTGAAACTTTGAAAGTTATCCTGGAATCACAACGTGTTGTGCATGATAAATCTGGAATTGGATATCAACCTATTCAACAGAAAAACAGATGAAAGAAACAGGGAAGCAAGATATACTTGAAGTATTTTAACCACTCAATTCATACATCGAATCCATTTGTATCATGTAATTACTGTAATAGAAAGGGTCATTATACTTCATCTTGCTATTTTAAGAAAAAACCTATCAGCACATATAAATGGATTCCAAAAGGAACACATGTGATAAATGTATTTGACACTAACCATGAAGGACCCAAGAAAGCATGGGTACCTAAATCTCAATGATTTTATATTAGGTATGACTCAAAGCATCGCGAGCAAATAAATGGTATATTAACAGCAGATGCTCAAGACATATGACAGATGACAGAGAAAAGTTCTTCACACTTGAACCTAGAAATAGAGGAAAAGTAACCATTGGAGGAAATCAGTCTGGACACATTACTGGGATTGGAGAAGTTAGAAGATCAAATGGTGTCTCAGTTAATGATGTTTATTATGTGGAAGGATTATGTCACAATCTCCTAAGTGTTAGTAAAAGTACTGACAGAGGTAATTGGGTAATCTTCAATTCAGAAGAGTGCCTGATTATTGACAAGAAGGATTTGCAACTTAACAAAGAATCTATCAAAGCAAAAATCTAAGTTCAAAGGGATGGTAACTGCTATACTCTTGATTTAAATTCAAACACTCCAGAAAATTGTTTCATGAATAAAAATAAGGAAAGCTGGCTATGGCATAAATGACTAGCTCATGTTAACATGAACCAACTAGAAAAATTGATTAGAAAAGATTTAGTCATTGGTCTTCCTAAACTAAAATTTAAGGATAACATGATTTGTGATGCTTGTGAGAAAGGTAAATAGACTAAATCATCTTTCAAAATTAAAAATGAAATTTCTACCTCAAGACCTCTACAACTTCTGCATAAGGATCTTGTAGGTCCTGCTAGAATAAAAAGCTTTGGAGTAAATCTTTATACATTGATTATTGTTGATGATTTTTCAAGATTTACCTAGACTATATTTCTTGCATCTAAAGATGAAACTTGTGTTAACTTCATTACATTTGCCAAAAAAGTCCAAAATGAGAAAGGTATTTCTATTATTTCAATCAGGACAGATCTTGGAGGAGAATTTGAAAATCAACTCTTTGAAGATTACTGCAATAAACAAGGGATAAATCACAACTTCTTTGCACCAAGAACACCTTAACAAAATGGAGTTGTAGAAAGAAAGAACAGAATACTCACATAAATGGCACGAGCGATGCTTAATGATAGAGAAATGTCCTAAGTATTCTGGGCAGATGCAATGAGCACAACTTTCTATATCTCTAACCGAGCATATGTATGAAAGAAACTTGGAAAGACTCCATATAAACTATACAAAGGAAGGAAGCCCAATCTTGCTCACCTGCATATTTTCGGATGCAAATGCTACATCCATAACAACGGTAAAGATAATCTGGGTAAATTCTATCCTAAATCTGATGAAGGTCTATTCTTAGGATATTTAAATAGGAGTAAGGCATATAGAGTATTTAATAAAAGAACATGTGTCGTAGAAGAAACCATTCATGTTGTGTTTGATGAATGTAAGTCTCATACAAAGTTACTTGATGAAGAAGAAACATATTTAGTTAAGAAAACTAAAGACTTAACTTTATCAGATTAAAATACTTTTGAAAATCAGATGATATCAATGAAGATGCTCAGCCTAGAGCATGGAGACATATGAAAGATCATCCAATTGATCAAGTAATTGGAAAAATTGATGAAGGTGTTAAGACCATAATAAGTGTTCTAAATGAAGTAACTTTTTTCTGCATTCATTTCTAAAATAGAACCTTCTTGTATTGATGAAGCACTTTCTGACAATGATTGGATACTTGCTATGCAAGAAGAACTAAATCAATTTGAAAGAAATCAAGTTTGAGATTTAGTACCCCGTCCAAAAGACCGACCGGTCATTGGAACCAAATGGGTATTCAAAAACAAACTTGATGAATCGACAATCATAGTGAGAAATAAAGCAAGATTAGTTGCCAAAGGCTATAATCAAGAAGAAGGTATTGATTATGAGGAAACATATGCTCCAGTAGCTAGATTGGAAGCCATGCGAGTAATCTTAGTGTTTGCATGCATAAAAGGTTTTAAACTTTATCAAATGGATGTTAAAAGTGCATTTTTGAATGTTTACATTATGGAAGAAGTTTATGTAGAACAACCTCCTAGTTTTAAAGATAATTCAAAACCAGATTATGTATTCAAACTTAAGAAAGCCTTATATGGATTGAAACAAGCTCCAAGAGCTTGGTACAAAAGATTAAGTGAGTTTTTTCTTGAGCAAGATTTTGTTAGAGGAAAAGCAGACACATCGTTATTCATCAAACACAACAAGAATGATATTTTAGTAGTTTAGATTTATGTAGATGATATCATATTTGGTGCTACTAACGAATCTCTCTGTCAAGAATTTTCTAAGCTTATGCAGGGTGAATTTGAAATGTCTATGATGGGAGAATTAACCTTCTTTCTGGGGCTTCAAATCAAACAATAGAACAAGGGAATCTTTATTTCTCAAACCAAATACTTGAATCAACTGTTGAAGAAATACGGAATGGAAAATTCTAATGGAGCTGAAACTTCGATGAGTTCAACTACATCATTAGATGCAGACGTGAAGGGTAAAGCATATGATGTAACCAAGTATAGAGGAATGATAGGTTCATTACTCTATTTAACAGCAAGTAAACCTAACATACAGTTCAGCGTTAGGATGTGCGCAAGACTTCAATCGGCTCTAAAAGCATCCCATGCTGAAAATGTGAAAACAATCTTCAGATACTTAGGAAATACTGCGGAGCTTGGTTTATGGTACCCAAAAGGAGGAAATGAGTATCTTGTGGCATATTCGGACTCAGATCATGCAGGATACAAAACTGATAGAAAAAGCACAAGTGGACAATGTCAATTCCTTGGAGGCTCCTTAGTATCTTGGTTTAGCAAAAAAAAAACGACCGTTTCAGTATCTTCAACTGAAGCTGAATACATAGCCGCAGTAAGTTGCTCTCAAGTGCTATGGCTAAAGCAACAACTTCAATACTTAGGAATCTATCTAAAGGAAATTCCCATTTTATGCGACAACACAAGTACCATTAATTTGGCAAAAAATCCTGTACAGCACTCAAGAACTAAACATATTGATGTCCGACATCACTTTATACGAGACCAGATTTAAAGAAAAGATGTCTGTGTGGAATTTATTCCAACTGATTTCCAGCTTGCTGATATCTTCACAAAACCTCTGGAAAAAGAAAATTTTGTATACATGAGAAGAGAATTGGGTACGACTAATCCCAATGAACTGTAAGATGTTTGTTAAAAGTCATTTATATGTTACTGTTTATGTTTTGATGAATGGGTTACTAACTTAAGCATCGGAGTATCTATAAGTTTGTTTTGCAGGAAATGTTCTGTATATGTAAAGCAAAACAGAGGTTAATAGAGAAAATATGAACTTTAAGAAAACACTCAAGTTCATAAAGAAGTGCCATAACCAAACTCAAGTTTACTATGGCAGACTCGAGTTTACAGCAATAAATTCTATACAAACAGGAAGTCTTAGTAGCTGGGGTTACTCAAGTGATCTTGGAGGACTTGAGTACAAAGAAACTAAAAGTTGCAAATTAACTTGAGTATCTACAAGCAACACTCAAGCCAGGTACGATAGGGTAGTAAGGGAAATTTTCTAATACACTCGAGTATGAAGTCTCAAACTCGAGTGCATAGCAACTCGAGTTTGTCAAAGCAAAGTCGAGTGCAAATAAACTCGAGTTCTGTGTTTAGAACTCAAGTGTCGGGGTAGCTATATCAGTACCGAGGACAATGAATCGTTACACTCCCTCACTCACTCGAACGTGTTTTCTCACTCGAAACCCAGAACCCATAAAATTTCACCGTTTCAACTCTCAAACGGCTCCTTTATTACAATTAATCATCGGTTACAACTCTTCATCTACTCTATTCACTGCATTTCAGACTATAAATTTCCCTTTTTGGAAGACCCATTGGCATCATCCTCATCTTCTCCACTCTGCCTCCTCTTCTGAAAACAATTTCAATAATCTTTGAAAATTTCTAAGTTTATTCTTTTCATTGTTCAACCATGGTTGGAAGCAAGAATCCTGAACTCCATTCATCTTCCTCCACCAATTCTCGCTTAAAAATTAATGAAACATCAACGGATTCCGTCTCTAAGTTGGTTCACCATCTCTCTCACCAACTCCATCTTCAACTCCTACTCCTCAACCAAAATCATATCCAAATCTGTGAAGCACCCTCACCCAAAATCCAAGGTGTAAGAACCTCCATCCAAGAAATCAAAGACGACGACAAAACCTGCCCAAGCACCAAAAAAAATCACTATCAAAGAACCAATTGTGACTCAGTCTAAATCCAAGCCAGTACGGGGAAAAGGCAAAGTTACTGCCTCTCCATCCTTCTCTAAGCATTCCTCTTCAGAAGACCAAGTTCTTCAAGAAGCCATACGTGCTTCCAAGTTGGACGTACTAGTCAAGAAGATTGTCTCTTGATAAGTAAAATATCTGCACATTTATTTTCCCTTATATGAAGCATTTTTTGGATGACATTTGAGCTTCATGTAATGAATTTGGGTGTAATTGATAAATAAATAATGATTTGACATAAAATAGAATTCATTGGAAAATACTAAATTTTGACCCTGTTTCAGTTTTTAGGCAATATCTGGAGCTCTAGATGTTGAATTGGAACGTTCTTTATATGGATAGAAATATGAGAAAATTGCCTATAACTTTTATGTTGAGGTGAAAACCCAGTTCTGTCCTTAAGAGCTCCGAATTTTGCTTAGAAGTTGAGCACATGATTCTGTCCAGGTCTGACCTTTATCCACTAATTTGACCATAACTGGAGCCATAAATGTTGAAATGAGGAGCTCTCATATGAGTTTTCAAGCTAAGATCTAGATCTACAACTTACATGAAGACAATAAAGTTAGATTCCAACGTTTTAATTGCCAAACATTAGCTGCAATCAATGAGCAATGTGGTCACAAAGTCAATATTGGTGGCTTAGAGTCAAGATTCTTACCTAACATGTGGAAATTCTTACACCCAATTCATCTATAAATAGAGGAGTTGAAGGCACTAGGAAAGACACCATCTTAGAGTTTAATTTCATGCATTTTTATTGTTCTTGCATACCTCTTACATGGAAGGTTTAGGTAGTCCTCCTTTATGGATGGTATATGTTGCCTTCTATATGGAAGGTTTTACCTCCTATATGGAAGGCTAGATTTTTCTATTTTCATGCATCTTGTAGTTGTATCTTTATGTTTTAGAATTTAATAATCATGTTTTCTGCAATATTTATGAAGTTTTCAATTTATTTTGGTTTTGTTTTTAATTTCATCATGAGCTAAATTTTTATTTTCCTAGGGTGATGACGTAGCTTACTAATAACGGATTGAATCTTAACTTATTAAATCTAGTTTTAATTTTTCCTTCATGATTGAGTTTTAATTATTGTTCTTAATGCTTTCAATTGATTGCCCACCTTTTGGATGATTTTAATATGCATGTTGAGACTGGAAGGAGATACATGTGTGTGGATCCTATAATTAAAACCATAATTTGCATATGAAATAGGAATATATTCATATGGGTTTTGTAGTCTTAATTGAGTTCCATAAATCTTAATGCATGATTGATTGCTTAAATTCATATAGGAATATATTGGGTTAGCAATTAATTATAGAATTACTTGACCTTGGAAGAGGCTAGAAATTAAAGTAGGGAAACTCGACTATCAATCATGTGGAATAAATTGGACTAGAATAGATAAGTGATTCAATCCAGAGTTTGCTAAGTGAAATATAATCCTTTGGGCCTTTTTATTATATTTGTCTTTATAAAAATTTCATTTCCATTTAATCATTTTTATCTTGCAATCTCAACCACCAACTAATTGATCGGCTAAATAGTATTAAAATTATCAATTTTGGTACTTAGTGATCAATCCTCGTGGGAACGATACTCTACTCATCTTTATATTACTTGTTTACAACAGTGTACACTTGCACTTCTAAATACACCATCCTACACCCGTAACATCTCTCAAGCAGGCACTTGAGTTAGTCCTTCCATGTCATACAAGACATTACAAACGTTTGCATCAACATCTCAAGAACCGGAAGAGAAAGAAGAAACAGAACTCTGCTCTTAAACCTTTGGAAAAAAAGGTATACAATCATGAATTTGCTCATAGGAAATTTTGTCCAGTCGTTTACGTTGATTTGGATTATCTGCAATAAACCTATAACATAAACTTGAGGCAATACCTAGACTTTTATGAATGATAGCTCAATGATCATCTATTATACTCACCAACTATTGTTCAAACTTTCTACTCGAACATGTCTGTGAAAAATAAGATTTTAAAGAAAGGTGAATTAATAGAAGAAGGCATTAAGACTACTGTATATGGTCAAACCATCAGAATCACTCCTACCATCATTAACCATATTCTTGGCTATGAAAATCCACCTCATAAGCCTACCATCGAGTTTACACCAGCTCAAGTTTTTCATCTTCTTAGACTTGGAGAGAAAGTGGGACCCTTAAATTTCAAACATGTTCAAATGCCTACTCTTCATCATATCCTATTTTATATCTATACTAGGAGTATAGTCAACAAATCCAAGAATTTTACCCACTTTGCTCACAAGGATTATTACATGATGGCTTTCTTGCTTTCGGAGCATAAGAGGAATGTCGGGGAACTAATCTTTCAAGAGATGTGAAGGTTCCATTTCTCATTCACTCTGAACACATATATTCCACTACCTCATATTGTCTCCCGCATCCTTCGGTACAACAAGATTTGGTATTTAGGAAAGGATGAGAAAGTGAGGATACCACGCTTTGGAATGACTCAAATGCATCGAATGGGCATCTCTCTTCCATTTACACATCATTCTCCTTCTACCACTGCTGATAAAGTCCAATCTTCTGCCTAAGGCAAACCTCCATCTCCTTCCTTCCTTGGTGCATCTATATAGAACTATATGGGGGATTTGATCAACAGAGCTGTCAATGACCTTCAAACTGCAATGTTGGAGCAATTTCAACACTTGAACAATCAATTTGAAACAATGATTGCTACTATTGATCAATAGATGGGCACATTGGTTCAAAACTCAAACAACAATTTTTCCCTCATCCTACAGTCTTAGGCAGAACATTCACAGCGTTTGAATAAATTAGAAGAACTGATTCGAGCATCATCCTCTGGATCTGTCCCACCTCCTACCTCACCACCATTTATACCAACAACTAATGCCATGGTACTTGATATTCCTCCCACTTCCTCAGATATCACCCTTCCTATACCTCCTATCCTGGATGATGACAAAAAGGGGGAGAAGAAGGAGTAATAGATTATGAGTTCCTCAGGGAGAGTGTCTATGAATCTTGTACTTTTATTTTTTCTTATGCTTTGAACTCTGGTTGTAATAGTTGTCGTAGGGAACTATATGTATTTGACATTTTACTAATGGTTAAGTATTATCTTGCTTATATCTTCATCTAATGTAATGTGCAAGTTTGGTCCAATATTCTTAGAAGATTTCTCAACATTCTCAAATCCATCACTTAGGATTTGTCATCATCAAAAAGGGGGAGAATGTTAGAACCTATGTTTTGATGATAACAAAATAGTGATGAAATGTTTTACAAGGAAATGATAAATTTTGATCAAGTGCATTGTGTAAACTTTACAAAAGAAAGCAATTTATGATTTCTGGTTTTTTGTACGCTGCAAAAACACTGATGCACTCGAGTTCTATCTACTATACTCGAGTTCTCTCAATAGCACTCGAGTCCTCACCTCCACACTCAAGTTTGGTTCAATATTTCCTATGCAATTACCATTATAATCTAATGATATTTGAAGTATTATGTTGCCAAGAACTATAGTACTCGAGTCTAGAGATACACACTCGAGTTATGAAATGAATATTACTAGAGTCAAAGAAGTGCAGTAATGAGAGTTTGTTCCAGAAAGGACTTGAAGCAATGAAGATAAGAGTTGCACTCGAGTTTGAAACTAAGTCCTCGAGTTCTGAGGAGATATACACTCGAGTCCTAAAAGAGTTTGTGTCTGAGAGCTGAGTAATGAAGAACAAGAAAAACACTGCAGTTTAGAAAACATGCACTTGAGTTTGTAGGTGCATGTGCAATCGAGTCATAAGAGTGTTCACATAGAAGTTTTTACCCGAGACAATGACCGAAGTGAAGATATGGCATGCACTCGAGTTTGAAATTGTGCACTCGAGTTCTAAGCACCAGATACACTCGAGTTTAGAAAGTGCAGGCTTAAGAGTTTATACCTGAGAAGAATCATCTTGAGTAAACAAGTCATACACTCGAGTTCTTTTATTAGCACTCGAGTTCCTTATAAAATCACACTCGAGGTTGGGCTTTCAAACTCGAGTTTATGTGACTGTCTGTAATATATTCCTTCAGCGATGTATACTAATGTGTCTATGTGTTATTTAATCATTATACATTAACAGCTTAGCATTGTTTAATGTTTGTTCGCAGTGTGAGAGAGATATTAAAAACAATAATAGATGACACAGTATGGATACTAGAACATGCACATGGGTCCGACATTACAGCTGCACACGTTGATTCGGTGATTAAAGAATTCAAATGCGCATCATAATATTATCAATGAAAACATTTACAACGGTCAGAAAAAGGTCAATAAAAGCAGCTCTTCACAAATGCACTAGACAGAGATTTTTGAACGAGCTAGAATTACAATATACACAAACTAGCTTATTAGTTTTTCAATCTTTTCAATTGTATTGTGAGCTTCAGTGATTATTCATCTGCTCAGTAAGAGAGTTTCTTCTGTAAATCTTTTCACTGTAATTTTCATCTCAAGGTAAAGGGACCTTGAAAGGGTTGAGTATTTCCTTACGAGTGAAGCCGAGAGAGTTCATTGAAATCACTCTGCTCATAAGTCTTGTCATGAGAGGGAGAGGAAGTTATGAGTTAAAGAACATTTCTGCTCGTAGTCCTTGCAAGGACAGCTGTTGTATTTTGCTTTCCAAGAGCCAACTGAATCTTGGAAGAATAGTGAAAATCTCAGTAGGTGGAAACCTCTAGGGACTGGACGTAGGCATAAACTTGTGCTCGAACCAATATAACTCTCTATGTGCAAATTCCTTCATCTTCTCATTCACTTTGTTCAGTTTAAAATCTGAAAAAATTTGGTATCACCCAATTCACCCCCCTCTTGGGTGAAACTTGCCCTTTACATATGACATTATTCATGCCTCATCCTTAACCAAAATATCATGTGACAAAAGGGATGTGATATGGTTATACGATAGGTTGTATCGTATTTTTTATCCTTATATGAATTGGATAGTCGTAATGTCTTGCTAGAGGCCACTTACAACTTGTAGGTTAGTATAGTCATTGGCCCACTGCCAACTTCGTATGGGCCTACAGCGTTACACACAAGAATAGCCCAACACGAGCTATAATGTCCATATTCAATGAATCTAAGATGCGTCTAAGATTCAATGAATACAATGTTTAATCTAGGGTGGACAACTTATATATATATATATATATATATATATATATATATTTATTATATACACATATTGTGTGAATATTTATTTGATAAACATTTACATTTGTGTGTGTGTGTGTGTGTGTGTGTATTTGACAAGAAAATTAATAATATTATATATACACATATGTATTTTTGAAATAAATACATATATAATATATATTATTTGTAAATATATATTATATGAAAATATTATTATATTGTGTATATATAAAGATATTATATGATAATATCTCAGATTTAATTTATAAAGATAAATTAAATCTTATTCGATTGACTCTTTATTCTAATTAAATAAATAGATTAAATTAAAATTGTTGGACAGATTTAATTAAACCAGATTTATTTAATTAGCTTATCAAAACAATTAAGTGTTAATTGATATGATAAGAATTTTGAAATTAATTAAGGTTAATTTTAAAAATCCAATATCTATCATAAAATAAATAACCCTGACTAGTTATAAAAGGTAAGAGTTAGGGTTTTCTACAGATGATGAAAAAATAGAGAGCCACAAGAAAACCCTAGAAGGACATTGGAGGTACTAGCACGCTGCTGGTGTTGGGTCCTATTCGTGTGGATACCAGTAGAGAGAGCTGTAATATCCTGAATATTGGGACAAGTGGCTTGAGAGTAAGCTTATATTAAGTAGACTACTAGACTATGGTTTAGCAAGTTTCCTAGTGAGGAATAGTATTATTTCTCAAAATTCCTTTATATCCTCGGATATTAAAGGAAATATTATGGTGAGCTGGAGAGCTCGAGGAAATATTAAAGGTAGGGGCAAAATGGTCATTTGACTAATGAGATTATTTCCCTATTATTGATGCCCAAGTTAGTCAACTGTGAAGGGAAATTATGAAAATGGGCAAGAAATGGTTTATTATGATAAATCATTAAAGGTGAGGGCAAAATGGTAATTTTTCCCTGAGATGAGAAATTATGGTTTTTCCCTGATATTCCTAATGATTCGAGTTGAATGAGAATTAAAAGGAGGGAAATGACTACTTGGTAATTAATAAGCCTAAGTGGGTGAATTATTATCAAGTAAAGTCAATAAGTGGAGAAGCGCAAGGCTTCGGTCGACCACTTATAAGGTGGTATAATGAGATAGTTTGAGAGTGAATTATACTCTCTTATTTCTCATTAATATTGGTGAAATGATGAAGGAAAAGAGAAATGAAACTTATTATACAAGTAATGTGATAATTAGAAGAGAAATGAAACTTATTATCCACACCCTTCATCATCAATTCTCATTCTTTCCCGTGCATTTAAAATAGAAGAGAAAGGGAAAGGAAAGAGAAATCAGAATAGAACGAGAAAGAGAAAGAGCATGGACGAGAACGAGAAGGCGGTGAAGAGAGAGAAGAGAGAGAAAGTTGTGATTCGCCAGAACTCTACCGAAAAGGTGTTTTCTCTCAAAGTACCCAGTACAAACATTCTTCTACTAATCCCAAGCTTCAATTATATGGTTTCAGATTCTCATTTGGATATGGTTGGTGTCATCTCGCCGGCCGGTGTGTCACCGGAATTCCGAACAGAATTCAGAAGCGTGTAAAGGTAAGCGTAAGCTTCCTTTTAACCATTTCGGTTTGTCTGTTGGATGAGTATTATGGGAGTTGTGTACTATTCATCTCTCATTCAATCAATGTTTTGGAGGCCAAAACGATGTCCAATGGATGTCTAAATGGCTAATCATGCAATTAGAAGTAAAAAGGAAGGTAATAAGTTAAAGAAAAGGAGGAACCGACACAACTCTTCTGAGAACTCTATAATGGCTGCCTTGTGTGTGGCATGAGGATAGAGTTGGAATTTCATCGATTGGATGATTCCATTAAGTTTAGAAGAGCAAATTATGTAGGGTTCATGTTAATGACGAAGTGAGAAAAGGCCTGGGGTGTGAAATGACGGAATTACCCCTTTAAGCTCTAAATAAGAGCTGTCAAGGGTATTTCCACCATTCAGGCTTGAATTTGACTAATATGAAGTCATAAATGGATTCTACATGTGAAATTGTGTAGGATTGGCCCATGTCATAATTTCTGTAAAAGTACAGTTGAGCCAGGCTTTCGGGGGCATTTTGGTAATTTAGCATAATTAGGCTAAGTTATCAACTAATACGAGTATAGAATGTTATAAGGATGGGTAGTGACTCATGTATGCTATATTTGGGAATTCTAGGACTCGATGAATGGATGTGCCCGAACTGGAGCAAGAACGAAGGATTGAGGACGGACGTGAAGTCCGACAGGTAGTGAACTTACATTTTCTGCATGTGTGTGATATGTATGTCTTCCATTGATTATGTGAATGCTTTGCCTATTTGTGTTGAACATGTTGGATGTAGTGAAGCTCTGTTATATTTGTGCAATGGCCATATGTATGTCATAACATCGAGCACACAATATGTCATTATGTTGGCATGAAATAGTGTAGGCAAGTATGTCTTGCATTCATATATATATCTATATGCATAGTGGTATTGTTCGCTACTAAGATTCTCTCGAATCTCACTCCTCCCAAACAACCATTTCAGACTGGTTGAATGATGCATGAAAGTATGCACGGAGGAGATATGAAGATGTGAAGTGGGGCACTACTTTGTATTAAATGTAATTGATTTACATTTGCTTATGTGTATGATGTGTGTTTGAATGTTGAAAAAGTAGAGAATTGCTCTAGTGTAAATCAAGAGAACGACTGTTAGTTTATTAAAATAATCGCTCACTTACTCTAATCTTTGGAAACTAAGAGCCGATAAGGGATTGAAAATAAGGTTTCGCAGGAGCTGATCTGAGTAGTTAGCTCCTCAAGATCCAAAAGGAAAAACTTCAAAGAAGAACTAGCCAACATGTTGATGTTGGGGATGGTTAATCTCATACTTATAGAGTTCGATGCTCTTTTAAGAAGAATTAGCGGACATGTAGATGCCGAGGAAATTATTTCAGGAGCAACCAAGCGTGGAGATTTGAGAACTCGCAATACGTTGATGATTGTGCGCATTCAAACAAACATGAATAAGGTATGATTCTTTCTAACTCGATTTAAATGCCTTTGATAGATCCACAATTGAGATTGGTAAACTTTTGCAATTTTAAATTTAAATTCTTCCCCTGTGTGCCTACCAATCCCAACACAAGCTTCCTTCGGAGGTGGGGGTTGTTGCTGTCAAAATCATGTATGCTAGGTTTGCAGACTTTCCTTATCATCATTAGGTTTAAACGTAAGCCGAGACGAAAGCTGTTGATCTAGGTACATGAGCTATATGCGTCTATTTCCCTATCTTCTAGGATTATTTTCTCTTTCTTATTTTTATTTTATTTTTACTGCACTCCCCACAGATTGTTACTCATAACATTGTTTCGTTAATCTTCTAGCTCCCTGGCCTTACCCCGTATCTTTACCTCCTTGTCTTACTATCTCTATGTCTCATTATATTAAACAGGGACTAAATAAATTATGCATGTTTGCAAGGGTATTTTTGTCCTTTGACAAAAGTTTAAATGCACAGATACTTTAATAATAACATATAACAGTCCTTTACAACAATTCGGATGTGACTTTTGGGTAATACATTGCCTTTAGGAACTGTACAACATGTTTATATTCCTTTGCATTTCATGACTTAACATTTTCAATAACTTCCTAGGTGGTCACCCATCCTTCCATTACCATGGGCTGAGCACGCTTAACTTTCATGTACCAGTGCAAAAATACTGGTACCGACTTTAACAGTTTCTGGATATCGGTACCCTTAGACTGCCTTCATCCTAATTAGCCGGATCAACCATCTCTAGGTGTCCAAATACTATGTATAAATCATTTTATTAATATCGGTACATACAACCCGATACGTATATGGTCATATGCTCTATCAGGTTCATAAGGCGGTCATAGGGATCCCAACTTTACAAAGTTGGTCCTTCTTCATGCCCTAGATGCTATGCTAAAGGGAAACTTCATATTGTATGAATTTGATCTTCGTATGGGAACTCTAATGTATAATCCTTGGTCCTGTGCAATGTGTCAGTATTATGCATGTACTGTGCATATTGGGGGTCTTTGTGGGTTATGGGCCCATATACACATTATCCTTATGCATTTTCTCTCTACCTGATTCAGCTGCAGGCTATATCTTATGTATACAGGTTCTACTCTAAGACTGGTAACCTTGTACGGATCCGACTCCACACCCATAGATAATAGTTGTTCCACATCTTCGAGAGATGACTTTGACTATTAACTCTAATTTGAGTCTGGAGTCCGAGTACTAACTCTTGCCGCATCTCCCTCCTTGAGGCCCACAAGTTCCTCGTACCATTTCTAACTGGCATAGTTGGCCAGACTGCTCTCTAGGCATCCTCAAATTTATGGGAAATTTTCACCAATAATGGTGATTTACTTCTCTATCACCATATTTCGTTCATCTTTCTTATTATTATGTAATCAAGATCATATCAGTATACTATTGTGTCATTGGCAGAACCCTAGGATCTGATACCAAAAATGTCAAACCCCTCATTGTTTTGACATTTATCAGAGTATTTATGCGTAGTTCAATGGGCACACAGAAATAGTAAATTATACTGATACAATATTTTTGATTACATTATAAAATATCCCCACAGGGTTTATACAATCTACAACACAAATTCCAAGATCACCGGTAAATTAATTGATAACCAACGGTAAATATCTTGACTAGCATCGAACCTTCAGCTTCTGGCATTCGCCACATTGCCCTTTGAGCCGCTTCCACTTGCTGAATAAATTTTTAATTTATGAAACAAGGGTGAGATTCAAAAGAATCTCAGTACTAACAATATATCAATCATATAAAATGTGAAATATAAACATGCAATTGAGCATTTATCATGATGCAACAATCAAAATGCCAAGCTCATGTCAGACAACGCTCAGGAACCAAATGATGATTTTGTCCGGATCAAAGTAATCATCTGTTCCTAATCTGCACCAATATCATCTCATAATGTGATCACAACAATAACTTGGAGCAGGCCTATACCTGTCCATAATCATCATAACTGGGAGCAGGCCTATACCTGTCCGCACATATCATAACTTGAAGCAGGCCTATACATGTTCGTACATATCGAGCCACTCAACTGGGTCCACCTGGCCACATGATACCCCAAAGGTTCCATGGGGTGATGTAACTCATCACCCATACTTAGAGAGTATTCACACCATATGCACACATTGTACAAAACATGGCAAAACAATACATATTAACATTCACATAGAATATGAGAGATAGAGTTACTAACTCCTAAAATTCCCAAGTAATTGTAAATGAGTTATTACTCATTCATACTTTATTCTAGAATTTACAAGTTGGTTATCTTGGCCAAAAATCACATATTTACGAGAGATAGAGTTCTCTCTCTTGCACGTTTTTTATTCTCTCTCTCTCTCTAACTCTTGGTTCAGCTGCTCAACAAGGAATCCAATGGTAGAGAGGTGAGGAAAAGAGACTATGGAGGGATTAGGAACCTTAAGACATAAGGTAGCAACTTCTTACCTTGATTTTTGATGAACCCTAGCTCCCTTCCTTATCTCTTTTGTTCTTTATATTCTCAGCCCTCACTCTCACTTTTTCTGATTCAACCGTGCGTGAGAATGAGCTGAAGATGAAGAAAGGAATGATTGAACACTTGGCACTTCATGATTGGTCCAAACAGAGAAATTTCTTTAACTAATTCCATTTCTCTTCATACCCCCTCATTCCAGCCGAAAATATGCATGAGAATAGGAGAGAAATCTGAATCTCCAATATCTCTTTGTGCCATCTCGTAACTTGTTGACCAAGTCATTGACTTTTTGACTATTTGACCATTCTTAACAATAATTCACCAAAATTGATTTATTTATGATCAAGTACTCATTTTTACTCTTTTTAATTCCCATTTAACCATATTAGTGGGAATATTGGGGAAAAATAATTATTTTCCATTTTACGGCAGAATTACCGTTTTACCCCTGCATTTAATGATTTACCGAAATAAATCATTTTTCGCCCATTTATTTGGCTTAACCCCATTTTGACACTTAAATGAGGCCATCATTCATGTCATTTATTTTCTTGAATTTTGGTTACCATAATAGGCCCTTATCGGTATATTAATTGCCTTTTTATGTCCTTATTCAGCCAATTTACGTGTAACTGGCAATTGGCATATTTTCCATAAATTCACATAAATTTATCCACATCATTTCCACCATTTTATTCCATTGATCATACATCAAATACAAACATAAATGTATTGGTGAAAAATGGGATATTACACTACATATTATCTAATTGTTTTAAATATTATTAGTAATTTAATATATTTTGGATAAAATATTTCTCGATTATGTCCCGTAAAGTGATGTAGACAGAGATTTGGTTTAGGCTCACCTGTCTCGCCAGTAAAGATATTACAAGCCCGTCTATAAATAGCTTAGGCTGGGTCTTAGAGCAATACGCTAAATGTGGAAAAACCCACTTACTTGTTCCATAAGGGTTCTCTGACGGGTGACGACTATTTCCAGACCATCACTGTGCCTCATCTTCCTGTTATTAGAAGCCCTAACCTATTGCGAGATACTATTGACGACTATTTCTAGAGGTATTTCATCAAGTCTTTTGTTGTTGCTCTCGTTTATAGAATTTATGTAATATATTTAGGATCTCTATTGTTAGGCTATTCCAACATGTGACATCAGAGCGGGTTTTTTTTTATTCTCTTCTTCCTAGTATTTTCTATATGTTATTTAATTTTATTTTTCTACTTTGAAAAATTAATACGATAATTAATTATGGAGCATCATCTTTTGTTGTGCACTACAAAAAAATAGGTATTAGAGACAGAATTTAGCGACGGAATTTCCGTCACAAATTCATTAGTGACGGACTAGCGACGGAAAATGTTCTGTCGCTAAAAAGGGTGTTACTAATTCAATTTGTGACAGATTTTGAAATTCCGTCCCAAATTTAGAGATGGATTAGCGACGGAATTTCCGTCAGTAACTAGCGACGAAAATTCCATCGCTAATGAGTGATTCTATCACTAATTGATGGAATAGCCTATTCCATGTTTGTGACGAATTAGCGACAAAAATTTCGTCACTAATTTAGAGACGGGTTAGAGACAGAATTTTCGTCGCTAATTTAGAGACAGAAATTCCGTCTCTAATGAGTAATTCCATCACTAATTGATGGAATAGCCTAATCCATGTTTGCGACAGATTTGCTACGGAAATTCCGTCGCAAATTTAGAGATGGATTAGCGATGGAATTTTTGTCACTAATTAGTGACGGAAATTCCATCGCTAATGAGTAATTCCGTCACTAATTGATGGAATAGACTATTCCTTTATTGCGACGGATTAGCGATGGAAATTTCATCACTAATTTTTTAGATGGAATTTTGACTAACTTTCTATTGCTAATTTGCGACGACTTTAGGATGGAATTTTTGCTGATTTTTCACGGATTAGTGACGGAATTTCCGTCACTAATCTTAATTTTTAGTTTTTTTAAATAACGTCGTGACAAAATTTCCATCATAAATCTGTCTCTAATCTTTTTAAATTTTTTCTTTCCTATTAAATATTTTTGTTATTTTAAATTTAACTGTAAATCAACCTAAATAATGATTAAAAAACTAAAATTTGAATTAGATGGAGTACAAATAAAAACAAATTCAAACCAAATTATAAAATCATAGTAAGTTAACAACCACAAAGCAACAAAAGTACTAAAGTGAAAATGTAGATAATGTTTCAAACAAACCACATAGATGTTTCATGTAGTCAAACAATCTAATAACTACCCTATTTTATGGTGTGCTATCATGAGTGTAATGAGCTTCAGGGTTTGAATTGTTTACAGCCCCAGAGAGTTTTTGCTCAAGTGCTTCCAACCTAGTTAAGATGATTTCATTCTGTTGCTTAAGATTTTGATTATCCTGTCTAAGGTCTGTGGCAACATTTTCAATATTAGGTTGGAGCACAGTGTTGATGGAAGGATAAGACATATAAGAATAAGATGAGGAATCAACATCTTTGGCCTCAGATCCTAAGCCAAATATACGACCCTCTTGTTCTTATCACCTGCAACCTCTAAATATATATGCATTTCTTCTTCATCTAGCTGATTTCATTGCATATCACTTGGAGAATCTGTATTAGAACTTTTAGATGCCTTGGTCCTCATGTATGACCTTATCAAAGAAAATAATGAGTACAAACAGTCAAAGTATATCAATAAGTATAAAATAAGATCTTATTTTGACATAATGCATATGCTCCTTGATAATACTATTAAGATAATAAAAAATAAAAAAGTAGCATTTTCTAAAAAGTGAATTACCTTAAAGAATAAATATTATCCATATATAACTAGTTACACTTTATAGAATAAAAGTAATTTATATTGTTGCTATCATTGTTGAAGATGGAAATAATGCCCGCTAGTAATGGAAATTAATTATGATATTATTTCATGATTATCCTTAATCAGCACTAGTAATGGAATGATTTGTTGTTGTTGTTGTTACAATGTCTTTAATTTCTCCCCATTTTATAAGTACTCTACATGCAATACCCTCCCATCTCCCAATAGAGGAAATTTTACTACATAGAGAGAGAAAAGAAATGCAACATTAGGGAATAAGGACAGGGTAGATGTCTGTGCCACACATTCACAGGATTCCTACTACTTTACCAAAAATATCTCAGTACTCTTCAATCACCATTATGGAAACCATTTTAAATAATTAATTATAAATAAATAAATAAATGTTTCATTAGCCCCAATTATAGCTCTCTACTTACTGTTAGTATCCCAACCCCAAAACGCACTACTAGCTGCTTTCTCATATTTATATGTTATAGACCCTGTCATATTGTATTCGTGTTTCATAAGCCTCATTAGTCAAAGTCGTAGTCAAGTATAAATGACCAACCTAGTATGCATTTTGTCTATATAATATCTATACAGCTATGATATGTTTAAGCATATCACATACATGCATCCTCATTCAACCATCCTACCAAAGGATCCAACCTAGTCTTTTTGTTTTAATTAAAAATCGAGTGTAAACTCACAAAGATTAAATGTATTGGACAAATAAATATTTATAATAACAATCAAGTCACAGTCTTATACTTAAAAAATTTGTTTGAAGTGACCTTAATAGGCTAGAACATCATCAGCGCACTGTTGTAACAGTCCCGTCACAGTACTTGTTTCAATGCAAGGGAATAATTTGTGTGTTCCTAGCAAGTGGTTAGTTAATGAATTTGAAAGGAAAGAACCTTGCTCTTGCCCCGCCACTATGATTAGTAGTTAGTACTGATGCCACTTTTCATTCTTGTGGGAGAAATTTAGAACTCTTTTTTTTTCAAAAGAAAAAAATAGATTAAATTATTAAACCCCCATAAACTTTTCTAATAAAATATTTTAAACAAACAAGCTAATTATTCTCAAATTGAGTATGAATCTTACAAGTTGACACTCAACAAAATTTATACTCCTAGGTTAAATTAACCCTTATTAGTGCATATAAATTATATATAAGCACCTTTAGAAGCGAAGCCAAAGGTTATACATATAAATTTAGTTGAGGGTAATTCAACTGATATAAATATGCAAGAATAGGAAGTAAGAACCATGTTGATTGTTAACGTAACAAAAAAATTGTATCAACGTATTAAAAAGAATGTTCAAGTTTGTTTACTTATAACTTGAATTGTGATGTTTTGCTTAAAAAAAATTTGAGATACTAGCCGACGCATCATTGGCCTTACCAGTCTATTATAGATAGGCTTATCAGTTAGGATGATGCTAATTAGTAATTAATAACTAACAATATGATGTTATAAGATAGGCCTCTAGGGGTCAACACGAATGTAATGGAAAACACTATAACAAACATATACTTACAGATACTTCAGCTGACCTCTGGTCCATTAATTTGCCAGCTTTCTCATCATAATGGATCCTTGTGAACAATTCAAATGGAGTAGGGTTTCTTCCTAACTACTCTGCCTATAGTAATTTATAAAGAAGTGTTAAATCATTTATTAAAAAAACAATAAGCATATTTGAAAATAAATTCTTACCAGCCATTTCTTATGATCAGTATTAGGAATGCTACCCCTTTTGTGTTGAGTGCCTCCCGTGGAAGAGGCCTGATTATTTTTAGCTATTCAACACTTGGCCACATAACCTTCTGATCTCCAAATTTTCTCCAAGTCTTCCATCACATTAGGAGGAATCAATTTTTTCCTAATTCCTTCATTAAAGAGGTAATATCTAACATTATGCATTGCATGCCTATAGATATCTAAACCCTTTGAATTCCAGTTTTTCTTAATAGCAACTTCATCTTATGGGAGCCATTTAAATTTTTTCTACATAAACAAGGTAAAAAGAATAAAAAACTAAAGTATGAGAAAAAAGCTCAAGACTAAACACAAATATAATAAAGATATACCACCTACTCCTTAAACCACAATTCCTTCAGCTGAAGGGGTGTTGCCTTCCAAGTACTACATGCTTGTTCAAATTTTCCTTGAATGATAGAAAGAATAGTGTGTACAGTAGCAACAGGAGGATGAAACCTAATAACAATCACATAAATCATTATAATTTCAAAATTTGACTTTAAGCTACTAACTGAAAAGATCATATAAAGTAAAGTGACCTTGTTGACTTACGTGTTCTTCTCAGGATATATCCATATTTGACCATCTGAGGGATCACGACCCCATGGTCTGGAACCATTGGGCTGACCTTGTGGAGTAGGGGGATGCAAGAATTTTGTTCCAACAGATGGGATTGAAGGAGATTATACAGGTGATAATGAGGGTCTCCTAATTGATTCAATCATGAGTGGAGATGATGCAGGTATAGATGATGGAGCAAATGGAGGCCTAGTAGATGGTTCTCCCATATTAGGATCAGATGTAGGTATAGATGGTATAGCCCTTGAAGGTCTAACAGATAGTTCTCCCACATTAGGAACAGATGTACCTTCAATATGATGTTCATGTGCTACAGGCCTAAGTACGACTTTACACTTTACAGGACGATTTGACATCTGTAGATTCAAATTTGATTATGTGGTTAGAAATAAATAGTGTTAAACTTATCACAAAATTAAATTTAAATGAAAACAAAAAAAATTTATTGCATACGAAAGCAAACTCAAAATTAAGAAGAATTGGAATACAATAACGAAACCATCATTTGTGCATCGTCATCATCATCCATATAAGAAGAATCTTTTTCATCTTCTATATCTTCATCATCTTCATCTTCTTCTTGTTCTTCTTCATCTTCCTCACCAACTATGGCATTAGTTGGCATATGTACTTCTTCGTATTGAATTTCAGAGTCTCTTTGTTTATTCAATTAATCATCATGGACAATCACTGGTAGTATGACTTCTAGATCATCTACTTGGAATGCCCATATGTTTGTTTCAGATGTAGGAGCACCAATTATACTACGAGCCTTAACCTTAATAACAGATAATCAATTTGCCTTGTGACAATGATAAGGATAAGGCGTGTAGTACACTTGCATAGCTTGTTGAGAAAAAATGAATGGATCATACTTGTTGTACCTTCATTGTCCATGAACTTCAACAATCCCATATTGTTCATGAATCCTTGTACCACGATTTAGAGTTGGATCAAACCACTCACAATTGAATAACACTAATCTCTTCATAGGAAGACCCATATATTCAATCTCCACGATCTCATGTATAATGCCATAAAAGTCATGTTCTAATTATGCATAATCAGCTCCCTTAAAGCACAGACCACTATTGATCGTTAATTTTTGAACAGCCCATGAGTGTTTGTGAAACTTATACCCATTAATAAAGTACATAGGCCATGTTCTAACTTTTCTCTTTGGCCCCCAAGCAACATCTTGCAAAAATGCATCCATAATATTGTTGTCAAGGTTGTGTACCTACACGACAATTATTAATGAGTATTATATCAAATAAAGGTTGTTTTGTGATACAAAATTCAAATCAAGAACAACTCACATAATCTTTAAACCATGAAGGAAATCATTCATTAATTTGAGATTATATCTCATTTTCCATAATTTGAGAGTTCTCTTCCTTCAATGTTTGTACAAATAAACTACATGCCAAATAATGTATTAATCATGAACACATATTTGGCATAATGTTCAACTTTATCATATTTCTAATTAACTTACGTCATATAAGGTTGCACCTTATCACAATTCATTAGAACATATCTTGTAGCAGCTTTTGCTTGGTCATCTGTCAAGTAACGGCATGTACATTTACCAGAAGGTCTTCCTGGATAGTTAAATATAGAAATTGATGGCAAATCAAATTCTCCCCTATAGCCATTTCGTGAAGGTCTTGCTACACTTAGTGGAGCACCTGAGTCAAACTAGTGTGAGCAGAACATTGAGGTCTCCTCAACTATATAAGCTTCACATATAGATGCTTCAACCCGAGCTTTATTCTTGACATTTTTTTAAGGTATATAGGAACTTGTACAAGTGGTTGTAAATGGTAAGATTAATTATTGTATTTATCATATATTCATTATCAAATCATATAAATAGGTTTAATTACCTTTCAAATGGATATATCCATCGATATTGAACTGGTCCTCCAACCTTAGAGGGGATAATAGGAGCCTTTAAATTTTGTCTCTCAAAATTATCTATAATTAGTTCATCATTATTAGAAAATTACATTATAACTTAACATTATTGTCCAGTAATATTCAAGCACGTACAACCACAAGTATATATTGAAAATGTATGTCATTATAACAAATAAATATTTCTATTAAATTTTTTATTTTCTCCAGCATTATATTATATTGTTAATAAAGTGAAATTGTGCATGCTTGTATGTATAAAATCTCAAGGGATAAATATTTATCCATGATATGGTTGATTTTAGTAGGCAGAACGCAATTTTATATAAACAAAAATGAGTATAAAAATGACTTATGGATGGGAAAATCAAAATAACATTATATTCAGAGAGTTGTCCCCCATTAGGTTAATTTGATGATACTTGAATCTATGGCCTATACTAATGATATTCAAAAATCATATAAAAACAATATATATTTCTAAATAAAATTAAAACTCTAAAATAAGAAATATTTTAGAAACAATTAAAGTATATTTATCATATTGAATGTGGAAATAATAAGAGTGATCAAATAAGGATCAACAACATTTATAGATATGATGATAAATAAAAGTTATATCTTTCTACTCTTCAATAATATTATAAATAATTCGTATTGTATAATCTATATTTGGTATAGGCATTGATATATATATATCTTAATTAAAATTAAAGATTTTGTTGTAGCAACTTAAACATATATGCTGATTATCTCTCGTTGAAAACCCAGGAATTATTGAATATAACATACAAGATATATCTTCTACCTTGTTTTTTAAATGAATAATTTATTTTTGAAGTCTTGATGAAAAATTGTCCACCTAGCCCTAATATATTCAATCTTTTATGAATGGAGGGAGTGTGCAAATGTTTATATCAACCCTAAAAATTCTTATATTAATCTGGTTGGTCATGTTATTTTTATTCTAACCAATTAAAATATAATAATTCATGAGCTGATTTGACACCTCCTAAATATTAGCTAGTATATTAAAAAATTAAAAGATTTCACAATATTTATTTTTCTTTATTTGTGAATTCTTAATTAAATTATTTGAATCTTTAAGAAAAATAAAAATGTGAATCATATGAGCAGCGAACTAGGATAAATATTAGTTAAATTGTTGTATTTTAACTGATTATACCATATATGACGTGGCAAACTATGTTCACACAAGAATTGCACATACTAGCTCTACCTTTGATTTAGCTATTCAGCAATCAATATGCTCGAAAAAACACAAAATGAAGTGAATTAAATTCTGGAAGGTTATATGCATATATACCTGCACTTAGAGGTTCCTTCGGCTAGCAAGTGTGGCACATATATTCTTCATAATTATCGGGTTGTTTCTCCATACAGAGTACAATTAATGGTGAAAGGGTAAAAATACCCAAAAAAAATCATTACTCACTGACTTTATCATTTTCCTTGGCCTATAGACTACCACTTTGATCCTATTCATTAGTCTCAATTAACAAATCAAATGAGTATTGAACATTGAGCTAATTTTAAAACTTAATATTATACATTAATGGTAACAAAATAATTATTTATAAAGTTATTAATTGTACAGAAGAACAATATAAGAAAAAATATATATTTTTTAAATATTAGACTATGGCTTATATTTTGAAATAGCTAGGAAAAGCTACAAGACTGAACTTTTGTTCGATAAAATTACAACAATGAACTTATACTGTAAATCAAATGAGTATTTAATTGCACATTCATATAATATATGTAGTAATAGTTATTTATGTGTTTTTATGTATTGTTTGAAATTCTAGAATGCATTATTGTAATTTGTTACAAATTTTATATTTTATAAATAAAATCATGTGCTTTGCATAAAACTCAAGAAACAAGTTGTGATGTTTATACTTCGTAAATTGTATTATGAGTTGTTATGAATTTTAACTTTTATACATAATTATATTATCATTTACACTCTAAATTATGTAAATTTGAAATTTTCAAATTAGTGATGGAATTAGTGACGGAATAGAAACGGAAAGATTTACCCACGGAATAAATTTCGTTGCTAATTTCCTTCCAAAACCCAGAATACTTTATCCCAAAATCAGTGATGGAATTTTCACGGAATAGTGACGGAATTTAATGACGGAATTTACAGACAGAATTAGAGACGGATCAGCGACAGAAATTAGCAACGGTCAACACTAAATTCATTTAGTGACAGAAATTAGAGACGAAAATATTTCATGTCTAATTTCCGTCTCTAATTCTGTCTCTAAAATCAATGACAGAATAGCGATGGAAGTTTTGACTGAATTTAGTGACAGAATTTAGAGACGGATCAACGACAAAAATTAGCGACGGAATTTTTCTGTTGCTAATTGTTGTCGCTAAATGCATTTAGGGACGGAAATTAGCGATGAAAAAATTTCTTCTTTAAATTCCGTCTCTAAAATTAGTGACGGATTATAGACGGAATAGCAACAAAAGTTTTGACATAATTTAGAGACAAGATTAGAGATGGATTAGCGACAGAATGCTGTCTATCGCTAAGCCGTCCTTAAATTCATTTAGCAACGGAAAAATTCCGTCTCTAAATTCCGTCTCTGATTCCGTCTCTAAACTTAGTGATGAATTTAGTGATGGATTAGAGAGGGAATAGCGATAGAATTTTTTCCGTCTCTAATTTACGATTTTTTTGTAGTGGTTAGTTATTGGAGTTTCACCTTTAATCTAAATATTTGCTTCATTATGTGTTCCTTTGTGAATGATTCATGCCTTTCGAGTTTTTGGGATCAAAGGGGAATAATATATTCCTTAATGAATTTCGTCTCCAACTTCATCTTATTTTAAAGGCCCCAAATTAACTATTTGGTTGAAATCAATAATTTGAAGATTCAAACTCACCGTCTTTGTTTCATATCGAACTCGTGCTTCAAATCAGAGACATGACGTTGGTTATATTTTCTTCAATTTTAATTACCTGTATCTGTGGTCTTTTCTGTTAAGGGAGGAGGTAAGATTCCTTTTGTTCTTCAAAGATCGCCGTCACCGTTTCTGTTGTCTCTCTGTTAATATTTTTCTTGAGTTGTGAATCCTTGTTTCAATCTTGGTACATATATGTTCTTAATTGTTTGTGGTGTTTTCCATGCAATTTGGCCTATATTATGCTTTGGACTATTTTTCCTGTGATTGTCACCATTAAAAGCGTTGGATTTCAAGCTTTAGAAAGCTAGTAAAATGGCGACCGAAACTATAGAATGCAACAACACCGTGTCGGGTTTGTGTTCAAGTCGAGGTGTGAGTTTGGGTCGGGTAGGTTAACCCACCTATCTAAGGATGAAGACCCATACGACATCATTTAAAGGCTTCTGAGCCAGTCTTCTGCAATGTGCAAAACGAAGTCATTCTTATGCATACTGAAACATACCTTTTCATTTAATTTATCGCAGGCTAGACTCACATATTGGGCCTGGCATTTTGGACTTTTTTTTTGTTTTCCTTTGCTTTATTTTAATAACTATGTTTTCAAAATGGATCTTTTGAACTGGGCCTATGTTTTTGGGTTTTCTATTTTGGGATTAATTTCCAGAACTTGGGCCTTTTGTTTTCCTGAAATTTGTTTCATAATAATTTCAAAATGACTTCGTTTTGGGCTTATGCAATGTTTCTGTTTTAATTGGTGCATTTGGGCTAAAGGAATAATTATGGATTTTTTTTTTGCCTTACACTACAAAACAATGACGATTAGTAGCGGTTAATTTGAAGCAGTTGAAATTAACTGCTACAAATATAAGAATTTGTAGCAGTTAAAGGTAAAACCGCTACCGATTTACAACAGTAAGCCTCCACCTATCACCATCATAGAATGAAATTTGTAGCCCTTTTATGTACACTTTGTAGCGATTATATCTACAATAACTGCTATAAATATGGCGCTAGCTTCACCTCAAATGGCGCGAAGGTAGCGCGCCTATTGTTGTAGGTATTTTTATACCGGTTATATCTACAATAACTGCGACAAATATGGCGCCAGCTTCGCGCCAAATGGTGTGAAGGTGGCGCGCCTATTGTCGCGGGTATTTTGTAGCGGTTATTGTTAACATAACCGCTACCCATATGGTGCCAGCGTAGCGCCAAATGGCGTGAAGTTGCCACACATACTTTGGACGTCATATAGTAGAAGTTACTGAACAAAGAATCGCTACAAATGCGGCACGCATTTTGTGGTGGTTAATTTGTAGCGGTTATTATTAAAGTAACTACTACAGAATTCAAATAGACATTTCTCTGTTACGGTAAAATAGGAAACCACTATCAATGTGAATTTTTTCATGGTTATATAAAGAATCGCTACCAATTTTATGCCTATAAATAGCCATATATGGAATCAGAGATGTCAAGAAAATAATTTTGCCATTTTGCTTTCTGACAACGTTTCTTCAAAATTTTACATTTCTATATATGGCTTCAGGAGATAGGGGAAGGGGGAAGGAGGTCATACTACCCCCAAGATCATTTATGTGTGGTAGCGGTAGTAGAGGAGGAGGGGGTCGTGGTAGGGGTCAACACAGAAGGAGTGGGGTTGCACGACTATAGATAGGCCCTGACTAGCCACAGGAGGGGGCCCCATCACAGCCTCAGCAAACAGCCCTATAGGAGGGGGCCCCATCACACCGCAGCTAATGGCCCCAACAGTGGGGATTACACTACAGGTCCATCATGAGGGAGAGGGAGCTGAGATCAACGTCAGGGATTATGAGGACAAGAATGAGGAGATGTTCAACTTCGACCAAATTCCTCTCAGCGACTAGGAGCGATTCCTAAATGAAGAGGTTATGCTGGACCAGGACTACCTATGACTGTCATCTTCCCAGTTGACTGGGTTTGAGGTGCAAGTGAGAGGTAAATGTAATTTTTTTTAACTTTTCTTTAATTACAGTTTAGTGAAATGTGAACTTAAATTTAAGTAACGTATATGGTAATTATACAGATGAGCAAAGGAATATTTCCATGAGGAGGCTGGATGTGACCGGTCTGAAAAGCATGTACTGGAGATTATGAGTTGTGGTTCTGTAGAATGAGCCAACGGACTAACCTGTCGACAATGGGGGTCACTTGTTCAACCGCTACCTGAATGACCTGGGCTCAAATTGGATACGGTTCCCCATTCATTTCAGGACACAAAAGCAAGTTCTGAAATTAGAATTATTGTTAATTAATTGTTTGAAACAACTAATTTATTGTTGATAATAATAATTATTATAATAACTTATTGCATAAAATTACAGGTGAGGATTCAGCAGTATCAGGCTGAACTGAGAGAGACACAGACCGAGGAATCTCAGGGGTCTTGGACCCCACGGTGCCATTGAAGGCTGGTTTGGGACCGATCGAGCACCCTGGACATGTGAGGGGGATGGGATTAAGTGCCAGACCCAGCATGGTGTATGGGAGGAGCGACAACTCTAAGGTGTGACCTTCTCGAGCACGGACGTCGAGGAGTAGACGTCCAAGGGAGGAGACCGTTGAGGAGATTTGGTCGGAGGTTACGAGACAGATGCAAGAGTAGGCCGATTTGATCTATGCGCTGTAGATACAGTAGCGGGATATCATGAACTCTGTGCTCGATAAGGCGTGGAGTCGCCTGTTCCCTGATAAGGCGTACCCAAAGGTCCCCCATCCTGAGGTTCATTGTATAGCACGCTCGTCCTCCATCTGATAATACTGCTATTGACTCTACCCAGCCCCATCCTCCACCTACCCTTGAGTCAGGACCTAATGGATAGACTTGTAACGGTGCCCACCTGAGACAAGACTTGCCGATAATGCTCCAGATAGTTAGTTTTGTTTATCTAGGATTGTTTCTTTTTTAAAAAAAATCATACAAAAATGTTTGAATTAATTAAATTAAATTTTTACATAGTTTTTTATATTTTTTTAATTATGTTATTTAATGTCGTTTGAAAAAAATTGAAAATAAATAAATAAATATTAGTAGCGATTATAATTCTACACACCGCTACAAGTGTTCACATTAATAGTTGTAAACATTCGTAACCGCTACAAAGTGATACAAAGTTTGAATTTTTGAATTTGACAATCCCGCCAATAGTCACATCCATTTGTAGCGGTTTATTAGCAGTAACCGCTACAAAGTTGAGCAAATTTGAATTTTGAACCTTTCATTCCCTCCACAGTCACATCAATTTGTAGCTGTTAAAAAACCAATAACCGCTACCAATATTCACATTCGTTGTAGCAGTTAGGTTTTTTCACCGCTAGAAAGTATGAAAATATTTGAATTTTAAATCTAGAATTCCCGCTAATGGTCACATGAATTTGTATCGGTTAGACAGTGGTAACCACTACAAGTTCTCACGTATTTGAATTTTGAGTGTGTCATTCCCGCCAACGGTTGTATGAGTAGAGGCTATGAAGTTTGAACTGCTGCAAAGGTTGTATGAGTAGCACTTTACGTAGCGGTTTAGTGAACCGCTACTAATTTTTTATCATTGTAAAAATTCAATATAAGCATCTTGTCAGGCATCATTTTTTTTCACTCATCTTGTTGGCTAAATTTTCCGTCTAGCTATGGATAAATCATGGATCAAGTTGCCACACAATTCTCTAACTTATTTAGACAGATTGAACAACTTCTTGGATTTTACTTACTCTCACGCCAGTTATAACGGAAAGATAGTATATCCGTGTCAGAGATGCAAGTTCAAGAAGTGGCATACACGAGAAGTTGTTAAAGAACATTTGCAAGTTCAATAAAATAGATGAACACATGAGGTGGCATGATGTTGATAAGAATGAAGATGGTAAATTATGATATCCACGGGATGTAAAAGCCTGGAAAGTGTTTGATGCTGAATTTCCATCTTTTGCGGCTGTCCCTAGAAATGTTCAGCTTGCTTTAGTGACCAACAATTTTAATCCCTTAAGGAATTTTAGTACAACTTACAGTATTTGGCCGGTAGTCTTAGTTCCTTACAACTTGCCCCTGGATGTGTATGAAACAAAGCTCCTTCATCTTGTCTATGATAATCCCAGGCATCGGGTAATGACATCGATGTCTATCTCCAACCACTTATTGTGAAATTATTGGACTTGTGGCAGGTCGGGATCGAGACATATGACGCGTACAAGAAGTCACTGTTCAACTTACGTGCAGCTTTGATGTGGACCATAAGTGACTTTCCTGGGCTTGGAACGTTATCCAGGTGGAATGTGCATATTGGGACGGCATGTCCAGCTTGTAATTTTGACTCCGAAGCAGTATGGCTTCCCCATATTCGAAATTGGTGCTTCATGGGTCATCAGAGGTTTCTTGATGGTAAGTATAGGTTTATATTGCAACAAAATCATTTCAATAGGAAAATGGAAAAAAGAGGACCTCCTTAGACTTTAACTGGTGTAGACATCTTACAGCAGCTTCAGGATGTTGCATTCGAGTTTGGAAAAAGTGACGATTCCGTAACAGCAGGGCGAAAGAGTAGGAGGACTACTTCGGCTTTTACACGTCAGCAATGGCGGAAGATAAGTATCTTCTTCACTCTTCCATATTAGAAAACAAATTTACTTCGCCATAGTCTTGATGTCATAAACATTGAAAAAAATGTATACGACAATGTGTTATATGTAATACCTTATTTTCCAACACTACGGTATAGTACCCATTTAGCTAATACTCACCGAAAATAAACATCAGAGTGCCAAAATGCTAGAACTTTATACAATGCCTCTGCTGGATATAAATATTCACATATAAGCACAATCATACACAATTCATTTTACAATACTTATATCGTCTCCCTACTCCACTTCATATACAAACCTAAAACTCATAAAAGTCCTAAAATACATAACAGGAATTGAAAACCTAAACTAAACTCTTCCGCCGCTCGGCCTCGGCTCATCATATTTACCTTCTCTTTGCCCCGCGAGCTTCCTCCCTGTATTGGAGATTTATTTTTGGGAAAAGAATAAGATTCACAGGAATCTCAGTAGTAACGCAATCAAGCATATAAGATAACACACACAAGCATGCTTTACTCGCACAATCATCAACAAAATCATCATAACATCATTTAATGCAAAACATGCAATTCATAAACTGACATCGCACTAGATAGGTTCTCTTGTCCCCGAGGGCATCTGTGCATAGTGCATATAATGCAATCTCATAACTGACATCACGCTAGATAGGTTCTCTTGGCCCCGAGGGGTACCAGCGTAAAGATAGGCCTCGAGCACCACTTGTGCAGTTATGAACATTTCACCTGAGTGTCAGCCCGACCTCTGAAAGGCCTCGGGTGATCACTCCGTTCAATCTAAACATGTTAGACATTTTGATGATGATACAAACAATACATATGCGTGTCATGTCATATGAAGACAGTTACTACCTGGTTGCTTCTCTATGCAACTTTCCCACTCGATTCAAGCTCGGGCAACTACTGAGGCCAGACCGGTTGTCAAGTCCTGAAATCTTCAAATATCACAAATGAGTTATTACTCATCCATACATCCTTCCAAACTCATACTATTGGTAACTTTAGCCTAATGATGTCAAATTACCAAAATGCCCCTTAGGTCCTGATTATCAGTATTTTCTCAAAATTGTGATTTAGGCCATTCCTACACATTTTCGCGTGTAGAATCCATTTCTAGCCTCGAATTGGCCAAATTCAAGCTCAAATGATGAAAATACCTTTCGCAGCCCCCAAATAAGTCTTAATAGGGGTAATTTTGTCATTTCACTTTCCGTGGCTTTTTTCACTTCGGGGTCAACCCTACACAATTTGGCCTCCTAAATCCAATGAAAGCATCAGAATTATCAAATTCCTATCCATTTTCCACTTCCAACATAGGGAAGTAAAAATAAATTCCCAGAAAAGTTATGTCGGATTCTCGTTTTCTTTGGCCTAATCACCTCCTTTATACTTAAAACCAATATATTAACAAGTTAGACATTCATTGGACTTGATTTGGAGTCATTTACATATTATGTTCTCTTTGGCTTTCTTCAATTATCTTATACCAAATGAACCACAATCAAGCCCAGAATAACTCTACTAACCTTAATCAAGCAAAAGGAACAAGTTTAGGAAGTTACCTCTTGATTTCTTGGACTTTCTCTCTCCTAAACATTTTCTCTCTCTCCTTCCAACGTTTGATTCAGCTGAAATATTATGTGGCTCTAATGGGAAGGAAATGAAGAGAAGAGATGATGGAGGAGATATATAGCTTAAATCACAAGATATAAGCTTCTCACCTTAATCTTGGATGAACCCCAGCTTCCCTTCTTCTTCCATTCAATTCTCGTTCTCCAGCTCTCTCTCACTCTTTCTGGATCCGTTTGATCGAGATAATGGAGCTGAAGAGAAAAGGGAATAATAATATAATGAAGGGTTAATTAAGTGTGACAAGTGTCACCCTTTCATTGGCCCATAATTGCATTATTCCTTAATTAATCACATTTCCCTTTTCTCTTCCTCATGCCAGCTGAAATTTACATGAGAAATAGGAGAGAAATCTGAATCTCCAATATCCCATTATGCCATCTCATAACTTGTTGACCAGGTCATTTACTTTTTGACTATTTGACCATTTTTTACCATAATTTACCAAAATTGATTTATTTATGATCAAGTAGTCATTTTACTCTTTTTAATTCCCATTTAACTCAATTTAGTGGGAATACTGGGGAAAAATAACTATTTTCCATTTTACCGCAAAATTACCGTTTTGCCTCTGTATTTTATGAATTACCGAAATAAATCATTCTCCGCCCATTTCTTCAGCTTAACTCCATTTTGGCACTTAAATGTGGCTATTATTCATGTCACATAATTTCCTAAATTTTGGTTACCATAATAGGCCTTTAATGGCACATTAATTACCTCATTATACCCTTATTTGGCCAATTTACGCGTAACCAGCGATTGGCATATTTTCCATAAATTCTCATAAATTCATCCACATCATTTTCCACCATTTTATTCCACTAAATATACATCAAATATACACATAAATGTATTGGTGGAAAAAAAGGTATTACAATTCTTCCCCCGTCCAATAAATTTCGTCCCCGAAATTTGCTACACCACTTGCGGCATAAATCCCGGGTAACATTGCCGCATATCTTCTTTTGCTTCCCAAGTCAGGCGCCTCCCTTGGCGATAATCCTTTCCAGACCACTTTCACAAATGGTATGCTTCAATGTCTGAGCCGCCTTTCTTGTCTATCATTGATTCGTTCTGGCTCAGCCTCATAGGTGAGATCATCTTGCATATCCAGATCTTCATACTCAATAATATGTTGAGTGTCCGGTTGGTACTTCTTTAACTAGGAAACATGAAACACATCATGTAATCTGCTCAAATTTGGGGGTAGAACAATTATATACGCTATAGGCCCAACTCTTGCCAATATCTCAAATGGCCCAATGTAGCGAGGACTTAGCTTATTTCTTTTCAATGCTCTTTGATCACCAGTAACATGTGATATTTTCAAAAATACATGATCACCGACCTGAAACTCCAACGACCTTTTCCGTTTTTGGTATAACTTTTCTGTCTACTCTGGGCTACAAGAAATCTCTGCTTGATAATCCTGATTTTCTCAGTCGTCTGATCAACTATGTCCGGCCCATATAACCTTCTTTTTGATAACTTTGTCCAGCATAGAGGGGATTGACACTTCGTCCCATATAACGCTTCATACGAAGCCATTTGGATGCTCGCATGATAGCTATTGTTATAAGCAAACTCTGCAAGAGGAAGGTATTGATCCCAACTTCCTTTGAAATCCATTACACACGCTCTTAACATATCCTTTAGCGTCTCTATGGTTCTCTCTGATTGTTCATCCATTTAAGGATGATAGGCCATGCTGAAACTCAACCGAGTGCCCAAAGCATCATGTAGAGATCTCCAGAACTTGGATGTAAATCGAGGATCTCTACCAAAGATTATACTCTTCGGTGTCCTATGGAGTCTCACTATCTCCTTTATATAAATTTATGCCAGTTTATCTGAAGAATAGTTAGCACTAATCGGTATAAAGTGCGCTGACTTCGTAAAACGATCAACGATCACCCAAATTGCGTCATGATTCCAAATTTTGGGTAATCCAACTACCAGATCCATGGTCACACTTTCCCATTTCCATTCTGGAATTACGGGACTTTGAAGCAATCCCGACGGCCTCTGGTGTTCAATCTTTACCTTCTGATAGGTAAGGCACCGTACTACATATTCTGTCACATCCTTTTTCATTCTAGGCCACCAATATACCGTTTTCAACTCATGGTACATCTTTACCATTCATGGATGGAGAGTATAGCGACTCTTATGCGCATCATCGAGAATTTTCTTCCTCATATCATCCCTCGGCGGAACATAAGTTCTTTGCTTGTACCGAATTAATCCACCAGGCGACAGATCAAAATCTAGAGTCTCTCCTCGTTCAATCATAGCTTTGATTAATTTTGCTCGTTCGTCTTGCATTAAACTTCCATAATTTCCGCTTTCAAGTCATTCTCAACTCGGCTAACACTATAGCCTGCACAGAGGATCTGATTTGACAGATTCAGATCTCTAAAATCTTCTATCAATTTTCTCTCTTGTATCATCATAACTGCCACCTGCACCGCTTTACGACTAAGACTATTGTGGGTGATACTTAATCTCCAGGTTATAGTCTTTCAACAACTCCATCCATCGACGTTGTCTCATGTTGAGCTCTTTCTGATCATACAGATATCTAAGACTATTGTGGTCGCAATATAGCTCAACAGTTACCCCCATATAGGTAGTACCACCAAATTTTTAACGCAAATACTATTGCCGCCAGCTCCAGATCATGTGTGGAATAATTCAATTCATGAGGCTTCAGCTATCGAGAGGCATAGGCCACCACTCTGCCATGTTGCATCAGGACACATCACAGTCCCTGCTTGCTAGCATAACTGTAGACTACATAAGTCACCTCAGGATCAGGGATAATCAACACTGGTGTAGATGTCTGTAATATCCCAAATTTTTGGGACTAGAGGCATAAGATTAAGCCTGAATTAAGTGGACTGCTAGACCGTGGTTTAGCAAATGTCCCTATGAAGTATGTTTAAATTCCCTAAAAATTCTTTTATATCCTTGGATATTAAATCAATTATATTGGTGAGCTAAAGAGCTCGGGGAATAACAAAACGAAGTGATTAGAAGTCACACATAATTTAGAAAAGTGGAACACAAAGTAATTTTGCCACCGGTGAAATTCTCGGTATGGCAGTAATGATTGTGTGACATGTTTCGATAGGTAAATGATGGTGAAAAGTTATGAAACTTTCTAGAATGAAAATAAACTTATCAAGCTTCAATTTGATAGGTCATATAAGTCATTTGGAGTTGTACACAAAGAGAATTGAATTTTTGAAGTTAGCCCAGCGAAATTAATTAATTTCTGGGACAGCATTCAAAGATTAGAATTCTGGAAAGAGTGAGCTTCCAATTGGCCAAAGGTTATATTTTTCCTTAAAACTAGACTCAATAAGGGTCGCATAGCCTTTGGAATCACTCCAATTGGACATTTTTACAATTAGATATGAATTTTCAAAGTTAATGAAAATTCTGCAGAATTTGGATATTATATGCGAAAATTCAATTTTTGGGCGAATCAGAGGGTGACACGTGGCAAGGCAATTTAACACCTGATTTAATCATCAATTGTCATCTTCTCCCTCAGATTTTCCGTGAAAAATCCAAAGAAAGAGAGAGAATCAGATCAGAAAAATGGAGGAGAGGAAAGAGAAAAATATTTTCCTCCGAAACACTGCCGAAACGGCATCCTCTCTCAAAGTACCCTTCAGAAAACTTTCTCTACTCACCGAGATCTTCATTCCTACGGTTTCGGATTTTCATTTGGAGGTGTTTGGTGCCGTCTCCCTTGTCGGGGTGTTGCCGGAATTCCAAACGGTTTGTGGAAACGGGTAGAGGTAAGCGTAAGCTTCCTTTTTAACCGATTGGTTTGTCGTTTGGATGAGTATAGAGGAAGTTGGGTACTATTCATTGATGGTTTAAAATGGTATTTCAATAGCTAAACGATGTCCAATTGAAGTATAAATAGCTAATCACTTGATTATGAGTAGTAAGGTAGTGATTAGGTAAGAGAAAACGAAGAAACAACAAACTTTTTCGGATAATCTCATTTCTGCCCTGTACTGTGACGTGGAGAAAGAGTGATAATTTGATGATTTTGATGCTTCCATTGGCTTTAGGAGGCAAAATTGTGTGGGTATACAAGTGTTCATGAATTTTGGACACTTGTACATAAATTTAGAAATTTTAGAAGTTAAAGGGTAAATGCTGTGTATTCCGTTTTCTGGAGGCAGTGTTATAGTGACGTATTTTTGAGTGGTCAAATGTTATCCAATGATCATGAAACTCTCCAGTTTAAAATTAGAGACATAGACCTTTAATTTGATAGGTCATAATGGTTAATTGGACAAGTATGCTATGAGATATGAATTGTTAAAGATATGTCCTATTTTCTGGAAAGAATCTGAAACAGTCGGTGTTTGGAAAATTTCTGGGAATGGTGTAGTAGTGGCGTTTAAATTCGAGTATTTTTATGTAAAACTACACTTAAAGGGCTTCAAATATAGCTTTGAACCACCTCAATTGGAGTTCTATAGAATTAATTATGATTTTCCAAAGTTTGGTAAAAAATGCTGGTAGATTGAGTACCATACGAATTTGAGTAAGAAATTGACCAAATATAATTGGAATGAACTCCAAGGGTGAAAGTAAGCCTATAGGGCTAATGTGAGCTATTGGGTATTCAATTTTCATGGCTCTAATGATGTTATCACTTGCCTAGGGCCATGAAGTGATAAAGAAGGAGCAATTGTTGGCGGATCAAGGGACAAGAAGAGAATGACATAAAGTCCACCAGGTAGTGAACTTACCTTTTCTGCATGTATGTGATATGTATGTCTTGCATTGATTATGTGACTGCTTTGCCTATTTGTGTGGAACATGTATGATTGGTTGAAGCTCTGTTATATTTGTGCAATGGTCATATGTATGTCATAACATCGAGCATGCAGCATGTCATTATGTTGGCATGAAATAGTGTAGGCAAGCATGTCATGCATTCATATATATCTGGCATGCATAGTGGTAATGTTTGCTACTGAGATTCTCTCGAATCTCACTCCTCCCAAACAACCATTCAGACAGGTCAGCATTGGAAACGTGCTGAGATCAGAAAAGAGGTATGCACGAAGAGGACTGTTGCTGGTTGTTTGAATGTATGTAAATATTGTGTAAACCCCTGGTGGGGAAACTTTTGTATTATAATCAAGCTATATTGTATTAATATTATCAGTATATTCATGCTATTCCTGTGTTCCCACTGAACTACGCATTGCTACTCTGAGTAAGGTCAGTAATAAGGGATATATGAGGCGGGTCGTTACAGTTGGTATCAGAGCAAGCGGTTCTGGCAACAGGATAGTATACTGATATGCTTGATTATAACATGACAATAACAGCGAAGTGGATTACTTCAGCTAGTTCACAATTAAGCCCAGTGGGTGGTATAAGATTGTCCTGGATCCGTTGGGTAAGGCCAAAGTGTGAGCCTCATTCTATAGTAGGATCACCAATGGGCTGACCAGAGTCTGACAGATAAGTCACAGACAACCTTATGGACTTTTGGGAGCATATTACAGGGTATGTGTCTAAGTACATCTACCAATACTAATATGCGGCCTAAGCATAGTATTTTGATGCCCGGAGGCTGTGGGCATAATGGTTTGGATAAGGGCAGTCATGGGGTACCGGTAGTCAAAAGCAGCTCAAGCCGGTATCTTTATATTTGCATGAGTACACAAAAGTTAAGCATGCTCATCTCAGGAAAATCTCGGGATGGGTGACCTCCTGGGAAGTACCTTGAAAATCTCAAATCTTTTGATTAAAGGTTTGGAATCGTGATTAGAGGTTCTTATATGACCTAATAAATGACTAGAGACATGGAGATGATAAAGTAAGTGTTAATCCTTAATCTGAACCATTTCTGTTGCAGTGAGTACTGCTAAAAAAAGTTCATTTGATGGGGTTATGTAAACTTGAGGCATAGTAATTGCTTTGAGATTTCTTCGTACTAAGTGATGATCCTTAGTAACCCGTGGGGTTAAAGTCATATAGGCATGATATACGGTGATGCATGATGAGTGGTGATTATGCCGTATGTCTATCCTAGAGGATTTGAATTGATGATACTGAAGGTTGAGGATATGGTTGAATCAGATCTAAGCTTAAATAATGCTTAGGTCAAAATGTGAATAAGGTTACACTATGATTATGTTCCATAGAGGAAGTTAAACTTTGTAAACCTTGTGAACCTTATGGATGATGTTGAACCTTCAGTAATTGTTTGAGGATATTACCCCAAACCGTAGAGGTTAGAATAGGTGCTAATGATTTTGATTCTTAGCATGCCTATTGGGTATGATTGAGGAAGTGGTTTCAGACTCAGTTGATGTTGAGGTTCTAAGAGTAGAATCTTGATCTGAGAATCAATTGTAATAGTTGAATTGATTCTTCAGGAAGTTAAGATAGCCTGAGTGGCTTGAGGTACTAGAATATAGTACATAGATGTTTATGAGGTTGCTAGTTGCTAATCTAGCATAGGGAAAGATCTTGTTCATAGAATATTTCCTTAGAGGTGTAATTGTCTGGAGCTGGACCGATATTGAAAGTCAATATTAAATGACCCCAAATGAGAGAGCAGATTACAGAACTGCTAAAGAAGAAGGATCTTATGAGGTTTAGATCCCATTATAACGATACTTCCATAAGTAATAAAAGAATGGCTAGTACCTTAATCATATAATACTTGCAATACACTACTATTAAGAAGAACTTTACCTTAAACTACCTCTGGGGTTCATTTACTTCTTGAGTCAAGGCAAACACTCAACCTTGACTTTGCTATCTAGGCACAGGAGGTCATGGTACCGCTCGCTGAGGACAATTTATTGCCAAATGGCCTAGCTTTTGGCAGGCACACTAGTACAGAAAAGACTTTTTACATGTGATGGAAACGACTTTTTACACCTGACATAAAACACGTGTAGAAACAGTAGGTGTAGAAAATCCAGACTTTCTACATGTGTCGTATATCACGTGTAGAAAGTCACACTTTCTACACGTGACCTACCGCATCAAGTGTAGAAAGTCTGAAACGGGGGACTTTCTACACCTGACGTAAGAGGTCACGTGTAGAAAGTCTGCAAAAGGGGACTTTCTACACGTGACCTCTTACATCAGGTGTAGAAAGTCCCCCATTTCAGACTTTCTACACCTGACGTTAGAGGTCACATGTAGAAAGTCCATACTTTCTACACTTGACCTCTTACATCAGGTGTAGAAACTCATTTTTGAAAAAAAAAATAATTTTTATTTAAAAAAAATTTACAACGAAACTAATGTGAAATATCAAATTCCATCCAAAATATTAACAAAGCCATATGAAGGTACATAAACTTGGCTTCATTTTTACAACGAAATTTGTACAATTAAAGTCAAACTCAATACCAAGTAATGACAATAAAATTCAACATGTCTAATACCAAATATTAGTTATTAACTTTACAGGTTTAACATTACACTCACAAGTTTGTGATCTCTAAAAAGTAAGTTGCCCAACGTGTGCGAACATCATCATTGTCCTCTTCAGAAAATGTATCCGTAATGTCAAACATCTACAGATTTGAAAATAAAAAATCATATGCATCAATTTAATAACAACGAAATGAACTTAATAAATCAAATATAATTAAATACAATTATCTCTTCTGTAAATTTTGTACTACCCAAGAGGATGATGTTTAACATGTGCCTCATCACATAATATCCACAAGCCTTATTCCCCTTTTGACGACGGCATTATAGAAGAACATGCATTATATTATATTAAATATATATATATATATGTGAACAAGATAACTATATTCATAGAAGGATTGAAACTATTTACCTTTGGTTGTAACCAGATAGTCTTCCTAAGCTGGTGTGTATGCTTTTTCTTAACCACTCTTTGGTACATTTCCATTGCCTTGTAGAAAAATATATAAAATAGGGTAGATTATCTAAAAAACTTACATATTGCAAATAAAATGTCATTGTCAAAGTATACTTACGTGTCCATCATTTTCTTCAAATCCTTTCCCGGATTATAATGTAATGAACATAAAAGAACAACGACATTCAACTTTGGGCATAGAACCACTAATTGCCAATGAGTGCTGCAAAAAGAGGTATGAATTATATATATGTACAAAAATAAGGTATCAATTACAAACTTTTTCTTACTCGTGAACATATGGCGCTAGGTAGCACTCTTTTCCATCTTCACAGAGCCTCTACCGAAGGTATGACTCTCTTATGGCAGAAGTGTTCCCTTTTTTCTGGATGTGAATCGGGCAAAGGAATCCAAACTTGCCACCATTCCCTGATAAAGTATAAAGGCGATGGAGGTACCTACAATAGTTAAAGCATGTCAAAATCAAAAGTTGAATACTTAGTAATATTATTAAAAATATACCCATATCAAAAACAAGTGGATGTGCGGTATGGTAATCTGATCCTTCGTTAACATCCGCACTATATCCTCCTGCTCGATATGCACAAACATGTCCCTCTTACCCATAATGTTTGGATCCATCGTCAATACTTTAGTTGAGAAGGATCCGTCAAACGCCAGCATGCACAAACGTTGAAGCGGTTTCTCCTGGTTTTGGGTCTGCGGTTGGGGATGGCATTGTGGAACCACTTCATTGGATGAGGTAATTTGCTAAATAAACAAAAATTTATAGAGTTAGTAATAATTTCAAGTTATAAATTAACAATATGAAAAAATTGAAACATATCAAGACAAATAATTTCATACTTCAGTACGAACTGCAGCTGGAACTACTCGGACTAGTCTCTTTGGCCACCTAAGGAAGGTTTTGAGGGCTTCACCCACAATCTTCACCTCATCATTCGGAAATGGAACAGAGGCATCTGGAATTTTTACCTCTCCAATCACCACTCTCACTTCGTCATCTTACATTCGCTCGTGGTGGACGGTTGGCCCCAAGTTTTGTATTGCGCCAAGTGCTACTAAGCGTCTATCAGGGTCCTCCAAATATAATTTACAAGGTTCACTATTGTTTTGGACTCCAGAATCCTCAGATATACGCCCAATAACACAACTCCCATTTGTACTTTGAACTGCAGGAGAATGAGTCGGATGGATAGTTGTGTCTTGTCGTGAGCTTAGGATGCTTATCATTTCTTCCTTTAATTGTAACATCTGGGTGGCCGTTTGCTTCCTTTCATTCTCTAAAATCACTTGCATCTGCTTCCTTTCATTCTCTAGCATCAATTCCATCTCTTGCTTAGTGACCATTCCCGTGGTGGCATAACGTGTATTTGCTCCAAAGTAGTTTCTTATGCCTACTCCTCGACCAACGCCCCTAACACGACCACCATGGTCTGGAGTCGCCATGGCAACCGTCAAGACATCATCCCTTCCCTGTGGAATGAAGGCTCCCTGAGCACGTTCTAGTTGAAGTTGATCCTATAGTATATAAATAACAAACATAATTAAAAATGTAACTATACAACAAAGAAAATAATAAGGATTGACGTTAAATTACTTACAATTCTTTCACCAATCACGAGTTCCTTCTCTCTCATATACTCTCTAGTCTTCCTTCGATGTGCGGCCCTCCACTTTTCTTCACGCGATATTGAAGATGGTGGAGATATAATGGTAGATGGATCCAACTGAGCCTCTTCTTGTCGCCTCTTCTGCTTCTCCTTCATCATTTCTTCTTCGAGCTTTTCATAACCCCCACGAGACAATCTGTGGGGGCAATCATTCTTTCTACCACTCGCTATAGCTTTATCCCTTTTTATCTTTTAATAAGAAACCAACAAATCATTAATCGATAAAATTAAATGAGAATAAAGTAAGTAACTAATTAAAGTGAATAAAAACTAACCAAGGCTTCTAGTATAGTCCTCATCCTGTAAAATTCTTTCCATGTAGCTTCATCAAGAAATGTATACTCCGCACAAGGATTAGGAGGATTCTTACCCTTTGCTACCTCGACATGCACAAACCTTTTAGTTAGAGAGGTCTTGAAGGCCGTCCAACGCTCCGCGCAATATGATAACAATTTATCCTTTAAGACTTGACTGGGAGGAACGTCGTAAGTAAGTTGTGAAGTCATTATATTAGTTAGTAACATGAATAAATGTAATAGTTACAAAAGTTAATAGGTGTATAGTGTTGTACCGCTATAGTGTTCCAAATCTGATCCTTGACAGATTCATCCACTTGATTCCAATCCTTAATCGTTATGCTAGGCTTGCTATGTGCTTGGAGGGCAACAAAGCTAATAAACTTGCTCTTGGTAGGCCCGATTGGTCTCCATTGCCTATCAAATTCAATCGGTATTTTCTGGTCATCCGCTCGACTCTTGGTCAATTCTTTCAGGGTCGTGCCACGTCTACCCTTTCTTTTCCCCTGAGTAGACTAGCTGCTATGCCCAGAATGAGTATCACCAATATTGGGGGAATCCCTCTCCATGTTCCTATTTAACAATGAAAAAAGGTAAGTAATTGAAAATCCAAGATACATAATCAACGAAATAAGATTACTAACTTTTGATTAAAGTCTATCAAATAGGAGTAAATATATTCTCCCATATCCCTTCATGGTGGTCAGTTCTTGTGGCATGTATGTCATCTACTTCATCTTCATTTAATTCAGGCAACCCTGACGAGAAACATGGAGTCTCAGAAAACATCAGAATTTAATTCCTTATTATCATAACTGTGAACTACAGTTTTTCCTTGGAGAACAACAGAGAGACTTTTATTTGTTAGATCAATTACATAAAACACTTGTTTTGTGTGGGCTGCTAAAATAAACGGCTCCTCACTGTACTTTAATTTATTAAGATCAACTAATGTAAATCCATACTTATCCACTTCAACACAATTATTATCAATCCACTTGCATTTGAAAACTGGAACTCTAAATTTAGTATAGTCAACCTCCCAAATCTCTTCAATAACCCCAAAATAAGGCATAGCTGCTAACTTTGGCTTTTTGTCTTTTGAACTGGAAAAATGCATGGATTCAGCCACAACCATAACTCTACTGTTTTGAACAGTACTCTTGTCATCCAGGGATTTCGTATAGAAGGAATACCCATTGACATCGTATCCACTCCAACATATGACATTAAAGTTAGGACCCAGTGCCAACCAATTTGTAGTTTGAGAAACACTATTATCATTCGCTACTTGTTTTTTGAACCATTGTGGGAAAGTCTTGTTATGCTCAAGCAATAACCTTTGCTCAGTCATGCGACCATGTTGTGCCCTTATAATTTCTTTGTGCATAGATATATAATCTTGAACTTAATCGGTGTTATTCAAAATGTATAAGTGTGCTTGTAACACTATATCATGATCGATATTAGTTTTCACTGTTACCCCACATGTACCCTTACCTAATAATCTGTCCTCATGACAAGATTTAGGGAGCCCAATGGCTTCTTCGTTTGACAAGTAGTCAGAACAAAACTCAATAGCTTCTTCGGCAATATATCTTTCAACCATGGAAGCTTCAGGCCTGTATGGATTCTTCACATACCCTTTAAGAATTTTCATGTATCTCTCAACTGGGTACATCCATCATAGATAAAGAGGGACGCACAACCTAATCTCCCTCACTAAATAAACAATTAGATGTGTCATGATATCAAAAAATGAAGGAAGGAAGAGCATCTCAAGTTGGCACAAGATAATAGCAGCATCCTTTTCTAGTTCATCTAATTTATCGGGGTCAATCACTTTGTTGCAGATGGCATGGAAGAAGAAGCACAGTCTAGTTATAGTATGTCTCAAATCATCTGGCAATATGCCCCGAATAGCCACGGGAAGTAGTTGTTACATCAAGATGTGGCAATCATGAGATTTTAAGCCCACTAATTTCAAATCTTTCATCGACACAAGCTTTTTAACATTTGAAGAATACCATTGAGGCACTTTGACACCATGTAAATAATCACAAAAGCTTCTTCTCTCAAGTTTGGACAAGGTATGAGAGGCTGGAGGTAGATAAGTCCGCTGACCTTGTGGCTGTGGATGTAACTCATCTCGTATTCCCATTTCAATCAAGTCTAATCTTGCATTGACACCGTCCTTTATCTTGCCCTTTATATTGAGAAGTGTCCCAATAATACTATCACACACATTTTTCTCGACATGCATCACATCAATACAGTGCCGCACATTAAGACTTTGCCAATATGGAAGATAAAAAAATATGGACTTCTTTTTCCATATATTTTTATCAGCTGCACTCTTCTGCATCTTTCCAAAGATAACATTGATGTCTTTCACCCATTGATAAACTTGCTCTCCAGTCAATGGCACTGGAGCATCTCTATACTCTTGATGGCCATAAAAAGCTTTCTTTAATCTACGATAAGGGTGATTTTATCTGAGAAATCTCCGGTGGCCAAGGTAGATTGTCTTCTTTCCATGCTTAAGTTGATGGTGGCATGTGCCTACTTCACAAATTGGACATGCTTTATGTCCCTTAACACTATACCCAGATAGGTTTCCATATGCAGGGAAGTCGTTTATGGTACAGAAGATCATGGCACGTATGTTGAACACCTCTTTTCGATTCGCGTCAAACACATCCATACCTATCTCCCACAACTCTTTTAAGTCTTCGATCAAAGGGGCTAGGTAAACATCAATGTCATTTCTTGGCTGCTTTGGACCCGAAATCACCATAGACAACATAATATACTTACGTTTCATGCACAGACGAGGAGACAAGTTGTAAATCACTAAGAGAATAGGCCATGAACTATGAGTACTACTAAGACTGCCACAAGGATTCATGCCATCAGAAGATATCCCAAGCCTGAGGTTTCTTGGCTCATTTCCAAACTCAGGAAACATCTCATCAATTTTCTTCCATTGAGGAGAATCGGCTGGATGGCAAAGCTTCCTATCTGATATTCTCTCATCTGCATGCCACCTTAAGTTCTTTGCATCATTCATATTAGCAAATAATCTCTTAAACCTTGGTTTCACTGGAAGATACCATAACACCTTCGCAGGAGGGCCTTTAGTAGTCTCGACAAAGTCTGTATCATAATTCCCTTTTAATTTGTACCGTGAAGCACCAAATTTTGGACACTTATGCTCCCCTTCGAACTCTTCTCTATATAATATACAATCGTTAGGACATGCATGTATCTTTTTGTACTGCAGACCCAAGGGACACGACATTTTTTTACCTCATAGTAACGGTTGGGTAATTCATTACCTTCTGGAAGCATATTTGTCAACAACTCAAGCAATTCTGTAAAACTCTTGTCACTCCACCCATTCCTTGCTTTCAAGTGGACCAATCTCACCACAGCTGACAACAACTTGAATTTTGTACATCCTGGGTATAAAGGCTTTTCTGTATGACTAGACAAGTTATCATACGCATGTGATCGCTTAAAGGCCTCTTCGCCAATATCACGAATCATGTCCTCTAGTCGATCATCCATGTCCATATCAACTTCTACCTCTTTAGATGCACTCAGCTCTTCTACTAATTCACCATGCTATACCCATTGTGTATAACTCTTTAAGAACCCATCACAAATCAAATGCTCTCTTATTTCTCTGACACATAGTCGCTCAAATTTAAGCAATTTACACAAGGACAATAAAACTTCCCAGATTTATCACCACCAGCATTTCTTATAGAAAATTCTAAAAAATTCTTCACCCCATTATCGTACTCATCACTAGTTCGTCTAGCATAGATCCAGCTACGATCCATATGTACAAATAAACTTCAACAGAAAATGAAATTGTTTATTTGTGTTCAAATTATAGGAGGACTATTGAAGAACATGGAATGAAGGAGGAATAAAATTACAGAGATAAGAACAAAAGGGTCTCTCTAGTTTGAAGAAAAAAAGGAGGAAGCAAAGCACATGCAAAGTGAAACCACTTGTGTGTTTGTGTCCAACCAGCAAGCAAGTCATCAAACTTAACCAAAATCCAGAGGTTTGTGTCTATTAGCTACAACACGTGTGGCAATGGAAAAGCAAAGGAGGGAGGCTACAAGTAATTCGATTAATAGGTGGCGTTGGAGTAAGAAACATAATCTAGTCAAAAAGGAAGCAAAGCACATGCACAGTGAAACCTCTTGTGTGTTTGTGTCCGACCAGCAAGCAAATCATCAAACTTAACCAAAATCCAACAGAGGTAAGTCAAGGATGAACGGAGTATATCGGAGTTGAACCTAAACTAATTCGGGGTCAAATTGAGATAGTATCATACCTATTTAATAGCCGCTTCACCGGTTTTCAAACCAAACCAATTGATCCCGTCTGGATTAAATAATTTGATCGTCTTTTTTAGTCGGCACCCAACCTAATACTGCTTCACCGATTATCAAACTTCCCACTATTCCTGCCCCCCAAAAAAAGAAAAGAAAAATAAAATTAAAAACCTGTAAAAGTTAGGCTAATAACATATGGCAAGCTTCTCTGTTACTGCATATAAACACACACAGAGAGAGGGTACTATAATAATCATATATTTTAGTAAGCTAAGAAACATGACCATGCCTCTTTGTCGAGTGTGTCTAATTTTTAAACTGATTTTTGGTGGACCTACCTTCTCTGCACACAAGTTGTTGTATTCCCTTTGCCAAAACACCATAAATTGTAAAAACTTTTAGCTTTATGATTTGGTAAAGGTGCTATTTTGAGTTAATCTTATTTTCTCTATATACATCCGTTCATTCATATATATATATATATAACCTCTTCCACGTTTCAAGCCTTCTTTTCACTTCCATGGCAACATTATTAGTTCTCAATTAATCCTATACATAAAAATACAAGTATGCACGATATGAGAAGCAAATTAATTTGCTAAAATATAAGCAAATAACCAAAGAATATGGCTTGGAACCATCAAATCCAAAGGTGAAGCCCCCATGGCTTACGACAGCGTCACCATCAACCTCCGGAGTGCCGAGTGCCCAGAGCCACCGGAATTTACAAAGCCATTAAAAAAAGAGGGAAAAAAGGAGTTTTGGAAACATACCTTACGGTGGCGAGAGGTCTGAAACAACATCCAAACACAAACTTACGGCGGCAAGACTGCAACAGCATCCAAACACAAACGCTTACGGAGGCGACGGAGAGATGAGCCTGAACTCTCACGGCAGAGTGTAGGGCATGGGTTCGACAGATGAGCGTGAGAGGGAGGGAGGAATTGGAGCTAACTGGCGGCAAAAGAAAATGAGGAGAAAGACACGCGCAGGTTTTTATTTTAGAGGGATACTACACTGGTTATATCAGAACCGGTGTAGAAACTAACTTTCTACACCGGTTCAAATCCAACCGGTGTAGAAAATATTTTCTACACCGGTTGGATTTGAACCGGTGTAGAAAGTCATATATTCTACACTGGTTCTTTTCCAACCGATGTAGAATATGTAGACTTATTTTCTTAAAAAAAATAATACTTATTCTACACCGGTTCTAATTTAACCGGTGTAGAATATATGACTTTCTACACTGGTTTTAATTCAACCGGTGTAGAAAACTTGGATTTATTTTAAAAAAATTATTTCCCGTTATATTTTTTTTGTTTAAGTAAATTAAATAATTTTTGAATTAAATTAATTTCATTTTTTTAATGGAAAAAATTTTTAAATTCACTTTTTACACGTGTTGTCATTTCAACACGTGTAAAAAGTCATAAAATCTTAATATATTTATGAAAATGCCACCGGTCACACTTTCTACACGTTACCTGTTTCGTCAGGTGTAAAAAATAGGTCTAAATCCTAGATTTTGTACTAGTATATAACATATCACTTGGCTTTTAGGAACATTGCACCATTGTCCTATATGAGATTTAACACACAGAGCACACATCTGCGATGTTGAGGGTCTCTAACCACCACGGTTTACAAACCAAAAGGGCCTTTTATTGCCTCCCATTTGTGAAAAACTCTGTCCTCTTCCTTCTGTGAGGTCTCTCCACGACTGGATCCACCTCTTTGGCTCATACCCTTATTAAACTGTACCCTTTTCAAATTCCCTTTCGTAAGTTGGCATGCTTCCACAGCCTTATTGAACTTTTTGAATTACTGGGAAACCAACTTCTCTTCCATCTCAGGTTTCAATCTTCCAATGAGCATATATGAGCTCTACTTCTCATCATTCTTAGGATTCAAGTAGGCGGAGTAACGAGACAATCGAATAAACCGAGACAAGTATGAATTAAAGGTCTCGTTATCACCTTGATGGATTGCCAGAAATTCTTTCACTTTCTCAATCCTCACCGACCTTGAAAAATACTTCTCATAAAACTTTTCTTGAAACAATTTCCACGTCAGAGGGATATTCCGACCGCGTAATACCAACGCTGTATTCTTCCACCAATCATTGGCATCGCCTACTAGCTTGTAGATTTCCATCTTGGCTTTCATCTCTATCGGGCATTCGAGTACCTCGAAGATTTTCTCGAGATGATTGATCCAATTTTCCACAACTTGCGGGTTAAACCTACCCTGGAATGCCTCAGGCTGGTACTTGATAAACTTAGGCATCCAGTATTGGACCATATTCTCATCTAGTTCTTGAACAATAGGGACATCCATGTTCACTTCATGCAACTGCGGTGGCTCGTCACTAGATGATTGTTCCTCATCTGTATTCTCCTTAGAATGGTTTCCTTCAAGTTGATTTCCATAAGGAGGATTCCCTTCTGGATTATTCCCTTCAGGGGGTGCTTTATCTGTATTTCGCCTTTCCCTCAATTCCCTGACTTCTTCTCGTAAGTCCTGGATCATAGTCTGCTGTTGAGCCAGCATGGTAAAAGCATGCTGCATCATATTAGGCTCTAGATTATTCTCAGGTTCAGGATTTTACGGCGCATTCTTCTTTGGTCTACCTCATCTCATTGTTCCTTTTCACTATTAAAAGGAACATTATGTCAATGTCATATCAATACTCTTATGTACATACAACTTTCCAAATTTCATATACCAACATACATCAATCACATACAACTTTCCAAATTTCATATACCAACATACATCAATCACATGTACTCAAACAACTAGGTATTCATATCAAAAGGAAATATGTTCTTCAACATAATTAGTCATATGTACAACAAGTGGCTTACTATTTACATCAAAAGAAGCCCATACTACCTTACTAAGCATATCATTATCCTTCTACTCCTTATGCATATTAATCACCACATACATAATCATATGCTCAATGAAAGGTAAAAACTCAAAGGGATCCATGAATACAATTTCATTCTTCTTCTTGATCCAAGAAGTGAAATAAGGAAGATAGGCTAACGTGGTTCGTATCCAAACATCATCATCCATCATTAGCTCTAACTCTTCTTTGTTCTCATACAATTCCTTCACTGATTCCAAGAATGATATATACTGCATTGTGGGAGTAAATAATTTTGTAAAAGCTGTCACATAAAGATCCTTTAATTGCTCCCATAGTTCTTCATTCGGATGTGGATCAAAATCCAACTTCTCTACTGGTGTATCCGATTCCACAGCTGAGTCTGGATGTTGGAAACTATCCTTCGAGTCCACATCATCTTTGTCCAGTACTGTGGCTTCGTCTTTAGCAATAGGACCAAAGTATATTAGCCTCTTGATGCTCTTTCTACGAGTCTGCGCCATCCTTGGTCCACGTCCTCCTCTATCGAGGATCATACCAACTCTTCCTTCCAGGATTTTCTCTTCCAGAGGAACTTGATTGATAGAAGGAAGTGAAGGCGACTTGCTTCTCTGCCTTCCACTATCCGACTCATCTCACTTCTTGATTGCCACAGGAGCTGGTATTGTGATGCCTTATTTTCCAAACACTACGGTAGAGTACTAATTAGCTAATACTCACCGAATATCACCATCAGAGTTATAAAATTGCTAGAACTTTAAACAACGCCTCTGCTGGATATAAATATTCACATTCATACACATTTCATATTACAACACTTATAATCTCTCTTTACTCCACTTCATATACAAAACCCAAAATACTCATATGGTTCTTAGAATACATATCGGAAACTTGACAACCTAGACTAAGCTTTTTCGCTGCTCTGCCTCGTCTCATCGTCATTTGCCTTTTATTTGCCCTGTGAGCTTCCTCCCTGTATTGGAGATTTGTTTCAGGAAAAGAATGAGATTCACAAGAATCTTAGTAGTAACGTCATTAAACATATAAGATAACACACACAAGCATGCTTCACTCATATAAAATCATCAACAAAATCATCAAACATTATTCAGTACAAACATGCAATTCATAAACTGACTTTGCGTTAGACGGGTTCTTAGCCCCGAAGGGTACCTGTGCACAATGCATACAATGCAACCTCATGACCTACATCGTGCTTGACAGGTTTTCTTGGCCCCGAGGGGTCCCGGGTATTCACTTCACTCAATCTAAACATGTTATATATTTTGATGATGATAACAAACAATACATATACATGTCATGTTATATGAAGACAATTACTACCTGGTTGCTACTTTATGAAACTTTTCCCCTTGATCCAAGCTCGGGCAACAGCTTCTGAGGCCAAACTAGTTTCAAGTCCTGAAATCGCCAAACATTACAAATGAGTTATTACTCATCCGTATACCTTTACAAACTCATTTCATTGGTAAATTTAGCCTATTGGTGCCAAATTACCAAAATACCCCTTAGGACCTGATTATCAGTATTTTTCTCAAAATCATGATTTAGGCCATTCCTATACAATTTCACGTGTAGAATTCATTTCCGACCTCAAATTGGCCAAAATCTAGCCCAAATGATGAAAATACCCTTGACAGCCATTGAGTAAGGCTTAGAAAGGGCAATTCTATCATTTTACTCTCTGTGCCTTTTCTTACAGCGGGTCAACATAGACCCTACATAATTCGACCTCCTGAATCCAATGAAAGCATCGAATTGGTCAAATTCCCATTTATTCATCACGTCCAACACAGGAAGGGAAAATAAATTCTCAGAAGAGTTGTGTCGGATTCTCGTTTTCTTTGGCCTAATCACCTTCTTTCTACTTATAACCAATATATTAACTAGTTAGACATTTATTGGACTTTATTTGGAGACACTTACATATTAAGGTTTCTTTGGCTTTCTTGAATTATCTTGTACCAAATGAACCATAATCAAGCCCAAAACAACTCTACTAACCTTAATCAAGCAAGAGGAACAAGTTTTGGAAGTTACCTCTTGACTCGATTTCTCACTCCTCCTTCAAGCATTTGATTTAGATACTATTCAAGCAAACCAATGATAGAGAGATGAGAAGGAGAAGCTATGGAGAGATTTGGAGCCTTAGATCACAAGACACAAGTCCCATACCTTAATCTTGTATCAACCCTAGCTCTTCTCCTTCTCTTCCATCAAGTTCTCATTCTCAAGCTCTCTCTTTTCTGTTTCAATTATGTGCGTGCGTGAGTAAGCAACTGGAGATGGAGATTAATGATATATAAGAGATGGTTTAATTGATCATGACACTTGTCACCTTCTCATTGGACCAAAAATGCTAAATTCCATTAATTAATTCCAACTCTCTCTTTCTTCACTCTTGACAGCCAAAAATCCCATGAGAAATGCAAGGGAAATCTGAATCTCCAATATCCCATTGTGCCAACATGTAACTTGTTGACCAAGTAATTGACTTTTTGACTATTTGACCACTTTTGACCATAATTTACCAAAATTAATTTATTAATGATCAAGTAGTCAATTTACTCTTTTTAATTCACATTTAGCTCAAATCATTGGGAATTTGAGAAAAAATAATTATTTTCCACTTTTCGGCAAAATTACCATTTTGCCTCTGCATTTTATGATTTACCTACATAAATCATTTTTTGCCCATTTCTTCGAATCAACCCTATTTTGACACTTAAATGAGGCCATCAACCATATCATTAAATTTTGTGAATTTTGGTTACCATATTAGGCCTCTACCGGTCTCTTATACCCTTATTCGGCCAATTTACGCGTAACCGACGATTGGAATATTTCTTATAAATTCACATTCATTCATTCACATCATTTTTCACCATTTTTATTCCATTAAATATACATCAAATATACACATAAATGTATTGGTGAAAAATGGGGTATTACAAGTATGCTCTTACGAGCTGTCCGTCTTACTCTTGTTACACCGGCTCCTCTATACTCTACCATATGTGGATCCATATCCTGTTAATCGTAATGATGATGATATAATACTCTCTGCATAGAAATAATCAAGTTAGACAAATCTTAATGTGTTAAAGTTCCTAAGAGAAACATCACACAAAGGCTCATGTAACATGCTGGAAAACCACCACTGCACTCGAGTTTGGGGTGCATAGACTCGAGTTCTGGCTAGTAACTCGAGTCCTGCAGCTTGCTCTCGAGTTCAGTTCATCTACCACTGAAACCTAATTGATTCTCTACTATCACACTTGAGTTCATACGAGCAAACTTGAGTCCTCCTCCAAATCATGCACTCGAGTATGAAGAGTGCTGGAATAAGAGTTCATTCCAGAAAACTTCATATTTCAGCAACACGTGTTGCACTCGAGTCTACTGGTCAGCACTCTAGTTCTGATGAGATATCACACTCGAGTCCCGAGAGTTCTGAGGAACAAGTTTGTACCCAAGAACCTCCAACACTGGAAGCAACAAGCACGCACTCGAGTTTACCATGCAGCACTCGAGTTCTCCCTGAGAGTGCACTCGAGTCCCGCAAGTTTACCCATGAGAGTTTTTACCCGAAAACCCTGAGAGTGAAAATAGAAGTCATGAACTCAAGTCGTCAGATCCACACTCGAGTTCTCAGACTCCATCATACTCGAGTCACGCAAGTTTGAACTTGGAACTTTCCACCCGAGAGCTCAATGCCCAGCGAAAATCATCATGCACTCGAGTCCTTCACTTGGCACTCGAGTTCTTAATCATATCCCACTCGAGTTCACTTTTGAACTCTCGTGAGTTTCTGCCCAAAAGCACATTATTTGTGGGAAAATTCCTCTTGCATTTGAGTTCTCAACCATCAACTCGAGTTCTGGGTTGAAATGCACTCGAGTTCAGCTTGATAAACTCGAGTTCACCAGCCATTTTTCCATCTGAATTCTCTTTCAAATCTTCTTAAACTTCCTCACAATCCTTAAATCAACTCCATCACTTCCTCCACTCTTTCACCACACTTCACACTCATATTCCAAACCATTTCAACCATTTCAATACTAATGAATTGTGCAATTCTCTTAAGTCCAATCAGAGAATTTCTAGCAATTACAAACTTATTACCAAAAGCTATGCTATATACTCCGACAATATCCACAGTTGCTAGAACCATCGCTCTGATACCAAAAATGTGATACCTCATTTCCCAACACTATGGTATAGTACCCATTTAGCTAATACTCATCGAAAATAAACGTCAGAGTGCCAAAATGCTAGAACTTTATACAATGCCTCTGCTGGATATAAATATTCACATATAAGCACAATCATACACAATTAATTTTACAATACTTATATCCTCTCACTACTCCACTTCATATACAAACCCAAAACTCATAAAAGTCCTAAAATACATAACAAGAATTGAAAACCTAAACTAAGCTCTTCCGCCGCTCGGCCTCGGCTCATCATATTTACCTTCTCTTTGCCCTGCGAGCTTCCTCCCTATACTGGAGATTTGTTTTTGGGAAAAGAATGAGATTCACAGGAATCTCAGTAGTAACACAATCAAGCAAATAAGATAACACACACAAGCATGCTTTACTCGCACAATAATCAACAAAATCATCATAACATCATTTAGTGCAAAACATGCAATTCATAAACTGACATCGCGCTAGACAGGTTCTCTTGGCCCCGAGGGAATTTGTACATAGTGCATATAATGCAATCTCATAACTGACATCGCGCTAGACAGGTTCTCTTGGTCCTGAGGGGTACCCGCGCAAAGATAGGCCCCGGGCACCGCTCGTGCATTTATGAACATTTCACCTGAGTGTCAGCCCAACTTCTAAAAGGCCCCGGCTGATCACTCCGTTATATCTAAACATGTTAGACATTTTTATGTTGATACAAACAATACATATGCATGTCATGTCATATGAAGACGATTACTACCTGGTTGCTTCTCTATGCAACTTTCCCACTCGATTCAAGCTCGGGCAACTACTGAGGCCAGACCGGTTGTCAAGTCCTAAAATCTTCAAATATCACAAATGAGTTATTACTCATCCATACATCCTTCCAAACTCATACTATTGGTAAATTTAGCCTAATGATGTCAAATTACCAAAATACCCCTTAGGCCTTGATTATCAGTATTTTCTCAAAATCGTGATTTAGGTCATTCCTAGAAATTTTCACGTGTAGAATCCATTTCTAGCCTCGAATTGGCCAAATTCAAGCTCAAATGACGAAAATACCCTTCACAGCCCCCAAATAAGGCTAAATAGGGGTAATTTTATCATTTCACTTTCAGTGGCTTTTCTCACTTCGGGGCCAACATAGACCCTACACAATTTGGCCTCCTAAATCCAATGGAAGCATCGAGATTATCAAATTCCTATCCATTTTCCACGTCCAACACAAGGAAGTAAATATAAATTCCCAAAAAAGTTGTGTCGAATTCTCGTTTTCTTTGGCCTAATCACCTCCTTTCTACTTATAACCAATATATTAACTAGTTAGACATTCATTGGACTTGATTTGGAGTCATTTACATATTATGTTCTCTTTGGCTTTCTTCAATTATCTTATACCAAATGAACCACAATCAAGCCCAAAACAACTCTACTAACCTTAATCAAGCAAGAGGAACAAGTTACCTCTTGATTTCTTGGACTTTCTCTCTCCTACACATTTTCTCTCTCTCCTTCCAGCATTTGATTCAGGTAAAATACCATGGCTCTAATGGTAAGGATATAAAGAGAAGAGATCATGGAGGAGATATATAGCTTAAATCACAAGATATAAGCTTATCACCTTATTCTTGGATGAACCCCAGCTTCCCTTCTTCTTTCGTTCAGTTCTCGTTCTCCAGCTCTCTCTCACTCTTTCTGAATCAGTTTGATCGGGATAATGGAGCTGAAGAGATGAGGGAATAATAATATAATGAAGGGTTAATTAAGTGTGACAAGTGTCACCTTTTCATTGGCCCATAATTGCATTATTCCTTAATTAATCACATTTCCCTTTTCTCTTCCTCATGCCAGCTGAAATTTACATGAGAAATAAGAGAGAAATCTGAATCTCCAATATCCCATTGTGTCATCTCTTAACTTGTTGACCAAGTCATTGACTTTTTGACCATTTTTTACCATAATTTACCAAAATTGGTTTATTTATGATCAAGTAGTCATTTTACTCTTTTTAATTCCCATTTAACTCAATTTAGTGGAATACTGGGGAAAAATAACTATTTTCCATTTTACCGCAAAATTACCGTTTTGCCCCTGTATTTTATTATTTACCGAAATAAATTATTCTCCGCTCATTTCTTCGTCTTAACTCCATTTTGGTACTTAAATGAGGCTATTATTCATGTCACTTAATTTCTTGAATTTTGGTTACCATAATGGGCCTTTAATGGCACATTAATTGCCTCCTTATACCCTTATTTGGCCAATTTACGCGTAACCATGATTGTCATATTTTTCATAAATTCTCATAAATTCATCCACATCATTTTACACTATTTTATTCCACTAAATATACATCAAATATATACATAAATGTATTGGTGAAAAATGGGGTATTACACTATACATGTTGCTTAAGGAACCTGACAAGTCAAAATATCATTTTCAAGCAAGGAAAGATTTACGGGCCATGGGAGTTTATGAAGATGCGTGGCTTGATGAGCATGACAAATTTCAACTAGTAAAGTTCACCCTCAAAAAATTGAACAAGGAAGTCTTCCTCGCTACTTGAAGAAAATATAAGTTCCTGATGGACATTCAAGCAACATTTCACAATGTATTGACATCCAGGCATGAAAGGTTGCTTGCTTGAAGAGTTATGACTCACATGTTATTATGCAATAGTTACTTCCGCTAGCTATAAAGAATGAACTTCCTCCCGATATGTCCATCATTTTGGTGGAGCTGTGCTCCTTCTTTTGGAAGTTGTGTTCTAAGGTTTTGATCGTTGAGGAGCTCAATAAGCTATAGTCCAAAATCATTCTTACACTTTGTCATTTAGAGATGCTCTTTCCTCCCTCCTTTTTTAACTGTGATGGTTAACCTGATAGTCCACCTTGTTTATGAAACAAAGCTCGCTGGCCCAATTCAATATCGATGGACGTATCCTATTGAGAGGTACTGTATTTACATATGTGCGTCATCATTATTTTCTAAATTTGCTACTCGGCCATTTTACCATTTAATATCATATTCCCTCTTTACTTTACAAGTTTCTTGACAAATTGAAATCTTACGTAAGGAATAAGGCGTGACCAGAAGGTTCTATAGCTAAAGGTTATGTAGGGGACGAAGTCTTTTATTTCTACTCAAGGCACTTTGATGACATTAAGACGTCTTTCAACCGACCGCCTCATGTCGATGATTGTCCTGAACCTGAGCCAACAACATCAATAGATTTGTTAATCCCTCGTGTTGGTAAAGTAGTTAGAGGAAGTGAGAACTTCAAACTAACATCAACTGAGAAGTTGCAGGCTCATAGACATGTCTTGATTAATTGCACTCAAGTTGAACCCTTTCTTCAGTAACAATCGTACACTCATATATTATTCTACAACTATCCTTATATTTTTTATTTACATTGCATGATAATCTTCCCATGATTAATTGTAGGGAATTCAGAAGTCATGTGAAGCATCAACTAAGGATTCAAACATAAATATCCTCCGAAGTTGACAAAAAGGTACATAGAGAATTCCTAGCCTGATTGGTTTGCGCACAGAATATTAAATGACCACAACCCGTACTCACAAGTTCAAAGCCCTCGCAATTGGCTCGCTTGACCATGAAAAAAGGCTTACAGCATACAATGTCAACGGTTTCAAGTTTTGCATGGTATCACGAGATCAAGGATTGCAAACTCGAAATTTAGGTGTTTTTGGCACCTTTAGAACAAGGATTTATGTGAGCAGCAGTGATGGTAACATGCAGTTCGAAGGTGTCCCTTACTATGGAAAGCTTGTTGATGTTGTCAAAATAAATTACCAAGTCCATTTCATTGTTATGCTTTTCAAGTGTTTGTGGGTAAATACGACCACTTCCCAAAACTCACAACAGACGATTTAGGCATCACATCAGTAAATTTCTCTCGTCGAATTCACACCGGTCAATCTGAAGACGATGAGCACTATATTCTTACATCAGAGACACTAAGTTTATTATGTCCAGGATGAGAGGTACAGGGATTGAAACATAGTGGTTCACTTAAAGCCTCGAGACCTTTACAACTGGGTGATGGTGACAACATCACCTACGAGAGTGAGCCATTCCATCCCGCTAATTTTGAAAACTTTTCCCCTGAAGGCGATGATAATTTACCTATAGTTAGATGAGTTTTATAAGTTCATATGATTTAAATTTAATATTTTCTACATAACAATATCATACTAATATTTTTTTCACAAACTTTTTGTAGGGATGGCCGAAGAAGAATGATTAAGTGGAACCATGATTTTTTTTTTCCAAAATTTTGATATGTATTATATAAAAAAAAATGAATCACATTTGTAGCGATTATATAACTGCTACAAAATAACATAAAACTGCTACAAATAATAAACCACTACAAAACATGACATATTAATTACTACAAAACCTAAATGCTACAAATACCGTGATATTAACCGCTACAAGAGTCATGTAGATCCCTATAAATACCTCCACAGCAACTCTTTTCATACACTTCTCCATTTCTTTACTCTCTTCTTCTCTCTCATTTTTTCTCATCCAGAAATTTTTTTCAAGAGTTCAAGATCTAAGTAAGGTGATTATCATACATGGTAATTTTTTTTATCAATTCTTTCATCTCTTCTTTTTTTTCCTTCTTATAATATTCATACTAATTTTTTTTCAGACATTAACGAACTATTCCTCAAAAGCTTTCCTTACAAAATGATCCACATCTAAGGGATAACAAAATAAGTACATATTACCTATAAATTCATAACATTACCTACACTTTCTAATTACTATGCATATAAATTTTATATTTATGTAACTGAATTTAATCTTTTTCTTTACCTAGTAATTCAATTTAATTAATTTTCTTAAATAATAACTACTTTTAATTCAATTATATAACTAATCAACATGTTAAAATGATACTATAACAATTAAATTATATTATTGCATAATTTTTTAATTTTTCACGACAATTTGTAGCGGTTATTTACACCGCTGCAAAGTTAACCGTGAAATTGAAAAATTGTTTAAATTTTTTGGCGCCACTTTTAGAATTTTATTTAGTAGCAGTTATATAACTGCTACCAAACAGATTAAAAAAAAAATTCACTTCCCGCTATAACCAAACATTGGTAGCTGTTGTAGAATCACTACAAAGTTTTTGGCGTCATTCTTAAATATCCACGTTTTGAAATTAGTAGCGGTTATATAACCGCTACAAACGGGTATAAATTTATAATGGTTATTTAACTACTACTAAATTATCAGAAAATGTATTACCCATCATTCGACTATTATAGCGGTTTGTGGTAACCACTATTGCGTTAGCAGCGGTTTGTCTCTCCTGAGTAACGGTTACTTGCAACCACTACAAAATTGATTGCAACAGTAGTTTTTGTAATAGTTTACTTAACTGTTACTAATGTTGTTTATAGCGATTAATACACATTTTTAAATGCTATTAAATCCATATTTTTTTGTAGTGTTAACTTGTTTTAATTGATGCAACTGGGCCTTTGTGCATATAACTTTTTTATTTCAAGAATTTCTTTTTTGTAAAATGGCATTTTTTTGGACCTTATTTCTTAGGCCGTGGTTTACCCATTTATTTTGTTCTTGCACTTTTATGATGTGCCATGTTTTGTGGACTTATGAAAATTTTTATTTTCCTACTTCTAAATGAATAATGCATTTGGGCCCTTTTGGAAACCTATTGGATTTTTGAGAAATTGACAGAGTTGTTTTGCTGCATTTGGGGCCTGTGTACAAATTTTTTTTTAATTTATTTGTGAAAATTTGGAATGTCTTTATTCTCTGGGTCATTTTGTTTAAACCTCATATTTTTAGTTTAATTATTTTTTCAATAATTCTAAAATTTTTTGGGGTTATTTTTTGTGCCTAAATATTTGTTTTATTATTTCTAGAAATCATTGTTGGGATTTATTCAAGTCTACTCATGTTTGGGCTCAGTCTTTAGGTTTGTGTTGTTTTTGGGCCATTTTTTTTAGAAACTAACTTAGACTTAAATTTTTTATTTTGAAAATTATTCTTGGGTTTTATTTGAGACCATTATCCTTATGAGCTATCTCAATTGTTTAAATATGGGAAAATCAATTTTAGCTATTTTTGCATTATGGTAATTTTACAAAATTATTATGATATGTAACTTAATTACCTTAATATTTATGTAATTAATTTTAGATGTTTTTCAACTAATTGGATTTTGCAAAATTATATTTGAGTTGAAATATGTTGAAATTGATTTCTTAAACAATTTTTGGATACATAAAACAGTGGGAGGGTTATTAATTTAATTTTGTTGATCAAGTTAATTAGTTAACCCCTCCATTAAGATGTGTGTATATTATATTTGGACGCATAAAATAGTGGAAGAATTTATCTATGATGATTATTTAATCAAAGTGAGAAAATTGCAGTTGTTTAGTCACACTTGTTTATTAAATTAAGTGCTTAAATTCTCATTTAGTTATTAGTGCATATTTATGTTTTAAATGCACTTGATATTTGTAGTTAGCATACTTGTTTCATGGGGAGTAGCCATAGCATCTTCAATTTTTTTGCATGCATATATTTTTAATCATGTATGACATTATAGAATATCAATTGTAATTAAATATATGGTTATAAGTAGTCTTTAATCTTTACCCACATATTGATAATTATAATGGATATTTAATTAAGGTGGAGTAGAATGGCATTATATTTTCTAAGTAGCCTACAGGTATTACAAAATATAACTACGCTCTAGATTCATCAATTCGAGATAAATTCATGTTATGCTAATGTCTTTACCTATCAAACCCCTTAACATTTTGATATTTGCAGAGTATTAAGCGTATAGTTCATAAGGCATACAAAAATAGTAAAAACATACTGATATTAAGTACTTGTTTACAATACAGGAAATCCCCATAGGGTTTGAAAATATATATAGAGTGTTCAAAAGAAACAAAAGTACAATCTAAGATAACCAATGGCAGCTTCTGTTTGCACCAGAACTCTATTCGCTAGTAATCACTGCCTTATCCTTTGAGTCGCTACCTTCTGCTGGAATGTTTTTGAATGTTGAATAAGGGTGAGATTTGATTGAATCTTAGTAGTAACGTACAATTAGACATATAAAATGTGAAAATAAATATACGATGCATCATGTTATGTAAGATGAAAATGTTGTGTGTACACTGTCCAAGGCCAAATGACTATTTACAACCCTGGCTTATCTCTACACCTCCGTTAGTCCTAGACAACAACTAAGCAAATGTGCCCCTGGCACTGTGTTCATGTCCCAGACACTATGCTTATGTCACAGAAGATGGCATACACAAAGCATACATATAATCACATCATAGTGTATAAAGGAAAGTGTTACTACCTGAGTCCTTTTTCAGTTCTACTGTTAGTACAATACTCTTGATTCGGCTCAGGCTATTATCACTTCCTATAAATTAGAATTAAAAAGTAATTGGTTATTACTTGCATTACTACTACATTATAAACACATTTTTTCAGTTATCTATCACAGTTTCAGCAATTTCTGCACAATACAACCCTGCATAGTGCATTTTCATAGTTTTCCAGAAAACTGCCAGAATTTTAGTCAATTTTGAAAATTCATAACTAATTATAGGAAATTTAAAATTGACCGGTTCTAAATTCTATAAAAATATATTTAAGTCAAAATTTATGTAAAAATATACAAGTCTTACCATTACAACCACATTATTCCTAGAATTTCATCTAACTTCCCATGTTCCATATTTCCTTCTAGAAACAGGGCTCAACTTTGAAAAATTATATCTTTTAATCTACTAGTAAAAAAAATTATGTTCTACCAATAAAATTAAAGCTCTAGATGTCTAATTTAATCCTATAAAGTTTCATAATTTCTGGACCAGGTTTGACTAATGAAAATCATTTCACAATAGAACTGCTTCCAGAGAAATTAATCAAACAACACCTCCTCTTAACTTCTAAAATTTCCAAATTTGCATACAATCATCCAAAAATCATGAAGTCATGTATTCCTATGAAATTTTCCCTTCTAAATCCAATGGAATCATTAAAATTACAAAATTCCAACTCCTTGCCCTAGTTTTGTGCTTGGCCAAAAGATAGAACTCTAAAGGGGAAGTTGTGTTTTCTTGATTTCTCTTGATTAAACACTTCCTTTTCACTTATAATCACATGATTAACCATTTAAACACTCAATACACATGATCCATAGAAATTTTGGTAGCATAACATTCTAGGGTTTCATCTTCCAAATTTTACAAAATCAACAAAATCAAGCCAATAGTAACAACAATAACCTACTAACCAAGAAGATCAAGGTTTGAGATTACCTCTTGATTGCTTGACTTTCTCTCTCTAGGAGCCAACTTTCTCTATCTCTTCCCTCTTGATTTTGCTTGCTAAACATGGTTTCCAAGATAGAGAAGAGATTAGAAGAGGTTCTACATGCACTAGAAGGCAAGAACACTTGAAATCAAGCCTACTTACCTTGGTTTTTGCTTCTTGAACTCTAGACCTCTCTTACTCCTTTTGTGTTCTTCAAATCTTCTCTCTCTCTATTTTTCACTTTGGCCAAAATTATAAGGAAGAAAAGGGATAATAACTTGACCAAATATCTCTCTTTCTTCTTGATATATTATTATTTAATGCAATATTTAACATGTGCAATTTTTTACTTGGTCATGGTTTTTCCCTTCTTTGATTTAATACGGACCAAGTATATTGTTTCCCCTTATTTCCCCTTTTGGCCTAAAATTAAGAGAAAAAGGGAATAAATAAATGCTTCTTGCATTTTCCCATAAGTCCTTCTTTAATCAAGTAATTATGTCACATTTACTTTTTGACTTTTCCACTTATTCTTATTTGGTTACCAATGCTCCTAAATTATTATATTTATCTCAAAATATTTTTCTCTCTCCCATTTTCCTTATTTGGCCAAAAATTGGCCCAACTAAAAGAGAAAAATAATTACCTTCTTGTTTGATGGAAAATTATCATTTTGCCATTACATTTAAGTGATTTTTCTAATAATTCATGTCTTGCTCATTTTCCTTCTTGCTTTGGCAAAATTTTGTCATAAATATTGAGCCACTATTTGTGTTCTTCCATGCTCCAATTTAGGTTACAATGTTAGGCCTTTCAGTGGACAAGAGTTACTCCTTTGTGTCCTAGCTTAGCCAAATTGTATGTAGCCACCGATTGGAGTGTTTATCATTTTATATGCATCACAATCCACCATTTTATTCCATTGAATGTCTTAATTACATATAAGGAATATTGGTGAATAAAAAGTGGGATGTTACATTACCCACAGGTAGACCTTAGTGATACGAATTTATAATTGTATGATTACATTGGTAAACATACACTTGTTTATGATGGTTTTTTCTTTGCCTCTTATAGTTGTTTTATAAGCATGATTAGGTTTTACTTTGACCTTGTAGCATGATTTTTATATTTAATTGCTTAGTTTGATAGAATTTATTAGAGATAATTGTTGAGCCTAGAATGAGATAAAATATAACTTTTTCATCGAACTTGGCATCAAGAAAAGTTCTAGTACTTAAAGATACTAGCATGAGAGGTGAGATAACATTATGAGATATAATTGTCTCATTAAATTAATCTCAATTAAGAGCTAGTCATCACCAGTACATAAGGATAGAGTAAAGTCAAGGGTTTTTTATAGGCTAAAGGATGAATTTAGAAACTCTTATAATTGTTGTTATATTGTTTTGTTGACTATAAAGTGATTCTACATAATATGGTAAGATGCCTCCATTAAGTCGGTGGAAGAGATCCTTAGTTTATTATCTTATGAGCCATTACTCTTTTTTATGAGTACATGCATGGATCTTAGGTATTCATTGAAAACATGTGTATATAAGTTTTGCTCATACTTGGAAAAGAATGAGATTATAAATTAGGTCTATAAAGCCACTAGCTTCAAAGTCATAAAGTAATAGGCATATAGAGAATAATATGATTATTGTTAAAAGACTTAATTACATGCAGTAATGGATATACACTTGCCATAAATTATATTCTAATTAGTGAAATAATTCATTTCTCATTATAGTTGACCTTTCACAATACCCAAATGCTATTTTCTTTGTAATTAAGTAGTGTCAATTGACACATTTGGATTATATAAAGCAAAATTGGTGGTTAATCTAATAAACAGATTAATATAGTGAAATTAGTTGGAAGAGATGGGTGATATGATAAATACATCATTAGTGGACTAGACCTTAGTCTATATGTAAAGTTTCTTCATACTTGGACTCACCTAATACAGGTGGAATTATTGCAAGAAGAAACATAATGGATGATACAGTTTTCCTCTTAAGTATACATTAAAGATAATTATATATATTTTTATGAGATTCCAACAAAATCTTTTGTTTTAATTTTTTTGAAATCTCAAAGGTTGGAAGCTTGGTTTAAAATATACTCTTGCATAGAATTGTCTTATAAAAGGAAGAGTGTGGAAGCGAAATATCATGAGACTGCATATTTTCATGTAAATGTAGAGATATCTTAGGAATTTAAGTGAGTTGTCCATTTTATTATACAATTTTGTGTAGTATTTTGAAATACTAGATTATTTAAGAATGCCAAAATTAGTGGGAGTGATCAAACTCATTGAGAGTGATCACATATGGAGGATTCCCACCTCTAATGGTAGAACATTGATTTTATATGATACTCACCTTGTTAGTCTTTAATATATCAATGGATTCAGTTGAAACCAACGGTTATTAAAATTTGGCAATTCATGGTTACTATGTGATTTATTTTAGGAAATATGACTAAAACATAAATATTGAGAGTGATCATAAATTTTAAATGAAGGCATTGATTCATGATAGGTGTAAGGTGAGCAACAACATAAGTTATTTGTAAAGTTGCTAGTATGCAAAGTTAAGTAATACAAATAAAGTTGTTTGCTGTAATTTCTCTATGAAGAATGAATTGACTTAGTGAAGTATTTCCTTCTTTATTCATGTATAATTCTTTTCATATTTTCATGGTAGTTAAATGTCTATCTTGATTTGGGATATCATTGGTATCTTTCTATTTCAGACATACGGAGATATATATGTGTGAATTAGAAGAGATAGTAACATAAATAATAAAGAGAATTTTGTCAACAAAATTAGGAGTTTATTTTGTCATAAGCAAGTCTTACAATACTGATACTTAAGGTATCATGATGTGATTACATATAGGACCATGTTGAGAACATCATAAGTTTTATTATATCACTGGATTAGTGAGAGTTGAATCATGTATATGATACAAAATGATGATTCATTTATAACTTGTGCATTTTGATTTAAGTGTTATAAATGACTAAGTTACTATTGTTCAAAGTTGTGATATGACCATGTTAGGTGTAGTATTCTTTTGGAATGCATGAAGAGATTATTCTCAAAATATTTGAGAATATCATAAGTAACCTATGATCACAAAACATTTGAACATTTATGGTTAATGGTAGTTGTTGTAAGTAACGTCTATTATGAGAATGTGATTAGACTATCCATATATCTTTAATATCATATTGTTCCTTCTAATTCAATTTCAAGATGTTAGCTTGCCTAAATGTGCGCACAAATTGGCAATGCTTGTAACATCCCAAATTTTGGGATTGGAGGCTTGAGAATAAGCCTGAATCAAGTGGATTGTTAAGCCCCAGTTTAGCAAGTGTCCCAGAAAGGCCTAATTTTATTCCCTAAAATTTCTTATACCTAGGTGGCATTAAGGGGAATAAAATGGTGAATTAAAAAGCACAGGAAATGGCAAAGCAAAGTAATTAGAGGTCACACATAATATAAGTAAGTTGGAACAAAAATTGTAACAATTTGAGATTTGCTGCCAGCGAGTTTCTTGCATGGCAGTTATGATATTGTTATATGCATCTAGTTAAGGCTAAAATGTCATGCACTTAACATATGTCTTACATGGATTATGGTACTTGTTTACTACTGAGATTCTCTCAAATCTCACCTTCCTTAACTAACCATTTAGATAGGTGAACACCAGAGGTGTTGTAATACCCCATTTTTTTATCAATACATTTATATGTCTATTTGATGTATATTTAGTAGAATAAAATAGTGGAAAATGATGTGGATGAATTTATGAGAATTTATGAAAAATATGCCAATCGCCGGTTACGTGTAAATTGGCCGAATAAGGGTATAAGGAGGCAATAAATGTGCCATTAAAGGCCTATTATGGTAACCAAAATTCAAGAAATTAAGTGACATGAATAATGGCCTCATTTAAGTGTCAAAATGGGGTTAAGCCGAAGAAATGGGTGAAAAATAATTTATTTCGGTAAATCATAAAATGCAGGGGCAAAACGATAATTTTGCCGAAAAGTGGAAAATAATTATTTTTCCCCAATATTCCCACTAATATGAGTTAAATGGGAATTAAAAAGAGTAAAATGACTACTTGATCATAAATAAATCAATTTTGGTAAATTATGGTAAAAAATGGCCAAATAGTCAATGACTTGGTTAACAAGTTACGAGATGGCACAATAGAATATTGGAGATTCAGATTTTCCTTGCATTTCTCATGGGATTTTTTGGCTGGCATGAGGGAGTATGAATGAAAATAGAATTAATTAAAGTGTAATGCATTATTGGACTAATTGCATGGTGCCAAGTGTCCAAATTAATTAAATCCTCCCATATATCATCAAAGTTCTCATCTCCAGCTTCTCACACATGATCAAACTGAATCAGAAAGTTGAGAGTGAGGGCTAGGAATGCAAGAACGGAAGATAGAAAGAAGAGGCTAGGGTTGCTTGGAAATTGAGGTAAAAAGCTTATACCTTGTGTCTAAAGCCACATAATCCCTCCATGATCTCTTCTCTTCATTTCCTTACCATTGAACTCCATGATGAGCAGCTAAATCAGGCGTAGGAAGGAGAGAGAGAGAAATCATCCAGGAGAGAGAAAGTTGAAGAAATCAAGAGGTAACTTCCCAAACTTGTTCCTCTTGCTTGATTAAGGTTACTAGAGTTGTTTTGGGCTTGATTATGGTTCATTTGGTATAAGATAATTGAAGAAAAATCAAGAGACCATAATATGTAAGTGGCTCCAAATCAAGTCTAATGAATGTCTAACTAGTTAATATATTGGTTATAAGTAGAAAGAAGGTGATTAGGCCAAAGAAAACGAGAATCCGACACAACTTTTCTAGGAATTTATTTTTACATCCCTGTGTTGGATGTGGAAAATGGATAGGAATTTGATAATCCAGATGCTTCCATTGGATTTAGGAGGTCAAATTATGTAGGGTCTATGTTGACCCCGAAGTAAGAAAAGCCACAGAAAGTGAAATGACAAAATTACCCCTATTAAGCCTTATTTGAGGGCTGTCAAGGGTATTTTCATTATTTGAGCTTGAATTTGGCCAATTCGAAGCTAGAAATGGATTCTACACCTGAAGATGTGTAGGAATAGCCTAAATCATGATTTTGAGAAAATACTGATAATCAAGGCCTAAGGGGTATTTTGGTAATTTGACATCATTAGGCTAAATTTACCAATAGTATGAGTTTGGAAGGATGTATGGATGAGTAATAACTCATTTGTGATATTTGAAGATTTCAGGACTTGACAACCGGTCTGGCCTCAGTAGTTTCCCGAGCTTGAATCGAGTAGGAAAGTTGCATAGAGAAGCAACCAGGTAGTAATCGTCTTCATATGACATGACATGCATATGTATTGTTTGTATCAACATAAAAATGTCTAACATGTTTAGATTGAGCGGAGTGATCACTCGGGGCCTATCTAAGGTCGGGCTGACACTCAGGTGAAATGTTCATAAATACACGAGCGGTGCCTGGGGCCTATCTTTACGTGGGTACCCCTCGGGGCCAAGAGAACCTGTCTAGCGTGATGTCAGGTATGAGATTGCATTATATGCACTGTGCACAGATTCCCTCACGGGCTGAGAATTGTGAGGATTGTGAGGAAGTTTAAGAAGATTTAAAGGTGAATTCATATGGGAAAACGGCTGGTGAACTCGAGTTTATCAGGTTGAACTTGAGTGCATTTCAGCCCAGAACTCGAGTAGATGATTAAGAACTCGAATGCAAGAGGAATTTTCCCATAAATCATGTGTTTTCGGGCAGAAACTCATGAGAGTTCAGAAGTGAACTCGAGTGTACATTGCCCAAGAACTCGAGTGCCATGTGAAGGACTCAAGTGCTTGATGGTTTCTGCTGGGCATTGAGCTCTCGGGTGGAAATTTCTAAGTCCGAACTCACGTTACTAGAGTACAATGGAATCTGAGAACTCGAGTGTGGATCTGAGGACTCGAGTTCATGAATTCTATTTTCACTCTCAGGGTTTTCGGGTAGAAACTCTCATAGGTGAACTTGCAGGACTCGAGTGCACTCTCAGTGAGAACTCGAGTACTGCATGGTAAACTCGAGTACATGCTTGTTGTTTTCAGTATTGGAGGTTCTTGGGTAGAGACTCGTTCCTCGGAACTCTCAGGACTCGAGTGTGATATTTCATCAGAACTCGAGTGCTGATCCATGGACTCGAGTGCAACACTTAGTGAAATCTAAAGATTTTCTGGAATGAAATTTTTCCAACACTCTTTAGACTCGAGTGCATGATCTGGAGGTGGACTCGAGTGCGCCTTTGTGAACTCGAGTGCGATAGTAGAGAATCAGTTGGGTTTCAGCGGTAAACCAACTGAACTCGAGTGCAAGCTGTAAGACTCGAGTTACTTGCCAGAACTCAAGTTCATGCACCCCAAACTCGAGTACAGTGGTGGTTTTCCAGCATGTTACATGAGCCCTTGTGTGATGTTTCTCTTAGAAACTTTGACACGTTGAACTTTGTCTAACTTGATTATTTCTGTGCAGAGAATGTTATAATCATCATTGCGATTAACGGGATATGGATCCATATACGGTGGAGTATAGAGGAACTAGTGTAACAAGAGTAAGACGGATAGCTCGTAAGAGCATACCAGCTCTTGTGGTAATCAAGAAGAGAGATGAGTCAGATAGTGAAAGGCAGAGAAGCAGGTCGCCTTCACTTCCCTCTGTCAATCAAGTTCCTCCGGAATAGCAAATCCTGGAAGAAAGAGTTAGTGTGATCCTTGATAGAGGAGGACACGAACCAAGGATGGCACGGACCCGCAAGAAAAATGTCAAGTGGCCACCATACTTTAGTCCTATTGCTAAAGACGAACCCATAGTGCTAGACAAAGATGATATGGACTCCGAGGATAGTTTCCAACATCCAGACTCAACTATGGAGTCAGATGTACCAGTCGAGAAATTGGCTTTTGATCCACATCCGAATGATAAATTATGGGAGCAATTAAAGGATCTTTATTTGACAGCTTTTATGAAATTCTTTACTCCCACAATATAGTATACAACATTCTTGGAATCAGTGAAGGAATTGTATGAGCATAAAGAGGAGTTAGAGCTAATGATAGATGATGACGTTTGGATCCAAACCACATTAGCGTATGTTCCTGATTTTACTTGTTGGATCAAGAAGAAAAATGAAATTGTAATCTTAGGTCCCTTTGAGTTCTTACCTTTCATTGAGCATATGATTATGTATGTGGTGATTAATATGCATAAGGAGTAGAAGGATAATGATATGCTCAGTAAGGTAGTATGGGCTTATTTTGATGTAATTAGTAAGCCACTTGTGGTACATATGATTAATTATGTTGAAGAACATATTTCCTTTTGATATGAATACCAGGTTGTTTGAATACATGTGATTGATGTATATTGGTATATGAAATTTGGAAAGTTGTATGTACATATAAGTATTGATATGACATTGACATGGTGTTCCTTCTAATAGTGAAAAGGAACAATGGGACAAGGTAGACCAAAGAAGAATGTGTCATAAAATCCTGAACCTGAGAATAATGCAGAGTCTAATATGATGCAGCAAGTTTTTACCATGCTGGCTCAACAACAGACTATGATCCAGGACTTATGAGAAGAAGTCAAGGAACTAAGGGAAAGACATAATACAGATGAGGCACCCCCTAAAGGGAATAATCCAGAAGGGAATCCCCTTGTGGAAATTAACATGAAGGAAACCATTCTGAGGAGAATACAGATGAGGAACAATCATCAAGTGATGAGCCATTGCAGTCACATGAAGCGAACATGGACTTTCCTATTACTCAAGAACCAGATGAAAATGTCGTCCAATATTGGATGCCTAAGTTTATCAAGAACCAGCCTAAGGCATTCCAGGGGAGGTTTAACCCGCAAGCTGTGGAGAATTGGATCAATCATCTTGAGAAAATCTTTGAAGTGCTCGGATGACTGATGGCGATGAAAGCCAGGATGGCAGTCTACAAGCTAGTAGGCGATGCCGATGATTGGTGGAAGAATACAGCGTTGGTATTACGCGCTCGGAATATCCCTATGACGTGGGAATTGTTTCAAGAAAAGTTTTATGAGAAATATTTTCCAAGGTCGGTGAGGATTGAGAAAGAAAAAGAATTTCTGGCAACCCATCAAGGTGATAATGAGACCTTTGATTCATACTTGTCTCAGTTTATTCGACTGTCTCGTTACTCTACGTACTTGAATCTTAAAAATGATGAGAAGTGGAGCTCAGATATGCTCATTGGAGGATTGAAGCCTGAGATGGAAGAGAAGTTGGTTTCCCAGCAGTTTAGAAAGTTTAATAAGGTTGTGGAAGCATGCCGACTTATGGAAGGGAATTTAAAAAGGGTACAAGTTAACAAGAGTATAAGCCAAAGAGGTGGATCCAGTAGTAGAGAGACCTCACAAATACGAAGAGGATAGGGTTTTCCACATAGGGGAGGCAATAAAAGGCCCATTTGGTTTAGAAACCGTGGTGGTCGGAGACCCTTAACATCACAGATGTGTGCTCGGTGTGGTAAATCTCATCCAGGACAATGGTGTAATGTTCCTACAAGCCAAGTGATCTATTATGCGTGCCAAAAGCAAGGCCATTTGGCAATAAATTGTCCTCAGCGAGCAGCACCACGACCTCCTATGCCTAGACAGCAAAGTCAGGGTCGAATGTTTGCCTTGACTTGAGAAGAAGTAAAGGAGTCCCCAGAGCTAGCTCAAGGTAAAGTTCTTCTTAATGGTAGTGTATTACAAGTATTATATGATTCAGGTGCTAGTCATTCTTTTATTTCCTATGACTGTGCTAAGCGCCTAGGAATGCATATGCATCAACTACCATTTGATTTAATTGTATCTACACCGATGGATGTTAAAACCTTGACTACTGATGGAGGTAGATCGCGGGGCAAAGAGAAGGTAAATGATGATGAGCCGAGGCCGAGCGACGGAAGAGCTTAGTTTAGGTTGTCATATTCCTATTATGTATTTTCAGACTTTTATGAGTTTTGGGTTTGTATATGAAGTGAAGTAGTGAGAGGATATAAGTATTGTAAGATAATTGTATGAATGTGCTTATATGTGAATATTTATATCCAGTAGAGGCATTGTATAAGGTTCTAGCATTTTGGCACTCTCACATTGATATTCAGTGTGTATTAGCTAATTGGTACTCTACCGTAGTGTTGGGAAATAAGGGATCACAGGTGTGCTGGAAATAGAGAAGTGGACTACTAGCATTATATGATCATATTATCATCTCTTCAGCCTCATTTTCATGATCAAACTGAAACAGAAAGAGTGAGAGAGATCTGAGGCGGTGGAGCATTTAAGGAGCTAGGGTTCTTCACAAATCAAGGTAAGAGGTTGTTACCTTGTGTCTTAAGCTTCCTAATCCCTCTATCAACTCTCCTACTCACTTATCCACCTTTGGAACCATGGATTTTCAACTGATTGAAGAGTTGTGGGGGGGAGAGAGAGAGAAACGTGTAGAGAGATAAAGTGGTAGAAATCAAGAGGTAATGTCCTAAACTTGTTCCTCTTACTTGATTAATGCTATTAGAGTTGTTATTGGCTTGATTTTGGTTGTTTTGGTAAGAGATAGCTCATTAAACCTAAAGGACCTTAATGGTCAAGTACTTCCAAATCAAGTCCAATGAATGTCTAAATAGTCAATAGTATGATTATAAGTAGAAAGGAGGTGATTAGGCAAGAGAAAACCAGAAACCGACTAAACTTTTTTGGGAACCTAAATTCCCTTCCCTTTGTTAGATGTGGTAAATGAGTAAGAATTTGATAATTCCGATGCTTTCATTGGGTTTAGGAGGCAAAATTGTGTAGGGTCTATGTTGATGACGAAGTAAGAAAAGCCCTAGAAAGTGAAATGGCTGAATTACCCTTTAAAAGCTCTAACTAAGGGTTGTCAAGGGCATTTTCATCATTTGGGCTTGATTTTGACCAATCAAAGGTTAAAAATGGATTCTACACACAAAATTGTGTAGGATTGGCCTAGATCATAAATTTTGGTAAGTGGAGTGAGACCAGGTACAAGGGGATAAACCGGGTCTTTAAGGGTATTTTAGTAATTTAGCACATTTAGGCTAAGTTTACCAATGTTGTAAGTTTGGAATTGTGGATGAATGAGTAATGACTCATTTATGGTATATTTGAAGATTTTAGGACTTGATAACCGTGCGGAACGTAGAACTTGCCCGAGCTTGGAAAAGTGGAAGGAACTGCTAGAGAAGAGCAACTAGGTAGTAACTTGTCTGCATATGACATAACATGCATTGTGTGTTGTTTGAAATCGTCACAAAATGTCTAACACGTTTTGTTTATGTGGGGTGATCACCCAAGGCCTATCTTTGTGCGGGTTGACACTCAGGCTAATATAATGTTCATAAATGCACGAGCGGTGCCCAGGGCCTATCTTTGCGCGACTACCCCTCAGGGCTAATTAACTTGCCTAGCACTACGATAGTTTATGAATTGCATTAAATGCACTGAATGATGTTGTGATAATTTTTTTGATTGATGAGTGTGAAGCATGCTTGTATTGTTATCTCTATATGTTTGACATGTGTTACTACTAAGATTCCTCCGAATCTCACCCTTTTTTCACAAAACCCACCTTTAGTATAGGGAGGAAGCTCGAGGGGCAAGTAAAAGGTAAGCAGTGATGACTAGAAGCCGAGGTGTTAAAGAATTTAGTTTATGGTTGTCTCGTCCATATGTCTTTTTGGATTTTGAGTTGTATATGATGTATATGTCGTGTAAACCATGTAAAGCTAACAAGCGAATGAATGGTAGAAAATTAGTAGTTTTGCTTCCTATCGCTAACGAAATGTGTATGTGTAATGGACTATATATAAAGTCGGCAAAGGTACGCTCGTAACTCTGATAAACATAAAATAAAAGGGAAAATCGGTGAGTCATAACGAGTTAGTGAAAATTGTGAAAAGAGTTTTAAGAAAGTTTTACCACCCTCTCAGTTCTAGGTTTAAATCACAGGTTGAGGTTGGGAAATTCATAAGTATTTTCAGAAGTTGGGTGTTCTGGGTTTAAATCCTAGTCTCCCGAGTGATTTCACTACTCTTTTGCACTCAACCAAAGCTATAGAAAATGAGGTATCACAACAAGCCTTGATTGGAGGCTATAAATAGCCTAGGCTGGGTCTTAGAGCAGTACGTTGAATGTGGAAAATCGTTTACTTGCTCCTTAAGGGTTCCTGTTGGAAATTATGTCCAAGAGGCTAATCATTGTACTTTGAACATTATTCAATGAATTTCTCTATTTTGTTATCACATTATTTGTATGTTCATTGTGATAACTATCCTTGGAAAAATCATAATGATTGTCCTAAATGTCCCTGGTCGGTTATCTATACGGGAGCAAAGATGAAATAAGACCAGTATGACTTTGAAGAGGTATGGAGATACGAATCAAAGTCCTAGGCATTTGTAAAAGGTGCTAGACCGACCTGCTATGAGAAAGATGCATGGATCAAGTTATAAGCTTTATCTCATGTATAACCACGTCACTATACCCTTTGACATGAGATCATTATCGATTGCTATATGAGAGTCGCTCAGCTTTGACCTATTCAAAAGTCACCTTTAACCGGATAACGATAAAGGCTATATTCAGTCATGGTGGTTTTCATGCAAAGGAATGTGAATGGTCAAGATGGAATTTGTCCCCTACATTAGTAGAGAGATATTACTGAGCCCCTCGACAAGTGACTCTGAGAAACGTATGGCCATACTACGATGGAAAGGAGTTTCCATTTCTATAGTCAGATTACTCAGGGATTGGGAAAGTAAGGGTTAGGAATAGGAGGATGACATTATCCATGCCTTATCCTTGACTGAAATATCATGTGACAAAAGGGATGTGATATTGTTGTATAACAGGTTGTATTGGTTTATCGATCCTCATATGAATTGGGTAGTTGTAATGTCTTGCTAGAGGTCGCTTGCGACTTGTAGGTTAGTATAGTCATTGACCCATTGCCAACTTTATATGGGCCTATAGGGTCACACACAAAAATAGCCCAACACGAGCTATAATGTCCAAATTCATTGAATCTATGATATGATAATGTCCAAAAATAGCCCAACACGAGCTATACCTATATGTATTTTTGAAACACACACACACACACACACACACACACACACACACACACACACACACACACACACACACATATATATATATATATATATATATGTAGACACAAATACACACACACACACACACATATATATAATATTATCTCATAATATTGATTATATATGGTAACATTATATTATATTAGTTTTAAACTCGGTTTTATCTGATAAATTAAATTTAATAACTAACATGATAAAGATATAATATCTCAGATTTAATTTATAAAGATAAATTAAATCATTTCTATTGGCTCTTTATTCAGATTAAATAAATAATTTAAATTAAAACTGTTGGACATATTTAATTAAACCATATTTATTTAATTTACTTATAAAAAGCGATTAAGTGTTAATTTATATGATATGGATTTCAAAATTAATTAAGATTAATATTAAAATCTAATATCCATCATAAAATAGAAAACCCTAACTAGTTATTTAAAAGTGAGAGCTAGAGTTTTCTATAGATGATGAAAAATAAAGAGAGCTATGAGAAAAAAACACATACAAAGCTTTTTTGTAATACATCATGCCCTCACTGTATTTAAAACATACAACAATAAATCACTATGAAGATAAAAGAACACATTAAGGGTCTGTTTGATAAGAGCTATTTGGAGGGGAGGGAAAATTTAACTTAGATTTAAGAAAACTGGAAAATTAGGGTTACAAAATTTTGAAATAAAGAAGATTTAAGACAAAAAATTAAGAATTATTTTTTAAAATCCAGCTCTAAAAAATTTTCCCTCTATTGACTTTCTCTCCCCTCGCCTTATACCAAACAGACCCTAAGTGTTGATGACAAGAGAAGAGATAACTCTTCTGTGTGCATATGTAGGTGTGAAATAAGATAAGAGAGAAGGGGCAACCATTTCTAGTCATAGCATGGTCTCTATATGAAACCCAGAGTCTAAATTTCTCTAACTCATAATTTACTTTAAGTTCCTCCTTATTGGAGCATTTAATTCACCAAAGAAAGTTGTTCCATTCATCTGTACGCCAATAACAAAAATAAGTAAACATTAAATATATAGATAATTATGAACACATACATCAACTTCATCGCTTAATAATCAGAGATTTATCGATAATGGAGAACCTAGAAAAATCATTTGTAAGTAAAAGAGTATTGAAACACCATCTTCATTAGGTGATTCAAACTCACTCAAAGAGTAGAATCTCCTCTACGTAATATGGAGTTAAAACACTGCAAGCAAAGTCCAATAGAAAGGAAAAAGAAAAAACCATTAAAGAACAAAATAAAAATTGACAAGGGAAAAAACATTCCACAAATAACAGAGTATTTTTCTTCCTTGGCATATTTAAGAGAGACTTCAATTCCTACAAGTTTCCTATCCTATCACATGCAACTAAACTACAGGATTAAGATTATCCTCATTTTCACAAACTTGTTGTAATATCCCAAATTTACTCACCAAAATTTTTTATACATTTAATTATATTCAATAGAATAAAATGGTGAATTTTGGTGCACTTGAAGTAGTCAAAAAATAGTGGAAATACTGCTTACATGAAATTTTTGGCTAAGAAAGACATAAAGCCCAATTTTTGTCTTGACAAAAGCCTAACATTGTGGCTTAAAATTTAGTATGAAAGAGCACATTTTTTGGCCCAAAATATATTTAAAAATCGGGCAAAAAGAAAGGGAAAGAAGAAAATGGCAATTAGTTCCAAAAATTCAAGAAAATGTAAGGGTAAAGTAGTCATTTGGCTAAACAAAATAAAAGCCAATATTTTTCCCTTAAATAATGAAAAAAATCAGCCCCAAAGGGAATTCAAGATGGAAGGATGTGATTGGAACACATATATGGACATTTGGAAGCAAAAGATGACATATGGAAAAAGGAAGAACGAAAATTTGCCAAGTGTAAAAATTCTAAATAAAATAATACTAAAATTTGAGGAGGTGGAAGAGGGTTTTAAAACCAATATTTCTACCCTCTTTGAACATTATTTCAGCCAACACAAGAAGCAAGAGAGAGAGTGTGTTTTGAAGAAACAAGAATAAGAGAGAGAGCACAACTGTTCAGGAAGAAATCAAGGTAAGTTGATTGGGAAATTTCATATGTTATGCCTTCAAATTCATGGAAAACTCTCTCTAATCTCTATGCCTTCTTGAATCACACATGTAGCAAGCTTAAAGTCAAGGGAAAGAAGGGGAGAGAGGGACGGTTTTCTTGGGCTAGAGAGAGAAACCAAAGGTAAGCCATAAAACCTTGATTTTCTTGTTGGATTCAAGGCTCTAATTGTTGTTGTGGTTGATTACTAGCTTGTATTGGTTGGATTTTATGATTTGGGATGCTCAAAATCTAAGAGAAAATGATGCCCAAATTGACACTAATCATGTTTAATTGGTGTTTAAGGGGTTAAACATGGGATTATAAGTAAAAAGGAAGTATTTAATTTAGCGAAATCATGAAACTTCTAGTTTTTCCAAAATTTCCCACATTTTTGGCCAGCTATGTTTGATAGCGTTAGACTTGGATTTTTTTGGTTTTGATGATTCCATTGCGTTTAGAATGGAAAATTGTGTAAGGAACATGTAAAGTATGAAGTGTGAGGGCTTTAGGGTGTAAAATGACAATTTTGTTCCTAAAACCCTAACTTTGGGGCTACCAAGGGCATTTCGGTCATTTGGGTTTGACTTTGTCAAAAATGAGGTTAAAAATGGATTCTACACATGAAACTATGTAGGAATAGCCCGGGTCAAAATGTTTGGAAAAGTACAATTATAATGGGTATAAAGGGAATTATACCAGATTGCCTAGGGGCATTTTGGTAATTATGTATTTTTGTGTAAAGATAACCAACTTATAAGTCTTAAAATAAGGTATGAATGAGTAATAACTCATTTATTATCAATTTGGGAATTTTAGGGTTTGATATTTGCAGAGCCGGACTAGAAACTAAGGATTGATAATAGCTAGGCCAGGAAAGGAGTAAGGCAATAAGTAGTAACTCTATCTCTCATATTCTTTGTGATTGTTAATATGCATTATTTGCCATGTTCTATACAATGATATGTGAATGACATTAAATCCTAGAGCTAGGTGTGGGAAAAACACAAGTACCTCTTGCACAGTGGTTATCCAGGCTAGGTTAGCCAATATGATTAATGAAATTCCTCGATGTGGTGTGAGACCCAATTAAGGCACATACGGACAGAAAAGCATATGCTCCTCCAAAACATTGATGAGATTCCTCACTGTGGTGTGAGACCCAACTGAGGCAAGTACGGACAGGTTGGTTCCTGCTCCGAAACATTAATGTGATCATAAATGTGCAAGTAGGGACAAGGCGATCATTTTGATCTGGACAAAATCATCGCTTTGATCCTGAACATTGTTTGACAAACATGTGCACGACATTGTTAATTACTACATCATATATTGCTTTGCATGTTTATCTTTTGCATTTTATATGATTGATTGTATGTTACTATTGAGATTCGCTCGAATCTCACCTTTTTCCTTGAATAAAAATTTATCAACAAGAATTAGTGGCTTGAAAGGAAAAGAGGTAGACACCAGCAACTAAGGGTTCTGGTTTTGAAGAAAATTGTTGTGTGGGTTATCTTTGTACTTTCTATATATTTTCTGCGTTTTGTAATTTACTATGTTCAAACCCTATGTGAAATTCGTGTAATATAATCAAGAATTTTATATCAATATGTTTGTGTTATTTCTATATACCCACTAAACTATGTGTTGGTACTTTATTAAATGTCAAATTTTTGAGGGGTTTGACAATTATAGTTCACTAAATTTATCAACTTAACAATTTTCTCATTTGGAAGATATTGTACCACATAAGTTCTTAATCTTCAGTTATTAAGATTGTATAGGAAGGTAATGAGTCACATAATGAAAGGCAATAGATTCTGAGGAATTTTTTTTAAAAAAAAATTCACACTCAGTGTAGAATCAAGAACACTAAATGTAATATACCAAACTTTGTAACCGTGAGAGCCTGTATATATAACCAGTTGAATAAAATAAACATCGGTGCTTAGGTGTTTAAATATGGAGCTTTTTTAGGATTCACAAGCACCCATGGTGTCATTTTTTGAAGTTAAGAACACAGGGTTACTAATTACGAGTGTAAGCAATCAAAGGAAATTTATCGGTATCTATAAAACGCTTGGCACCATTTAGGGGACACAAGGGGCTCAAGGCATCATTTGGCAGGCCTCAATATCCGTGTTGTAGTCCCAAGTAAAACCTAAGTATGATCCAGAGTAAATACTAATAAAGTAACTTTATTAAAGTAACTTTAATAAAGTAAGTAATGATTACTTAACTTTTATGGTAGCTCTGTAAGAAAGTGCCACATGTCCATTAATCATGAGATGTACTAGTTAACTTTTGTGTTGGCTTGATAAGAAGGTGCCAAGTGTCCCTCATGATTGTACTTATTTTTTCCTTTTAAGTTAGCACTATAAAGAGACGCTACCTAACCCTCTGAGTTAGAGGAATTCACTGGTCTCAGGTCTGGACACGTACTTGACTTTCCTGAATACTGAACTCAGGAGTCGGGGGAATTTATTAGGCTTCCCTTCCCCTGACAAAAAAAAGGATGCCTAAGAGAGAGAAAAGAGAGAGGATGATGATAAAAAGGGACACTTGTCACTCTATAGCCTAATCACTTGACACATTGTACACTAAGAGGCTATCAAATACAAGATCAAATCCCAACCCTCTATCCTTCTTTAAGAATTTGGCCAAGGGCCAAAAAGAAGAGGAAAAATAAGAAAATTCCAAGAAAAAAGAAAGAGAAGAGAAGGAAGAGGAATAGTAAAAGTTACAGAGTTCCAGAGCCGATTCTGGCCCCATAACGCAATATGGTGTTTGATGATAGTATAAGACTAGTTTAGTGGTCAAAGTGCAAACTTGTTGATTGTTGGTTTGGGAGCAAGTTTTTGACCAGTAGTACAGGAGGAGAGAGGAGTGTGATTTTGATGTTTTTGAGGTCTTTAATGGATTCTACATGAAAAGCTATGTTGGAGAGATCCCTGGTTATGATTTTGGGTGGACTGGATTCAAACCTCTAAAATTTGGAAATTAAGTTGCTTGTGCAACAGTGCTGCCTGAGTTGCATTTTTTACTAGAAGATTGCTTATGAAGAAACTTTTAATGGTCAAACCTTGTCTAATGATTATGATATTCTCCAAATTTTAAGTAGACATTATAAGCATTAAATTGATATATAATATGAGGAAATTGGATTAGTACATTAGGAGTTATGAATTATTGAAGTTAGACATTTAAAACTGGGGGATGGTTTTATGGCAGTGTAAATTGAAATGTGGTTCTAGAATTCTTTCCATGTAATTGGCTAAAGGATATATTTTTCCTCCAAAATAGACTTAGTGAGAGTCACATATAGCTTTGAATCACTAAAATTGGACATTCCTAGAAAAAGATATGAATTTTCAATTTGAAAATTCATATCTTTTTCTAGGAATATCCAATTGCAAAATTATGGTAGCTTTTAGCTAACATGCGAATTTAAGAAATTAAGGACCAAGTGTAATAAACTTGAATTCCAAGGGTAGAATTAAGCACATAAAGCTAGTGTGAACACATTGACGTTTTCATTTAGCTTAGTGCACTAACCCTAAGGATAACCAACATAAGTGTTATGAGTTATCAAGAATTAGGACAAGTAATAACTCGTCGTCCGTGAATTCTAACTTATAGGATTTAACATTTACCCAGGACGCCCAAGAGACTGGGAACAAGAACCAAATTCAGAAAAGCCGCCAAGTAGTACCTTATCCCTTATTTCATATGTGCTACTTTGTATGCATTTCCTATCATCTTCTTTTGTGCGAGACAGTTAGTCCCTAAGCGATAAGACCCGTAAGTACAAGTTGCATAGGGAGTTACCTTGGGCATTTTGAGCCAGGTAGGCTTGAGGCAAAAAGCTCATGACTATACCTTGTATAGGGCAGAGGCCCTAGGCTGCTAGATTGAGATCACCAAGTGCTATAGTTTTGTGATAAGGGACCAATTAGGCCCTTTGTTGTCTGCATATTGTAAGTATTTTTTTTAATGATTTGCTTTACACGCTTAGCATTCTGTATATCATATGAGTGGTATATGTTACTACTGAGATTCTTTTGAATCTCAACCCTTTCTAATGAGAAGCCTACAACAAAGACAAGTTGTTCGAAGGGTAAGAAGGTAGTCATGGACGAGTAAAGAATAAGGCTAAAGGAATTTATGTTTTCTTTTGTTATCATACTATGAGAACTTGTATATCTCGTTTGAATAACCATAGTAGGAATAGTACTAACAATTAGTAGTATATGTGATGGCTATAGCTCCGAACGATAGAACTATAATGTGATAATCGAATCAGAATTGAGCAACTGTGTGCTTTCAACCCATTAGGTAATAAACGCATTGTAGGTTTTAGTAGATAACACTTTGGTAATTACTCTGATATTAACAAATGGAACTAAAACAGATGGGTTATAATGCAATTCTAAACTAATATGAGACCATATTGAAGATGTTTTGAAATTTTTTTCAAAAACCCACTTAAGTACAGGTTTGAATCCTGTATTGAAGTTGGAACTTCAATTGTTTAACAAAAGAATATTAGTCTCTAGTTTGCAATCATTATGTGATTGAACTTGTTTGAATGCTTTAGAAAATAAGGTGTGACACTAAGAACCAAGAAGCTTATGAAAATAAAAGCAAATTCTAGACTTTGGTTACTGGTGGCATATCCATAAATAGGGAGTTTGAGAAGAAAGAAATACGTCTTCTTACTTCCAAGTTAGATGGTACATACATGGCAAGTTATTTTGTGGTAAGCAGTAACTAAAGTCATTTAATCTGCAAATAAGAATTCAGGAGGAATTACTTCACTATAAACTCCAATGAATTTTTTTTTAACCATGAAATGAGAAAAGCCAATTGGATTTTAAGATATTAAAAATATATTATAAGAGTTCATTGTAGAAAAGATACAAAGTAAAGAACTACTATGGCAATGGAGCACAAACAATTTACTACCTTTTGCTACTAGATTAGTCCCCTCCCTCACACTTATTCTAAGCAATTGCTTCATAAGAAATTTTGAGAAAGTAAGGAGAATATAGGGACAACTATGTAGTTGGAATCTTCTAAAGCCCTTGTAACAAAAATTCTCATCTCGGATGAGAATCATCATAAATTTTAGCAATGGAACTCATTCCCTTTTATTATCCTTCCTTGGTAATGGTTTGAGATCAATTGCAAGAGGCCTCATAACGAATGGTACATGTTGGTGTCCTTGGAGTGCTTTCCTATCTAGTACCTTCAATGAGGAACCACAATCAACATCATTAGGTTCAATAAAAATCATACAATTCAAGTGATCATGCTTATGTATAATTAAATCTAGTTTAAAATTACATTAAAATATGGGTATAACATATGGCAAAAATATGAGACAAACCCATGAGATATTTGCAAAGTGTAAGAACATACCACAATTCAAGAAATCAAAATAGACTTGGACAGAATTAGGTTACTCAAAACATATTTCTTTCAGGGGAGAATGAGTTTATGGAGTGATGCAAATAGGACCAAGCACTCACGAATCACGTTTTTTGTCCAAACAGGAATGATGAAATTTTCTTAGTACAAAATGTGCTAGAATTACAGCAAAACATACAAATTTAGAGATTTTTTCCTATTTCCACTGGAAAGTGAAATAACAAGTATACACAACAAGTTAAATTTCTTCATTGTTAAAAAAACATTAATCACCTTATCACAACAACTGAACAACATAAATATTTATTTTGACATTTCGACATAGGAATGGAATACAAATGTATGAATCTTGCCCAATGAAATTAGCTTGCTATTTCCCAGCAGCTTAGAGTGTACTTCTTCATGTAAGATAAGCAACTAACTAATGGATATGCACAAACAAATCTATAAGATAACAAGATATCAAAAACATTACCCAGATTTTAAACAAACTTTACTACTTCAAAGCCTGGAAAGGAATCAATGAAGTAAACTCCTCACCATGCTCATTTTCAACATTAAAGCTCACAGGCTCACTACTCTCTACATGGTCTTGATTATTATGCAAGTCAGCACATGAGTTAGTAGAAACAGGACACTTAACTTGCTTATTCAAGGTTTTTTTCTAGAAACGAGAGGTATCATTTTGATGCTCAAACATCTAATAAGATTCCCCAATTATTTCTTCATCTATCTCCTCATCACTCTATTTAAAGCATGCATAGAAGAATCAACCTTAATAAGGATAGGCATTTCATAAGCAAATGGAGTAGACTCTTCTTTTTCTTGTGTGATTGTGCTTGATGCATGTATAGGAGATGAGACTTCTTGGTAGAAACGAGAGGTATCATTTTCATGCTCAAACATATAAGAAGATTCCACAATTATTTCTTCATCTATCTCCTCATCACTCTATTCAAAGCATATATAGAAGAATTAACCTTGATAAGGATAGGCATTACATTACGTAATGGAGTAGACTCTTCTTTTCCTTGTGTTATTGTGTTTGATGCATGTATAGGATGTCAAACCCCTTAACATTTCGATATTCACAGAGTAATAAGTGTAAAGTTCCGTAGGGCATACAAAAACAATAGAAACATACTGATATTAAGTACATGTTTACAATACAGAAGAATCCCCATAGGGTTTGAAGAAAAATATTTATTAATGTATAAAGCATTAACAAAGAAACAAAAGTGCAATTAAATATGACCATAATTAGCTTAAGATTGCACCAGTACCCTAATCTCGGGTAACTACCTCCTTGCCTTTCGAATCGTTAACCTCAGCTATAAGGTTTTTCAGTTTGAAAAAGGGAGAGATTCGAGAGAATCTCAGTAGTAATAGACATTTCAAACATATAAAATGCAACAATAAATATGCAATGTGCTATGTCATGTAAGATGCTAAATCGTGTTGTATACATACTGTCTAAGGTCAAACTAATGTTTGCACCTTAGCTTAACTCGTGTCCAAGGTCAAACGACATGTTTGAATCTCTGGCTTGTTTATGTGTACCATCACTTGATCCCAGATCACAGCTAGGCTAATGTCATGTTACAGAAGATGACATACACAAACATATAGATAGTTACAAAGTATATGATAGAAAGTGCTACTACCTGACTCCTTTTTCAATTTATGGGTCTATCCTAAACTTTTTCCAACTTGGCTATTTCCAATTCCTATAAAATTAAAGTTACAAGTAACTAGTTATTACTTGCACTATTACTATATTTTAATTACATTTTATTAGTTATTTATCACAGTTATAACAGTTTCTGCACAGTACAACTCTGTACAGTGCAGTTTCATTGTTTCCAGAAACTAGCAGATTTTTCAGTCAACATTGAAAATTCATAATTAATTCTAAAAAAATAAAATTTGATTGATTATAAAGCCTAAATGAAGATATTTAAATTTAAATTTGTATAAAAATACTTAGGTTTAACCATTACATTCATGTCATTCCCATAAATTCACCAAATACCACTGTTCCATATTGCATTCCAGAACCAGGGCACAATCTTTGAAAATTCATAGCTTCCAATTTACTCATCTAAAAATTAAAAAATACCTATAAAATTAGAGATATATATCTCTAATTCAATCCTACCAACTTTCAGAATTTTTGGACAAGGTTTGAGCCATGAAATACATTGTAAAATGTCACTGACTCACAAGAGGCAGATCAAACAAAATGCACATTCAACTTCATAAATTTCCAAATTGCAACATATGCATCTAAAAATCATGAACACATGAATACCTATACAATTTTTCCTTCTAAAGGCAATAGAACCATCATAATTTCAAAATTCTCATCCTACCCTCATGTTTTACCTCTAGCCGAATGGTTAGGGTTTAAGGAGAGAAATTGTGTTTTCTTGATTTCTCTTGCTTAATCACCTTCTTACCACTTCTAATCACATGATTAAATATTTAAATAATAAATGAAAATTATTAGAGGAAATTTTTCTAGCATTTCCCCTAGGGTTTGCTTTAGCCCAAATTTGAAAAACAAGAGAAAACAAGGCAAATACCACAAACAACAACAACAACAACATCAAACAAGTCAAGATGATCAAGCTTGGAGATTACCTCTTGAAGTTCACTCTTTCCCTCTTCTGGCCAAAACTTTCCTCTCTCTCTAAGCTCTTGATTTATCTTAAAAAACCATGGATTTAATGAAGTAGAAGAGGTTAGGAGAGGTTATAGAGAGATCAGAAGGCAAGAATCACTAAGTTTTGCATGTTCTGACCTTGGTTTATGTTTTGAAAACCTATGACCCTTCTTCTTGCTTTAACCTTTCACTTGAGCTCTCTCTCTCTTTGGTTCATATTTTGGCTAAAAATGAGGAGCAAGAGAAGAGGTTTATTGTCTTAAAATGTCACCTTTTTAGCTTATGTCATAATGTTTTTAATGAAAATTTAATTAGGTAAGTTTAACTTGGTCTTCTTTTTCCTTTCCTTTTTTGACTTATCTCAACCACACAATATTTCTCTTCCCTCCCCTTTATAGACCAAAATGCAAGAGGAATGAGAACATTTAATTGCTTCTTGAAATATCCCATAATGCCATCTTGTAATATGACTAATTAAGGTCATATGGCTTTTATTGCTTTTGACTTTTTAACTCTTTGCTTTCCTTGCTTTAATATGACCTAATGAGTATATATATTCCCCTTATTCCTCTTGCTTAACAGAACTACAATGGGAAAAGGGAGCATCATATTGTTTCTTGCACTTACAATAACTCCCTTCCTACAATTACTTTGGTCTTAGGTACTTTTTGACTTTGTTTCTTCTTCCAACTTTTATTCCACTTAGTAATAATACTCCAAAATATGACTATTAATTACCAATTAGCCATTTTCCCTTTTCATTTTTTCCCTTAACCAAAATTGTATCAAAAAAATAAGGGAGAAATATTTGTTTCTTATTTTGTTGGAAAATTACCATTTTGCCCTTACATTTTATGATTTATTGAAATAAATCATTTCTTGCTCCTTTACCCTTATTTGCCCAAATTTTTGACACTCATATTAAGCCATTATTTGTGTCATTTTATGTTCCAATTTTGGTTACAACATTAGGCCTTTAAGTAGACATTAATTACTTCTTTATGTCCTTGCTTAGCTAAGTTGCATGTAACCGGCAATTAGAGTGTTTCTATGAATTTATGCACGCTACAATTCACCATTTTATTCCATTAAATGTATTAATTATATAGGAGGAATATTGGTGACTAAAAATGGGGTGTTATAGCTCTCCGCCATAAATAAATTTAGTCCCTGAAATTTGTTATAAGTATTGGCTTATAAATTCTAGAAAGAGCTTATGCATGTCTTCCTTAACTTCCCAAGTAGCTTCTCTAGGACATAATCCCTTCCACACCACTTTGATGAATAGGATACTTCTATTCCTCAATTGTTTCTCCTGTCAATCAATGATTCAATTAGGTGTGATCTAATATGCCAGATCGTATCGCAGGTCTCCTTTTTCATATTCGATCACATGCTCAGAATCAGGTTGATATTTCTTCAACTGTGACACGTGGAAGACATCATGCAGTCTACTCAAGCTTGGGGGAAAAACTATTTAGTATGTTACTAGCCCAATCTTTAACAAGATTTCAAAAGGTCCAATGTACCTAGGGCTCAGCTTTTTCACCTTCAATGCCCTGCCAATGCTAGTAATAGGTGAAACCTTCATGTACACATGGTCCCTAAATTCAAACTCAAGAGATTTCTGCCTTTTGTCGGCATAGCTCTTTTGTCTGCTTTAAGCACCTAGTAGTCTCTACTTGATCAGCTTTATCTGCTATATTGTTTAATCAACTATGTCTGGCCCATACATCTGCCTCTCAGATAGCTCTATCCAACACAAGGGAAACTGACATTTCCTTCCACACAAAGCTTTGTAGGGAGCCATTTGAATGCTTGAGTGATAACTATTGTTGTATGTGAATTCTGCCGAAGGAAAGAACTGATTCCAACTACCTTTGAAATCTATCACACACACCCTGAGCATATCCTCTAGCATCTTAATTGTTCTCTCAGTTTTCCTGTCTGTCTGAGGATGATAGTCCATACTGAATCGAAGCTTGGTACCCAAAGCCTCGTACACTGCCTTTCAAAACTTAGAAGTGAATCGAGGATCTCTATATGATATGATGTTCCTTGGCGTACCATGTAGACATACTATCTCCTTGATATAGATTTTTGTAAGTTTATCAGGAGAGTAGTGAATGCTGATCGGGAGAAAATGAGTTGTCTTCACAAACTGGTCAACTATGACCCAGATTGCATAATGATTTTGGACCTTTGGTAGTCTTGCCATGAAATCAATGGTAACATTCTCCCATTTCCACTCAAGAATTTTAGGATTTTTCAATAACCCTAAAGGTCATTGATGATCGAATTTTACTTTCTAACACATAAGACAATGAGCAATGAACCTTTTCACGTCCTATTTCATGCCTGGCTATCAATACGTGAACTTCAAATTGTGGTACATCTTGGTTTCTCCTGGGTGCAGAGTATATTTACTCTTGTTTGCTTCTTCTAGGATTTTCCCCTTTAGCTCTGCCTGCGGTGGAACATATATCCACTTAGCCTACTTGGTGACAAGTCATGCTCCTATATCTCTCTCTTTGCAATCATGTTTATGATAGACTGAGCACGTCTATCCTACATCTGAGCTTTCTCTATATCTATTCTCAGATCGTTCTCTATCTGACTCATGTTGCTATTATTTATCATGATTTGATTCGATAAGCTGAGATCCTATAAGTTCTCAATTAGCTTTTGCTCGTGAATGATGAGGGCTGCTACCTGTATTGTCTTTCATCTTAAAGCATCTGCTACTACATTAGCCTTTCTTAGATGATACTTGATCTCCAAATTGTAATCTTTGAGTAACTCCATCTACTTAAGCTGTCTCATATTAAGCTCTTTCTGATCATATAAGTATTTCAAACACTTGTGGTCGCAGTACAGCTTTACAATCACTCCAAAGATATAGTGTCTCCAGATTTTGAGTGTGAATACAATTGCCGCCAACACAAGATCTTGTGTGGCATATCTTGGTTTGTGAGGCTACAACTGTCGTAATGTGTATGCCATTACTTAGCCTTGCAGCATTAGGACACATCCCAATCCATGCCCACTGGCATCTGTGTAAACCACGAAGGTTAATTACGGATCTGGGATTGTCAAAAATGGTGATGTGGTTAGCTTCTGTTTCATCTCTGTGAAGCACTTCTCACAATTACTGTCCCACACAAAATGCTGAGTTTTTCATTTAGCTTAGTCAACAGCAAAACTATTCTGGAGAAGTTATGTATGAATCTTCTGTAATAGCCTGTAAGACCCAGAAAACTATATATCTCAAATACTGTTTCTGGCCTCTTCCAGTTTAGTACTACTTCTACCTTGTTTGGATTTACTAAGACCCCTTGTTATGAGACTACATGACCCAGAAATTTAACTTCTGAAAGAAAAACCTCATACTTGCTTGCTTGGCATAGAGTTGCTTAATCCTTAATGTGTTTAGTACAGTCCTTAAATGGTGTTCATGCTCGGCTTTACTCTGCAAGTACACCAAAATATCATCGATAAATACTACCATAAATTGGTCCAAGTATGGATAGAAAATTTGATTCATGTAGTCCATGAACAATGTTGGTGTATTGGTCAACCCAAATGGTATTACTAGAAACTTGTAATAGCCACATCTTGTTATGAAAGCAGTCTCCGACACACTGTTTGCCTACACTCTGAGTTGATGATACCCAGATCTCAGATCAATCTTCAAGAACACACATGATCCTGATAGTTGATCAAGCAAGTCATCAATTCTGGGAAGAAGGTATTTGTTTCTGACAGTCACCTGTTCAACTCCCTGTAATCAATACAGAGTCGTAGGCTTCCATCTTTCTTTTTCATGAAAAGCACTAGAGCTCCCCATGGTGAGACCCTGGGTCTGATAAACCCGTTCTCTACCAACTCCTCAATCTACTTTTTCAGCTCTGCCATCTCACTTGGCACCATTATGTATGGGGCTTTAGATATTGGTCCTACTCTAGGTTTAGTTCCAATTGTGAATTCCACTTTCTTGTCTAGGGGTAATTCACAGATATCTTCTGGGAATACATTAGGAAATTCATTTACAACTGGGATATTCTCCAATACTGTTCCTACCTCTAATTGCATGGAGAATAACACAATATACCTCTGACAGCCCTTGTGTAGGCATGTCTCAGCTTCGACTGCGGAGAGGAAGTTTATATTGATTGTTGTGTTTGCTTTTGATGGTGGATTAGGGTAGATGACCCTTTTGCTTCCACAATCTAAAAAAAGATGTTATTTTGCAGTTAGCCAGTCGATTCTGAGTATTACTTTTAGTCTTTTCAATGGAGAGCAAATCAGGTCTACTGTGACGTTTACTACGTAATTCAAACAAACTTCAATGGTGATGAATCTGTTACCTTAGGTATGGTTACCGTCAAATCATAAGTTAAGTGGTACACACTCAAGTTGAGCTATCTTGCACAGTCGTATGCAATGAATGAGTGACTAGCTCCTAAATCAAACAATACTTGTACCAGATTACCATTGAGAGAAATCGTACCTCGAATTAGTCCTAGTGATTTTCGGGCCTCCTCCTACGTCAAGGTGAAAACCCTGCCCTGAACTTGCTGCCTTGGCTCTCTGAGTTCTTACCGCTGTAGACAATCTCTAGCAATTTGTCTCGGCTTATGGTAGTTGTTCCAAATAATTTGTCCTACTGGTGTTGGTGCCTACCTTTCCTAACTACATATTTAGCCATAATGATAAGGGTTGCCACAATGTCTGCACATTCTGTTCCCAGGGGGTCTTTGGTGGGCTCGGTTGTCAGTCTGATTTGGCTTTTTATTGCTTCCACTTGAAGAACTACCCTGATACTGGTGCTTTTAGGAAAAATTCCTGCCACCAGATGTGTTCTTGTTACTGGTACTTCTGTGGGTATGTAGCTCCATCAGATTATGCTCGGTAATTCGACACTCCTTGCCTGCCTTATTGAACTCCTTGAAGTGCTAGGAGACCAGTGTTTCCTTCAACTTTGGCTTCAAACCTCGTAACATCATGTCTAAACTCTACTCTTCGTCATCACAGAATTTCAAGTAAGAGGAGTATCGAGACAACCGGATGTATCTAGCTATGTACTCATCAAAGCCTTCCTTCTGACCTTGCTGGATCATCAGAAATTCGGTCTCATTGGCCAGTCTTCACTAACCAGGGAAAATACTGTTGAGATTGGAAGGCACTGCGGAAGAAAATTATTGTTTAAATTTTTTCCCAATACCGAGCATGGATCTATCAACGACATTTACACCAAGTAGTTAAAATCGTACCTTTACTTTTTTTTCTTTCCGTCTTTAATTTTTGATCTTTAGAAACAAACTACTCAGATCGGCTCCCTCTACTGATATCCACACGAACAAGACTCAACACCAGCAGTGTACTAGCGCATCTAATGCCTATCTAGGATTTTCTTGCGGCTCTCAATTTCTTTTCTGTCCTAGGGTTCTTTTAATCCTTCGTTTTATAACTAATGTGGGACGTATTGTATCTTCAAAATTAATCTTAATTAATTTTGAAATCCGTTTTAGATTAAATAAATTTGATTTAATTAAATCTGTCTAATAGATTTAATTTAACCTATTTATTTATTCTAAATAAAGAGCCAACAGATTTAATTTAACTTTATAAATTAAATCTGAGATATGATATATCTATCAATGTTAGTTATTTAATTTTTCAAATAAATTAAATATGAAACTAACAATACTTAATAATATTATCATATGTATATAATATTATTATTATTTTTGAATTTATATCACACACACAGACACACACACACACACACACACACACACACACACACACACACACACATATATATATATATATATATAATTCGTCCACCCTAGATTAAACATATTATTCGTTGAATCTTAGACACATCTTAGATTCAATGAATCTGGACATTATAGCTTGTGTTGGGCTATTCTTGTGTGTGACCCCTATAGGGCCATATGAAGTTGGCAGTGGGCTAATAACTGTACTAGCCAACAAGTTGCAAGTGGCCTCTAGCAAGACATTACAACTACCCAATTCATATGAGGATCATTAATACGATGCAACCTATCATACAACCATGTCACGTCCCTTTTATGACACGATATTTCAGCCAAGGATGAGGCATGGATAATGTCATCCTCCTGTTCCTGGCCATTACTTTCCTGATTCCTGAGTAGTCTGACTATAGAGATGGAAACTCCTTTTCATCATAGTATGGACATATATTTCTCAGACTCACTCATCGAGGGGCCCAATAATATCTCTCTATTAATGTGAGGGACAAATCTCATCTTGACCATTCACATTCCTTTGTATGAAAACCATTAAGCCTAATCAAAGCCTTTATCATCACCTGGTCAAAGGTGACTTTTGACTAGGTTAAAGATTAGCCACTCTCATGTAGGAATCCATGATAATCTCATGTCAAAGGGCATTGTGACATGGTTATACATGAGATAGGCTTATGACTTAATCCATGCAGCTTTCTCATAGTGCGTTTAATTAAATATGGATCTAATTTTATGGCATCAAAAGTTTTGTTAGCATTTTGAATTTGTTTTTGAATAATTTTAAGGGATCTGTAAGAAAATCCATCCAGGAGAAATGGGGTCACCTCCCCCATCTTGGTATCAGAGCCAGAAGGTGAAGTAGAGATGTTTTAATTAAATATGGATATGATTTTATGGCATTAAAATTTTTGTTAGCAGTTTGAATTGGTTTTTGAATAATTTCAAGGGATCTGAAAGAAAATCCATCCAGGAGAAACGGGGTCACCTCCCCCATCTTGGTATCAGAGCCAGAAGGTGAACTAGAGATGTTTTAATTAAATCTATATATGATTTTATGGCATCAAAAGTTTTGTTAGCAAATTAGTATACTTTAAATATCTGAACTTGATAGCACATGGTAACTTTGTTATCTTTGTATATAGCTCGTCTATCATACATGAGTCCTTGTGGGGATGGTTAAGGCCATAAGTCCTGTGTGTTGAGGCAGGCGAATGGTCCCCGCCCGTAGTGTATGATAGGTGAAGATTTTATATACTAATTCTATTGGCTAGAGTCAGATATGAGAAATCTTACTAATATCTTAACAAAATATTTTGATCTATAAAATCTGATAAATTTTTAATTATTATACCCCTATGTATTCAGAAGGTGAAGATCTATAGCTAATATTTTCCCGTGCTTATTTTATGCTCTTTAAATTTTGTCAATTTAAATTATATCTTCTTTATTCCATTCCTTCCTCCAAATGCGGTAGTAGTAGCTCTTTTACTACCCTATCAAACTCTACGTCAAACAATGAGGAATTAAACTTTTCAACAAATAAAAAGATTTTCAAAGAAGAAATTTCTTTTCAGAACATAAACCAAAAAATTGATAATTGGACCTTACCAACTATTGCTTCAAATGCTCTTTATCAAATCTAGGACAAGAAATGGTTCTCCAAGCCTGATTATGTAATCAGGACAGTTAAAGAATCAATTCATATTTACCCTGAAAACGACGATTTCTTCCTACTTTCAAGAAAATCAATAGAAAATCATAAAAAAGTATACAACTATATACATATAGGATGTGTTCAGGCTTCTTTAAAACCTCTCATTCGAAAAGGTTTAAATCTATCATGTTTAGTATGCCTAAAGATACTAGACATTATACATTTGCTAATTCTCTGTTAGCAGCTACAGAAATGGGTTTACATGATAGACCTATTTACTTCAACTACTTCCCATATAGGACTTTAAACCTGGATGATGAACATATTCTTAACTAATCATGCTAATGCAAATTTAACAATTGCTAAAACTATTATGTGGAAAGATGTTAAATTGCCTAATGAATGGATTATGGTAAAAGTTACACAGCCTATTCCCAAACTTATGCCACAAATCAGTCGAATAACACAAACTAATGATGGAACTATTAAATTAGCTTTTGACAGGCCCAGAAACTCTTTTTCCCAAACATTTAGGTCTCAACCCTCCATTTATGAAGACTGTAGATCTATTACTAGTGAGTCATCAAGACATTCTTGTTCCTTGCTACCACAACCACCATCTGTCATATAAATGGTAGCACCATCTGAACCAACCACATCACAAACATTACCAAACATAATCTATGCAACTGCACCTCCTGAACCAAAATCAACAAATGTTTCTATTTCAGGGATTGACAACATATACATATACATATACATATATATTCAGAAAGGAAAATTAATAATATTGTATATATGTATTTTTAAAATACATATATATTTGTGTGTGTGTGTGTGTATTATATAATAATATTATTATATTGTGTATATATAGATATTATATGATAATATCTCATATTTAATTTATAAAGATAAATTAAATTTACTTTCATTGTCTCTTTATTCAGACTAAATAAATAGGTTAAATTAAAACTGTTGGACAAATTTAATTAAACCATAATTATTTAATTTGCTTATCAAAAAATAATTAATTGTTAATTGATATGATATGAATTTTGAAATTAATTAAGATTAATTTTAAAAAACCAATGTTCATCAAAAAATAGAAAACCCTGACTGGTTTTTTAAAGTAAGAGCTATGTTTTCTACGGATGATGAAAAATAGATAGAGAGCCGTGAGAAAAGGAAAAATTTACAGGAACATTGGTAGTGCTAGCACGCTACCCGTGTTGGATTCCTATTTGTGTGGATACCGGTAGAGGGAGCTGATCCGAGTTGTTAGCTTTTTAAGATCGAAAAGAAAGATTGAACACATACAAAATGTACGTTTCTCTACTACTCAATTTAAACGTTGTTGACAGATCCGCAGTAGGGAGTGGAAAACTTTTGAATTTTAATTTTCTACTACGCCTACCAATCCCAATAGTTGCTACTTTAACCATAAGACTTGTGAACAATAACTAGCAGTAGCTATATATTCAGCTTCAATGGAAGATAATGACATTGTATTTTGCTTCTTGCCGAACCATAAGAATATGGTTCCACCAAGAAACTGACATTAACCACTTGTGCTCTTTCTATCTATTTTGTATCTTCCATGGTCTGAGTCAAAGTAAGCTATTAAGTATTCATTGTCTCCTTTAGGATACCATATCCTAAGCTCAGTCGTGTCTACCAAGTATATGAATATTCTCTTCAAAGTTTCAACGTGTGACTCCTTAGGGGCTTATTGACATCTTACACACATGCTAGCATAAAATTGAACATCTGGTCTACTTGCAGTTAAGTATAGTAATAATCCAATATGGTGTGAACCCATAAGGGAAAGATGTCACAAACCTACAACCAATCGAAGATATACTCACCCCAAGAAAGCTAAACAAAGATCTAGTGATCCCCTTCAACCCTTGAGCAAGAAAGAACAAAGACCCAAAGTGGTGGAAGACACCACAAAGTTGATCAAGCTTTGATAAATTTGCTAGCTCGAAGAATAACCCTAAAGAGAATCTACTCTTAAGATCAAAGTGTAGAAATGTAACTTTTCATTCCAAAAGTGAAGTTTGATGACAAATGAGAAGGCACAATGTATTAATAGGTCACAAATTTAACCTAATTGCAATTTTCGTACTAATAAAATAAACAAAATATAATCAGCATCTAAAGTACAAAATATGATTGTCAAGGTCTAAATAAGTTATCCCATGTGTAGTACTTGGTCCAAACTCTTTATTTTTCAGTCTTCAAGCCCAAATTTTGATCAATGCCTCCTATGATACCTCATTTCCTATAGCCTCATATGAGTGCAAAAGAGTAGCAAAATCATTTGTGAAACCAGGATCTGGTCCCGGATTAAGTAACTTCTGAAAACATTCACAAATTCCAAACCTATCTCAGGATTTGAACCTGAGACTAGAAAGGAGTTTTTGAGAGTAATAAAATTTTCTCAAACCATTTTTCACAAACTTTCACTATCTCATTAAGTCTCACCGCACTCTTCTTTTTCGTTTTATCAGAGTTTGTGAGCAATTCTCTACTTAGTTCTCATGTTCTATACCTTAATTACGTTTCATTAGCGATCGAAAGCATAATATAGCTAAATCGTTCTTACTCAGCTATTGGCATTACTAGTTTAACTCTTGTAACATGCCAGAGTTACAAGACATTTACAATATATACATATCTAATATATATATACATGTTTAAAATATCCAAAATACACATAATAGACAACTAGCAAAACCATAATCTTCAACGTTAAATCCTCTAGCCATCCGCATTTACCTTCTTCTTACCCCTTGAGCTTTCTCCCTGTACTGAAGGTGGGTTTATGGAAAAAAAAGTGAGATTCAAAAGAATCTCAGTAGTAACATAATGTCAAACATATAGAGATAACATCACAAAGTTCATCATTCAACAGAATTATCACAACATCATTCAGTGCATTTAATGCAATCCATAAACTACCATAGCACTAGGCAAGTTATAAGGCCCCGAGGGATACCCGTGCAAATAGGCCCCAAGCACCCACTCGTGCATTTATGAACATTATATAGGCCTAAGTTTCCACCCACGCAGATAGGCCCCGGGTGACCACCCCGCATAATCACAATGTGCTATACAATTTATGATGATTTCAAACAACATACAATGCATATTATAACATATGAAAGACAAGTTACTACCTAGTTGTTTTCTTTTACCAATTTCCTCCCATTTTTTAGAGCTCGGGTAAGTTTTAAGCTTCAAACCGATGTTAGGTCCTATAATTGAAATTTACAGACATGACTTGTTACTCAATCTAATCTTTTGGTATAATGTAAACTAAACTATTCTTGGTTTAGCTTGTTGATTGTTATTTGAGTCATTTAGGTAGTCCTTGAAAGTCCCAACAAAGTTCTATAGGGATAGGAAATACCATCTCAATCAACACATCTTGAAAAATATGAAATATTGAAAATTTTGGGTCTTGGCTGTAGTAAAAAATGCCTGGTCGCGGCCAAGATAGGTCAGTAACTTTTTTGGTTAAACTTTCAAAAGTCATAACTAAATCTAGAAAAATCCAAATGATTTTCTTCTAAGTTTTACGTGACCCTTTTTATGTCTAATTTTAGGGGAAAATATAGAAATAAGGTAAAAGCACTCCCATAAGTATAGTATTCTATTTTATTAGACCTTGTTCCAAAAATTTCCAGATTTTCATATCCAACTTTAAAAACTCATATCTCCCAATGTACTTGTCAAAAAATTACAAACTACATATCAAATTAAATATTTATGTCTCTACTTTAATTCTGGAAAGTTTCAAAATTGTTGGACAAGGTTTTCCCCTGAAACATCACATACAATAATAGTGTTCCAGACAAGCAGATTTAATAACATGTTCATGCACACTTCTTAAATTTCCAAATTGATATAGAAGCATCCAAAAATCATGAACACTTGCATACCTATACAATTTTTCCTTCTAAATCCAATGGAATCATCAAAATTACCAAATTCTTATATCTTCATCACATCACAACATAGGGCAGAATAGAAGATTCTTAGGTGAAAGTTGTTGCTTTCTTGTTTTTTTCTTGCTTAATCACTTCATTTCTACTTCTAATCAAATGATTAGCTATTCAAACACTAAATGAACATGATTTATGGGAAATTTTGGCAGCATTTCCTCTTGGGTTTCATCAGCCCAAAATTTGAAAAAAAAAGAGAAACAAGCCAATATCGACCAACAACATCCAACAAGGCAAGAGAGACAAGTTTTGAAGTTTACCTCTTGATTCTTGTTGTTTCTCTCTCTAAAACATTTGACCTCTCTCTCTCTCTTCTATTGAGATTTTGCCTTCAATCCATGAATTTGATGAAGTAGAAGAGATTAGGAGAGGCTAGAGAGTGATTAGGAAGCTTAAACCTTAAGATTACAACTTCCTTACCTTAGTTTTGGAAGAACCCTAGTTCTTCTCTTTCTTCTTGCTCCTACACATTCCAGCAGCTCTTTGCCTCTCCTTTAGTTCAATTTACTCGAGAATGAGAATGAAAAAGTTGAAGGAAAGAGTAACTTAAAGCAATGGTCAAAGTTGCTTACACATGGAAGTTTCTCATTGGTCATAGCTTTGACTTTCTGGTCATATATTTTATTTTCCCTTTTCTCTTCCTCATCCACCAAATTTTCATGAGAGATTAGAGGAAAAATACTAATCTTAATTTATCCCAACGCCATCTTGAAATTTATTGACTAAAGCCTTTGACTTTTGACTATTTAACATTTCATGATAATAATTCACCAAAATAGATTTATTAATTATCAAGTAGCCATTTCCCTCTTTTTAATTCCCATTTAACTGAAATTATTGAGAATATTCGGGAAAAATATTTATTTCCCATTTTATGGAAAAATTACCGTTTTGCCCTTACGTTTTATGATTTACCGAAATAAATCATTTCTTGCTTATTTCCTTTGGTTTGGCCTAATTTTAACACTTGAATAAAACCATTATTTGTGGCATTTTATGCTCAAACTTTGGTTACAATATTAGGCCTTTAAATGAACATTCATTGCCACTTTGTATCCTTACTTAGCCGAATTATTGTTAACCGGTGATTAAAATATTTTTGTAATTTAGGCACACTACAATTCACCATTTCATTCCACAAAATATCAAAAATATACATACAAGGAATATAGGTGAAAAAGTGGGGTATTACACCTCCATTTTTAGCCCAAATGAAATTAAGGATGTGATCATATCCAAATGCCATTTGCTTTGTAAAACCCTCTTGAACTAGCCCAATTAATGCTTCCTTAAAGCTTTTAGCTTGTGCTCGAGTGATCGGTGCAGCTGGAAGTTGTAAAGATTTTATTTAAACTTGTAGAGACTCTGATAAGCTAGGATTTTAGTGAATTAAATAGCTCAATTTCATAGGATTTAAATGCTTATTCATGAGAATATCTTTCAGAAATGATTGATAATTGATTGAGTGTGTTTTGTAAGGAAAAGAATAGCTTAATTGTGAAAATTGAAGATTTTTTAGAGCATTTGTATTTGGTGTAGAACAGTGACCTCTGAAAAGATATAAGGTTCTTGGGCACAAATTTTATTCAGGAAGGACTGGAATAAAAGCTGTAAAAAGGTTGCTGGGGTGTTAGTGATATTTCATAATATCAAATTTTAAAGATTTGGAGCTAGAAGAGTAAAATGATGTCGTTTTGAGCCAAGGAAAGGAATCAGATTCCACTGGAAACATGATTCTGCCAGGAAAGGAAGCCTGATTCTATCACCTGAGGATTTCATTTCGTTGACTTGAAAGTTGAGATTAAAGTAAAATTGGCATGTAGGAACTTGTGATTTTCACTCCTTCTTGTCCAAAAATGCTAAGTGAACAAATGTGACTAGTTATCTTGGCAGTAAGTGAGACTTGGAGAAGTATTGAAGTAATAGTCAACGACATTTCCAAGTCGAGGAGTAGCTAAAATTGGTCAGCTCAAATAGACAAGAGCAGGCAATCTAGAAAACACATTGAGCATTCTGGAAACTAGTAGAAGGTGAGGGAAGGGACAATTCCTCCAGAGAACAAAGAAGAATGCCAATTCCAAAAGTGAAGTAAGATGGATCAGATTTCAGGTGAAGCTCTGATCAACATGCTCAGCTCAGCTTTTAGTCTTCATTCTTGGAGTTTGATTGATTCCTTTAGAGCCATTGATACTATAACTGAATTATAATCAGGAAGTTTCCTAGCTCTTTACTCGATTCTCTACTCTAATTCTGTAGCCATTGAATTTAGGTGCTAGATTGAAATATTTTTTCAGCAAGCTATGATTGTAGTTTTGATTGTGGATTAATTCTGAATTTGTGATTTGTAATATCAACATATGTGTAGCCTGAATCTGTATAGCAAGTGTATGTTATCAATGTAATACCACGAATTTTGGGACCAGAAGCTTGAGATTAAGACTAACTCAACCCGACTGCTAAGCCCCAGTTTGTAAAAGTCCCAAGAATGTCTAAGAGACAAAATGCCTTTTAGGGACTACTTTGGGAAGAACAAAGTATGGAATTTGGTTCTAAAGAACTAAAGGGAATACCCAATTCCTTTATCTAAAGGAAAAAAAATGATATAAAGCCTAATTTGGTTCCAAAAAGAGAGAGAATGGCGTATGAAAGAATAAAAGAAGAGAATTAAAATGAAAAATAAAAGAACTACTGGCAATTCAAATAAGATTGTCATCAAAAAAGGCAAAAGAGAAAATTACCTTTTGATCTTGAGGTTAAACTTGGAGCCCAAGATTAAGGGCTAGGATTTGCTCTTAAAAAGTGAAGTAGTTATAAGGCACAAAAATCAAATTAATTTTCCCCTAATTAATTTAAGAATTCATCCAAAGAAGAAGAAAAATGGCAGACAAGGAAATTCAACCACATAACCAATGGATAATAAGTTTCTTTGTGTACATGAAGCTATGAACCCTTAGATAAACCATTTTTCTCTTTTGTTCTCTCTCTCAATTTTGATTTTTCCTTCCCAAAAAGGAAGAGGAAATGATATTGTTAGCTTAACCAAACTCCATTTAGTTAGAGTAACTAAGTAGGTGGAAGTAAGACACTTGTCAACTTAGGATTTAATCAGAGGACTTAAGACACTTCTTAAACATACCACCTAGCAAAAGCAAGATTTCATCTTGGCCCTCCATTTCTTTGTGGATTTTGGCCAGGCCATGGAGAGAGAGGATAAGGAATTTTAAAACTCATCACCACACTCTTTTCTCCATCATTTGGACGACAAGCATAGAGGAGAAGAGAGAGAAAAGAGATCTTAAAGTTTAAAGAGCAAAGGTAATGCTTTATGTTAATATTATGTTTAATGTGGATTTTGGCCAACCCATGGAGAGAGGGGATAAGGAATTTTGAAACTCCTCTTCACACTCTTTTTTTCATCATTTGGTCGGTAATGCTTTATGTTAATATTATTTAATGCCAAACTCTATGTGCTTGAAATACTTGGTCATAATTAATTTCTCTTTTTTAAATATAGGCCAAGTAAATTAATTCCTCTTGCTTTCCATTTGGACATGTATGTGGCCTTTTGGAAGAGAAAAATTGGCTTCTTGAATAAGCCATTTCCACTTCAAATATTAGCCTACAATTTTTGACTTTTCAAACTTCACTTTTACTCAGCTTGAATTGCTCCAACTCTTAGCATGTTTAACTCAAATATTTATTCCCTTCTTGCTCCCATTTTTGACCATCCAACATGATGAGGAAAAGGGGAAAATATATGACTTCTTACTTTATGGTCAAATGATCAGTTTGCCCATACATTTTCTTCCATTTTCTGACTTGCTGGAAAATTTGGCAGAATTTTTATCAAAATTTGAAAATTCATATCTAATTGTAAAAATATCCAATTGGGGTGGTTCTAAAGGATATATGACCCATATTAAGTCTAGTTTTAAGATAAAATATAACCTTTAACCAAATTAAATCTTAATATTCCCAGAATTATTTTTTGGACACTGACACTGAAAATTGCCAATTTTACTAGGCTAACTTCAAAAATACATATATCTTTATGTACAACTCCAAATGACTTATATGACCTATCAAATTAAATCTTGATAAGTTTACTTTCATTATGGAAATTTTTACAATTTTGGGACATCATTTTCCCATTTAAAAATGTCACACAACACGACTGCCTCACTAGAAAAACACATTGGCAAAAACACTAATTTGTGTTCCAAATAACTATGTTGTGCATGTGACATCTAATTTCCTTTTTTGTCATCTTCCATTCTCATAAATTTACCATTTATTCCCCTTAATGACACCAAAGGTGTAAGGAATTTAGGGAATAAAATTACGCTTTCCTAGGCACTTGTTAAACCAAGGCTTAGCAGTCCAATTGATTCAGACTTATTCTCAAGCCTTTAGTTCCAAAATTTGGCATGTTACACTTATCACACTCTTTTCTTAATCATTTGGATGACAAGAAAGGAGGAGAAGAGAGAGAAAATAGATCTTGAAGTTTAAAGAGCAAAGGTAACTTTCTCTCTTCATTTTCACCTTCCCACTCACCTTTCTAGCCAAAAGTGTCTTAATAAACATTGTTCCTCTTGGTCAAAGATTCATTCCTATGATTTTAGTTTTTCAAGAGGAGGTGTTTAGGGGAATTTATCAAGGTTCAAAGTTGTGGAATCAAGAAACAAAGCTTAGAAGAAGCAAGAGGTGAGTAAGAGCTTTCTTTTGAACCATATATTGTGTGGTTTGGTTGAGTTTTGTGGAATGGGTGTTGCCACCCTAAATTTCAGTTCTTTGAGTATTTTTAGGGTTTATTTTATTTGGGTTTTTTAAATTTTGTTAAATAAGGTTTAGAAATGAGAAATCACAAATTTGGAACTTAGGAGTAGTGTTGCAAGATTTGTTTTTAGGAAGGCAGTGATGTTGTGGAATGTTTTTAATCAGTCAAACCTAGTCTAAATGTTTTGAAACTTTTTAGAATGAAAGTGAACATCCTGAGCTTCATGTTGATGGGTAGAATGTAATGTTTGGACCAGTGGATTTAATGTTATGATTTCTCAAAATTGGACCCTATTTCTAGAACTAATTTTAGAATATTTAAGGTTTGATGAATTTCTGGGAATTGTGTGATTGTAGTTTCCAAAAAATGACATTTTTCTTTGAAATTAAACTTAAAGAGGTTTACAATGTGCCTAATCAATCAATTTGGAGTTTTCTAGAATTAATTATGATTTTTGAAAATTCGGCATTGAACCTGGAAGTTGTTCTGTGGCAAACTAATGGTGATGTGTTGTTGTCTGTCCAAATAAATTCCAATGCCTATGAAATTTTTCAGAAATAAATTATACCTAATAATATTTAATTTTATGGGTAATTTGTACTAATTGGATAAGTGCACAAAAAGTTATGATTTATTGAAGTTGGACATTAATTTTGTGAAGACTTTTGTGACAGAAGTGAATTATTGTGAATTCTGGAATTTTGTGAATTTAACTGGATGTAATGGATTTCTTACTTTAAATTAGACTTAAATAGGGTCACATAGGACTTTGAACCATCCCAATTGGAGTTTCCCAGACAAAGTTATGATTTTTCAAAGATAAGTGAAAAATCTGCTAGCTTTTTAATTCCATGCAAATTTAAAGCTAAAAGGGTAAAATGTAATAATTGGGGAATCCAAGGGTTAGGATTAGGGCCTTAAAGTACATGGTTCATTCACTTACCATAGCTCTAATGTATGGTTATGTACTTAGGGCCATAAGAAGACAAGGAAGGAAGGTTCTTCAAGCAACTTTAATGGTTGGAAGAAAAGGTGCAAAAAGGGTACTTGAAGACAACAGGTAGTGAAGTTACCCTACTTTCATGTATTGATATGCATGCTTGTGTGATGTGCATGATTGCTTTATTTGTCTATGTGTAACATAGTTGAATGATTGAAGCTATGTTTTCTATTGATGCTGTGGCCATATGTAAGAAATGTGAGACATTGAGCATGCATATATGTCATTATGTTAACATAAACCTAGGTAAGGCAAGTATATCATGCACTTGCATTTATCTTACATACATTTTTGGTATTGTTTATTACTGAGATTCCCTTGAATCTCACCCTTCTCTAACCAACCATCTAAGCAGGTGAGCATAAGAAAGGAGTGCAGGACGATGCACCTGAAGAAGAAGTTACGGATGAAGAGTTGAGGAATTATTACGTGCTAATTTGTTATATATTTTAATTAATATTTGAAATGGATGATTGTATAATCCACATGGCGGATGGATGTTTTTTTTTGAAGTGCGATAATTGAACTAGGAATGGGTAATCGCACAGTACGAGCCCATTAGTTAAGTAGAGGAATTAACACGCAAATAAAGAACTCTGATAAAGATTGATAAGTTAAAGTGAAAAGTAGCCTCGTTAATAAGTTAAACTAGTAAATATAGCTTTTCCAAATGAATAATGACCCTGCGAATTGAAATAAAATGGCTAGTAATGCTTTCGCAACGCATAGCAATGGGGTCTAGGGATGGGCGTTACAATCAGCATTTGATTGAATGTGATGTTATGTACTTGTGAGCTATGTTTCATGAATCATTGTTCATGTAGAGACTATATGCTTAGTTGTGTAGTTACTATTCCATTGAATTCATTTTGCTATGCAAATTGGATAACTGAGTTTGAGGAGAGGTGAGAACTAAATTGATTAAGCTAAATTGCAGTGATGATACGTGGAAGAATTCTCCTAAGATAAAGATAAATTTAGTATTGGAGAGGAATTTGCTTAGTGTTTCAATTAGTGATCATTTGAATTTTCATTATAAAAATTAGGAATAGAATCATTTGAAATTTGGATAGTTAATTTAAGATGTCCCATGCATTTAAGTCAAGGCATAACTGAAAGCAATGTGGAAATGACCTAGGTGAACTCATTGCTAGCTATATGAGTAATTCTAGTATATATTGAGAGAGCTAACGACAAGCTTTGTCAAATGGCGTCATTGACATTGGTTTGCTGCTGAGGTTGAAGTGCTTGAGCATGTTAATTTGTTTTTCCATACCTTTGACTACTAGCATTGTTGTTAGTTAATTCTTGTTGTACTTTATTTTTCTGGTTGCTCTACATTGTTCTTATCCTAGCTAATGAATTTTGCACTTGGGTCTTATGTTGGTTCTTCTCCTTGTTTTCATCTTGTGCGTGCTTGTTTTGTGTACACCTCTATTAACACTCTTATTTTGCATTTGCCTCTTGTGAGTGTAAACTGCACTATACCATATGTGACTTGTGTATGACCAAAAGTAGTAAATAGTCATTGTTGCCTTACTATCCTGATTTGAATAAGGTCATTAGAGAGTATAGAAGGATTAGTTTGTTGCCTAGCACTTCATCTGCATCTAATGCTCACTATTTGCCTGATATTCCTACTATTCCTGATTCACATTCTTATATTGGTAACTATCCGGATACTCATTTTATCATGGAAGCTGCTCATGCTCATAATGATAACCATGCTGAGAGTGGACATAAATGTCATTATGAGAATACTAATCACAATCATGTTAACAATTATGAGGAAACTAGAAGTATTAGGCAATTGAGTAATTGTGTAGTTGATTACGATCCATATGGTTTCTATAATATTTACATCAATTTTGAGCTAAAGAATTCCATTCTGAATGTTTTCCCTATGTTGTATGGTAGAGATGGTGAACATCCTCACCAGCACGTGCTTGACCTTTATGAGACCATTTCATCATTTGCCCCATAATGCTAATTTGGATGAAGTACTTAGACATTCATTTCATTTTTTTGTGCAAGGTGATGCTAAAGAATGGCCAGGAATAATAAGAAATTTGGTTCTTTAAGGGAGGTGTATGATGTTCATGAGCTTGATGTCTATGGATTATGTCAAATCCCTCAAAATTTCAACATTTATTAAAATACCAACGCATAGTTCAGTGGGCATACAAAAATAGCAAACATACTGATATAAAAATTATTGATTATATTATAGGAATTTCCTACTGAGTTTGTATACATTGTCAATTACAAAACCTGAAAGTTCATAAAAAGTATAAAGATAACCAACAAAAAGTTCTTCATCAGACCCAGATCCTTCAGTAGCCGGTGTCCACCTCTTTGCCTTTAGAGCCACTACTTCTTGCTGAATAAAATTTTAATTATAGAAAGGAGTGAGATTCAATTGAATCTCAGTAGTAACACAATCAATCATATAAGATGCAAAAGGTAAACATGTAATACAACATATATGATACAGTAAATAGTAATGATATGCACACGTCTGTCAAACAATGTTCAGGATCAAAGTGATGATTTTGTCTAGATCAAAATAATCACCTGACCCCTACTTGTCACATCGTGATCACATCAATGTTCCAGAGCAAGCTACAACCTGTCCGTATTGTCTCAATACTGTTTCGAAGAAGGCAACAACCTGTTTGTATTTGCCTCAAGCTGGGTCCTACCGACCTCATGGTACTTGTGCTATTCACATGGGGTGGTACTTGTGCTTTTCACACACCATGGCGAGGAAATCTCATCAATCACATTGGTCTACCTAGATTGGATACCATTGGGCCAAGAGGTACTTGTGCTTTTCCCTCATGGTGGTACTTGTGCTTTTCCCACACCCAGCTCTAGGATTTACCGCCATTCACATGTCATTGCATAGAACATAACAAACAAAGCATATTAACATTTACATGGAATATGAGAGAAAGAGTTACTACCTTACTCCTTTCCTGGCCTAGCTATTATCAGTCCTTAATTTATGGTCCGGCTCTGCAAATATCAAATCCTAAAATTCTAAAATTGATCAAAAATGACTTATTACTAATTCATACCTTATTCTTAAATTTATAAGTTGGTTATCTTCACTCAAAAACGTGTAATTACCAAAATGCCCCTAAGGAACCCACTTTAATTCCTTTTATACCCGGTATAATTGTACTTTTCCAAAAATCATGATCTGGGCTATTCCTACATAATTTCATGTGTAGAATCCATTTTGACCTCATTTTTGGAAAAATCACCCTATATTTCCAATTTTACCCTTGAGAGGCACCAATTAGGGTTTTAGGGGTAAAATTGTCATTTCACATCCTAAAGCCTTCACACTCCATAATTCACATGTTTCATACATAATTTTTCATTCTAAATACAATGGAACCATCAAATCCATCAAATTCTAGGCATAACCCCCTACTCCAGCTCTGGCTAAAAGTTTCCACGAAATTGGAAACAATTAGAGATTTCGTGTTTTATTCATTAAAACACCTTTTTATTTGTAATCACTTGTTTAACCTCTTAAACTCCTATTGGACATGATTAGTGTCAATTTGGGCAGAATTTTCCTTAGGGTTTGAATATCTCAAATTACAAAATCCAACCAATACAAGCTAACAACTAACCACAACAACAATCACAACCTTGAATCTAACAAGAAATCAAGGTTTTATGGCTTACCTTTGATTTCTCTCTCTCGCTCAAGAAAATCATCCCTCTCTCTCCTTATTTTCCTTGATTTTGAGCTTGCTACATGTATGATTCAAGAATGCATAGAGATTAGAGAGAGTTTTCCATGAATTTGAAGGCATAACACATGAAATTTCACAATCAACTTACCTTGATTGCTTCTTGAACAACTATGCTTTTCCTCTTCTTGTTTCTTCAAGACACACACACTCTCTCTTGCTTCTTGTGTTGGCCAAAAATATGGCCAAAATGGGCAGAAATAAGTGTTTAAAATATCCCTTCCACCTCTTTAATTTTTATTATATTTTATTTCCTAATAATTACACATGGAAATTTATTATTCTTTCTTTTTCCATATGGCATTTTCTTGCTTCCACATATCCACATATGTGGCAAAATCATGTGCCCTCTTGCACTCTACCTCCTTAACAAAATTTACACCTATTTTGAGGGGAAATATTGGCTTTTTAATTTTTTTAGCCAAATGACCATTTTACCCTTACATTTTCTTCAATTTTTGAAACAATTGCCATTTTCTTCTTCCCCTTTCTTCTTGGCAGAATTTTTGTAATATATTGGGCCAAACAATAATGCTCTTTCATAGTTAATTTTAGGCCACAATTTTAGTCTTTTTCCAAGAAAAAAATTGGGCTTTAGGTCTTTTTTGGCCAAAAATTTCATATAATTATTATTTCCACTACTTTGACTACTTCAAGTGCACCAAAATTCACCATTTTATTCCCTTGAATATAATTAAATGTACAAGGAAATTTGGTGATTAAATTTAGGATATTATAGATTGAGTTCTAAATTGGATAAGCTGGTGCATCATGTTGATGAGCTGCGCCAACAGATTAGTTCAATGCATATGGCTTCAAGACCACTAGCTACAAGGCAACAATTAGTTGCTCCTTCTTGTGAGCATTGCCATTCTGTCATGCAAATTTTATTTGTATGCTCGGGTAAATATGAGGAGATTAATGTATTTTTCCAACAAAGGCCACAAAATCAGTTTCAAAGGAAAGACCCTTACTCTCATACTTATAACATTAGATAGCGGGAGCATCTAAATTTTGGTTGGGGGAGGAGAGAACAAGCAGACTACTAATAAGTTCTCTAGAGCTGATTCTGGACCATCAAACTACCAGAAATTTTCCGCAAACCAAACTGTACAATCTCATGTATTAGCAGTACAACCTAGATCTAGTAAAAGGTTAGATAGAAATAACCAACTATGGAAACCTATAATGCAAAGAATTGACTAAATGCAAGCATAAATGGCTAACGATAAACAACAATTAATGGCACAATTTAAGGAAGATATGGCTATTATAGCACATTCTTTCTCCAATATGATGCAGAGAATGATTTGCTTGTGAAAGAGTTGGAAAAGGCCAAGACTAAAAATTCAAACATCTATTTTTGTTACACAATTAGCAGATGGGATGAGTAGTAACCAAGCTCAAATTGGAGTGTTACCTTCCAACACTATTATTAATCCAAGACCTGTTAATACTAATACCTTGAGAAGTGGGAAAGAGCTGCTTAAGCCAAATACACTTTAGTCAGAAGGAAGTTAGAAGGAAATTGTTGCAAAAGGGCAAGAACAACTAGTGCAACCTAGGCTTCTGTATGAACTAATGTAGAAATTCATAATTGTCAAGGATCTAGTGCAGAAGTTATAGTCAATAACTATGAAGTATAAGTACCATCTACTGTAGTTAAATACCAAAAGAACGTTTAAAAGGGAAACAAAGAGGTGAACTTGAAAGAGTTACCATTTCTAGGAGCTTATTTGTAAAGGAAGAGGAAGCTAAATGAAACTTTGAAGAAGGAAATTATGGATTTATTTAGCAAGGTTGAGGTAAATGTATCTATGATGACATTAATTAAGAGAATGGCAAGTTATGTGAAATTCCTTAAACATCTTTGCATTCGTAAGCACATTTATAAGCCTAATGATATAGTACAATTAAGGTCTAATATGTATGCATTATTTAAGGATAAGATGCATGGTAAGTATGAGGACCCTAGTTCTTTCACATTCACATTTTAGATAGGAAAAATAAGTTTTGGCCATACATTCTTATATTTAGGTGCTGCTATAAAAGTTAGGCCTTGTCATGTGATGGACTTGTTAGGAATCAGGAACCTCAAGTCAACTAATGTGACCTTACAATTAGCTACTAGAAGTCCTAGGAAACCTTTAGGCATTGTTTAAGATGTGTTGGTTAAAGTGAAAAACCTTGTGATTCCTGCTGATTTTTATTTCTTGGAAATGCCAAAACGGTCCACTTTAGAATAACCACTCATTTTGGGTAGGCCATTCATGAAAATATTTGAACCATGATACTAGAGAGCCTCTAAGAAATTGGCATTGTTCACTTGTACTCATTTTTTCAGTTTTGTATCCTCCATGATCTAAATCTGAATAGACCATCAAATATCCATTTCCTCCTTTGGGATACCATAGGCTAAGTTCTGCAATATCTCCTAAGTACCTGAAGATTCTTTTTACAGTTTCGGCATGTAAAACCTTATGAGCAGATTGATATCTTGCACACATACCAACACTGAATTGTATATCTGGTCTACTTGTTATTAAATAGAGTAAGGAGCCAATCATTCCTTTATATTTAGTGATGTTAAAATCATGATCCTTCACATCAGCATCCAATAGTGTGGTTGTGCTCATTGGAGAGTCAACTCCATTGGAATTCTCCATTCCATTTTTCTTTAACAGCTCCTTCAAATATTTGGTCTGGGAAATAAAAATTCCATTTCTCTGTTGTTTAATTTGAAGTCCAAGAAAGAAGTTTAACTCTCCCATCATGGACATTTCAAATTCTCCATGCATAAGCTTGGAAAAATCTTAATAAAGAGATTCCTTAGTAGCACCAAAGATTATATCATCAGCATATATTTGTACTACTAATAAATCATTCTCATTTTGCTTGATGAAAATTTTTATGTCTACTTTACCTCTGACAAAGTTTTAATCAAGAAGAAATTTGATCAGTCTTTCATACCAAGCTCTAGGTGCTTATTTCAAACCATATAAAGCCTTTTCGAGATTCAAAACATGGTCAGGTTTTGTTTCATCTTTAAAATCAAAAGGTTGTTCCACAAAAATTTCCTCCATAATATAACCATTTAGAAAAGCACTCTTGACATCCATTTGATAAAGTTTAAAACCTTTAATACATAAAAAGGCTAAGAGTACTCGTATGGCTTACTTTCTTGCCACTAGAGCATATGTTTTCTCATAATTAATTCCTTCTTCCTGATTATAGCCTTTGGCAACTAACCTTGCCTTGTTTCTCACAATGATTGTAGATTCATCAAGTTTGTTTTTGAAAACCCATTTGGTTCCTATAACTGGATGATCTTTTAGCCGAGGTACCAAATATCAAACTTGATTTCTTTTTAATTGGTTTAATTCTTCTTACATTTTAATTACCCAATCATTGTTAGAAAGTGCTTCTTCAATACTAGAAGGTTCAATTTAAGAAATAAATGCAGAAAATATTACTTCATTACGAATTCTATTTCTAGTTTTGACACATTCATGAACATCTCCAATCACTTGTTCAATTGGATGATCTTTCATGTGTCTCCATGCTCTAGGCTGAGCATAATCATTGACATTTTCTTCATTTTCTATTTGAAAATCATTTTGATTAGAAATGGTTAGATTTTTAGTTTTCTTTATCAAATCCATTTCTTCTTCATCAAAAACATTTGTCTAAGAGTCTACTTCATCAAACACAACATGAATAGTTTCTACTACAATACATGTTCTTTTATTAAAGACCCTATATACTTTACTTCTATTTGAATATCCTAGAAATAAACCTTCATCAGATTTTGAATCAAATTTACCCAAATTTTATTTACCGTTGTTGTGGAGGTAGCATTGACATCCGAAGATGTGTAGATGGGCAAGGTTAGGCTTTCTCCTTTTGTAAAGCTTATACGATGTCATTCCAAGTGACTTGCGAATATATGCTTGATTAGAAATATAGCATGCAGTGCTCATTGCATCCACCCAGAATACTTGTAACACTTCTTTTTCATTAAGCATTGCCCTTGCCATCTCTGTGAGGACTTTGTTTTTTCTTTCCACAACTCCATTTTGTTGAGGCGTTCTCGGTGCAAAGAAGTTATGATCTATTCCTTCATTATTGCAAAAGTTTTCAAAGAGTTGATTATCAAATTATCCTCCATGATCGGTCTTGATGGAAACAATAGAAATACCTTTCTCATTTTGGACCTTCTTGAAAAACATAATAAAATTAATAAAAGTTTCATCTTTAGAGGAAAAAAATATAGTCCATGTAAATCTTGAAAAATCATCAACAATAACTAGAGTACTAAATTTCCTCCAAAACTTTTTACTCGTGTTGGTCCTACCAAATCTATATGAAGTAATCGTAAAGGTCTAGAAGTTGAAATCTCATTCTTTGTTTTGAAAGAAGATTTAGTTTGTTTTCCCTTTTGGTAGGCATTACATATCATTTCATCTTTGAATTTAACTTTAAGAAGACCAATAACTAAATCCTTTTTAACCAGTTTGTCAAGTTGACTCATGTTGATATGAGCAAGACACTTATGCCATAGCCAACTTTCCCTAGTTTTGCTTAGAAAACAATTTTCTAAAGAATTTGAATTTAAATCAATAGTATAGCAATTACCATCCCTTTAAACTCGGATCTTTGCTTTGATAGATCCTTTATTAATCGGTAGATCCTTCTTACTCACTATCCAACATTCTTCTAAGTCAAAGATTACCCAATTATCTTTGTCAATGCTTTGACTCAAGCTTAGGATGTTGTGGCATAATCCTTCGACATAATATATGTTGTTGATTTGAACACCATTAGTTCTTCCAACTTCACCAATTCCAGCAATACGTCCAGATCGGTTACCTCCAAAAGTTACTTTTCCTTCTTCTTTAGCTTCCAACATGGTGAACTTATCTCTGTCACTAGTCATGTGTCTCAAGCATCCACTATCAATGTACCATTTGTTTGCCCGTGATACTTTGAGACATACCTGGAATAATATTATTGAGTTTTAGGTATCAATATTTTCTTGGGTCCTTCATGGTTAGTATGAATTACCCTTGGTGCATGTGTCCCTTTTGGAACCTATTTATATGTGCAAATGGCCTTTCCTTTTCTAAAATGACATGATGAAGTATAATGGCCTTTCCCATTGCAATAGTTACATGATGCAAATGGATTTGATGCATGCACTGAGTTTATAAAGTATTTGAGATATGTCTTACTACCTCTCTTTTTCTTTCCTTTATTTTTATCTTGAAGATAATTATATCCAATTCCAGATTTATCGTGTGTAACTCTTTGTGACTTTAAAATTATTTTAAGAGTTTCACTTTCTTTTGTAAATCTTCCTAAAGTTTTTGTTAAGTCACTTATTTTCTTTTCTTTTTCTTCACATGATGCACATGATGAACATGATATGTTAGTGCTAGTTCTACTTTCTAATTCTTTCACTTTCTTCTTATGACATACCATTTCGATCTTTAGCTATCTTGATGAATTCAGAATGCAATGCATTATATTCAGATAATAGTTCATCATAAGAAGGTTTCGAATCACTTACCTCAGAGTCCAATTCTTCTTCTTTGGCTACCAAGCATATATTTGCAACTTCATCATCGTCACTTTCTTCATCTGACGAACTATCACTCCATATGGATAATATGTATGCTTTCCTTTTCTACTTCTTCTTATCTTTGTTCTTAAAGCATTCGAACTTGATATGTCCTGCCTTTCCATATTCGTACCATATGACTTGTTGCTCTTTGCTCTCTTTCTTGCTCGAACCTCCTTGATGATTTTTGAAGTTTCGTTGGCCTCTTCTATAGAACTTCTTGAACTTCATCATGATCATTCCCATATCATCATCATCAAGTTCATCCTTACTTTTTGATGGTTTGGCTTCCTTGATAGCTTTGAGGGTGATTCCTCTTTTCTTTTTGTCTTCGAACTCTTCTAGCTCCTTCTTGAATTTTAGCTTTCCCTCATACTCAGAAAGACTACCAAAGAGAGCAGCTAGGAATCTCATTGATTCACCTTTGGCCTCTTCAATAGCTGTCACTTTTGCTTCCCATTCTTTCATAACAATGTTAAGAATCTTTCTTGGGAATTTTGACCAAAAGTTTTCCCAAGTGTTTCCAGCTAGTTGACAAGATGGGTATACCTGAATTCGAATTCAGAGATCCTTTCTCCAGGTTTCATCCAAAATAGATCATACTCTATAATTAAAGTATTGATTCTATTTTCTTTAATTACCGGCATACCTTCATGTGCAATTTCTAGTACATCTCACATGTCTTTAGTTGTTAGCAATGTACAGATTCTGAAATACTCCTTCTGGCTGAAAAGAGCTTTATATCATTAAAATAGGTTTGCAATTTAATTTTACCAGTCTATTTTCGTTGTTGCCATATTCCTTTGGGCTCTTTTTCAAAACTCTATCTTCAACTTTCTTTATTAGAACATAATCACTATCATATATTACATTCCATAAACTGTATTCGTTCGCCATTATGAACACTCTCAACTTAGCTTTCCAAAACAAAAAATGTTCTGAAGCAAAACCAAGAGGTCTAGTAATAGAAGCTCCGTCTGGAAGAATGTTTTCATCCATTATTTCTATTAGATGGATCCTTCTCAAGTTGTTAGACTCTTTCAAGAAGACCTTGCTCTGATACCAAATGTAAGAGGCAAGTTTCACTCAAGAAGGGGTGAATTGGGTGATATAATAATATTTTCGATCGTTACGGCGTTATGAAAATGAATGAAGAAATATTATAGATGAGAGAAATTGGACAAAAAGATTTATACTAATTCAGCAACAATCCTAGGCCTACGTCTAGTCCTTAAAGATCAACACCTCTGAGCTTTTCACTAATTCTTCCAAGATTTAGTAGGCTCTCAGAACATCGCAGTACAATAGTTGTCCTCGAAAGGACTACGAGCAAAAATGTTCTAAAATTAGAATTTTCTCTCCCCCTTACAGAAAATCTTACGAGCAGAGCAATTCCAACGAACTTTCTTTCCTTCTTAAATGTACAAGTCTTATGAGCAACAATGTTCTCTCCTACTTATACCCCTATAAGTCTTACGAGCAGCGATGTTCTCTACTACTTTCACCTTGTAAGGAAAGTCTTACTAGGAATTCTCTCTACAGCTTCCCCCGTAAGGAAATCTACCTCTTAAGGCCCCTTTACCTTGAGATCAAAGAATACAATAAAGAGTGTTTACAAACTCTCTCACAGAGCGGATATGATCATCACTAAAGCACAATATGAATATAGAGAGAAATATGAAATCAAAGACTCGTGTATGTTTTCATCTTTTTTGTGTTCGTTGTTCTTGATGTTCGTCTATGATGTTCTGTATTTGTAGCCAATATGAATTTACCATTATGGAGCGGAATGTCTCGTTATAGAGTGGGATATGTATGTTTGAATTTTCAGACATCCTTTCGTAGTGTGCCAATTACTTGTTATGGCAGGTAGCCCATATTTGCTGACAGCTAGCCCATATTTAGTGTATAATGATGATGTTCCCCACATTTGACTTTCGTATTTGAATTTATAATCCAAACATTTAATATCCTATTTCACACTTGAAATATATGTTAGCTTATGATTAAGTATAGCAACAAGTGAAAATATAATGAATAAATAACATTTAACCATAGTCGAATTGTTCTTTGTAACTTTGCAACTTGTTCTGACTCTGTAACTGATAAACTGGAGTTCTTCTTGCAAACTCGAGTCCAAAATCAAGTTCTTAATGCACACTCGAATTCTCACAAATTCTGCATGTCTAAGCAGTAGCAACTTTCAACTAACTCTGGAGAATTTTTGTCCAAACTCGAGTTCTCAATAAATACTCAAGTTTCCTGCATTGAAATTTCAAGTTCCAGTTTGCACTTTCAAGTTACCATGAAGTTTTGTTAACCAAGCTCAAGTTCTTACCCATAACTCAAGTTCCTTGTATGATTCTCTAAGGTCCCAACTCGAGTTCTTCACATAAACTCGAGTTTAAGTGTTGCCAGCTCCACTTCAATTTGTCTCTACCAAGAACTAACGAGAGTTCATTTTGAAAACTCGAGTTCCCTTCTGACCAGAACTCCAGTTTTTCTTCCAAACTCGAGTTCTTCATGTACTTCAAGTTTCTCAATAAGTCTCTGATTGAAACTTATGAGAGTTCACTTGCCAACTCGAGTTCCTTTTAGACCACAACTCGAGTTCTTCTGCCAAACTCGAGTTATTTTCCAAAACTCGAGTGCATCAGATAATCTGCAGGACATAAGTTTTTCAGTTTGTGAAATACATTTAATAACCAATGTAACTCAATGTTCTTGATTAAACTTTGTCATTCCTTTGCAAAACAATTCATTATCATTTGTTATCATCAAAACGTAGATTATAACATCGAGAGCAACATTTCTACAGTTTCAAATTTGTAATCTAAGGAGTTTGGTTCTATCTACTTAAAGGAAGTACTGCCAAAATTCCAAACCGATCGGATAGATGCGTAGAGGTAATTGTAAGCTTCAATATGAGTATAACATCTTGCTATTTTGCTGAGTATTTTTGGAGTTCTTGACCCTTTAAGGTTTCGGCCAAGATGCTAAAATTGGTCTTTAATGGCTGATTGATGATGAGTATATGCTTAATAAAGGGTTTGTGAAGGTTAATTACATGTTTAAAGGTTAAAAGTTGCAAAAACACAATTTGTGTTTTAGGGTTCAGAGTTGGCCAGCCATGTTTCATAGTGATTGAGCTGAAATTTGATTAATTTGATATTAAAAATGGATAATATGGCTAAAATTATGTAGGGATAGCATATGGTCATGATTTTCAGATGATTTGTTTGAAAATACAAAATTTGGAATTCAAAAGGGTGTTGTTGAATCTGCCAGATTTGTAGCAGTCTGTTTGTGGGCTATTTTTGAATGGCCAAAACTTGTCCAATTGCTATAATATTTTGTAGGGTTGTATTAGACCTCCTGGGCTTTCCAATAATAGGAAATATATTATATTTGGCCTTGTCATTTGTGAGTTATGCCCTATTGAAGTTAAGGCACAAGCACTGGAAAGTATTTTCAGGAAGTGATACTGGTCATGCATTAGTGAGGTTGTAACCCTATAATTGACCCTAAGTGGTATTTTGTCTTGAAATATAACTTAAATAGATTTCCATAGGACTGAGAATCACCCTATTTGGATATTTCTACATTAAGTTATGAATTTTCAAATTTGGGGGTCAAAACTGCCAAGTTAGTTTGACCTACAAATTTGAAAGTTTAAAGTCAATTAAGTCAAGTTTGATTCCAAAAGATAAGTGTAATACCCTACTTTTTATTCACCAACATTCCTTGTATGTATTTGTGACATTTAGTGGAATAATTTGGTGAATTATGATGCACATAAAATGTTGCAAAATTCGGCCAAAAGAGGAGGAAAAGAGCAAGACATGATTTAATATAAAAATCACAAAATGTAAGGGTAAAATAGTAAATTGCCAATAAGGCAAGAAGCCCTTAATTATTTCCCATTTTTCTTGACATTTTCTATCAAAAAGGGGAAAGCAATGGAGAAATAAAAGATTTGGCTAGAATTGAAGCAAGAGGGAACAATTTATAGCCAAGTAAAATTAAAGTTTAAAAAAAACAAAGAATGTGAAAAATGGCCATTTCATATTAATTACAAGGGAATGGATAAAGTTAATTGAAGAAGCCTATTTGGTTACTTTAAGGGCTCACTTCCGTCACTTTTAGCAAGAGGAAAGAGAAGTGTTATGTCAAGTTAATAAGGGATAAAGTCATAGGGAAAAAGATGAAACCAAAAGTCAAAATTTCAACAAAAAGTAATTTTTATGGAGGAGGTAAAATATGATAAACAAGAGCTTTTCTCTTGCCATTTCAAGATGCTTTTCGGTCAAAGGAAAATAGAGAAAGAGAAAAAGATGATGACAAAATTGGCATGTGCTCAATTATAATAGAAAAATAATAAAAGTAAGGAGGTAGATGAAGGTGATATTTTGAGAAGACTTTCTCTTTCATTAAAGAGATCATTTTTGGTCAAGCTTAAGAAAAAGAAAGAGAGGGAGATAAATGAAAGCACATAAAGAACTCAAGTTTAGCTAGGTTCAAGAACGCAAAACTGATGAGTATGAAGATCTTGATATGTAAGATTATCTCACCTATGAGGCTAAGCCAGAAAGAATCATTGATAGACAAGAAAGGCAGCTCAGACATCGAAGCATACCATTTGTGAAAGTGGTCTGGAAAGGATTATCACCAAGGGAGGCGACTTGGGAAGCAGAAGAAGATATGCAAAGACGTTACCCGAGATTCATGCCACTGGTAGTATAGCAAATTTCAAGGACGAAATTTATTGAACGGGGGGAGAACTGTAATACCTCATTTTCACCAATACATTTATGTGTATATTTGATGTATATTTAGTGGAATAAAATGGTGAAAAATGATGTGAATGAATTTATGAGAATTTATGGAAAATATTCCAATCGCCGGTTACGCGTAAATTGGCCGAATAAGGATGTAAGAAGGCAATAAATGTGCCATTAAAGGCCTATTATGGTAACCAAAATTCAAGAAATTAAGTGACATGAATAATGGCCCCATTTAAGTGTCAAAATGGTGTTAAACCGAAGAAATGGGTGAAAAATTATTTATTTCGGTAAATCATTAAATGCAGGGGCAAAACGGTAATTTTTCCGTAAAATGGAAAATAGCTATTTTTCCCCAGTATTCCTAATAAATTGAGTTAAATGGGACTTAAAAAGAGTAAAATGACTACTTGATCATAAATAAACCAATTTTGGTGAATTATTGTAAAAAATGGTCAAATAGTCAAAAAGTCAATGACTTGGTCAACAAGTTACGAGTTAGCACAATAGGACATTGGAGATTCAGATTTCCCTTATATTTCTCATGGGATTTTCAGCTGTTATGTGGCATAGAAAGGAAAAATAAGAATTAATTATATATAATTGCAATTTTGGACTAATTACAAGGTGCCACTTGTCAAGCTTAATGAACCCTTGCAAATCCCGGAAGGTAAAGTTAGTGTGATCCTCGATAGAGGAGGACGCGGACCAAGGATGGCGCGGACACATAGGAAAAGTGTCAAGTGGCCACCATACTTTGGTCCTATTGCTAAAGACAAAGCCACAGTGGTGGATAAGGATGATGTAGATCCAGAGGATAGTTTTCAACATCAAGACTCAGCTGTGGAGTCGGATGCGCCAGTGGAGAAGTTGGCATTTGATCCACATCCGAATGATAAATTATGGGAGCAATTAAAGGATCTTTATGTGACAACTTTTGTGAAATTCTTTACTCCCACAATGCAGTATACATAATTCTTAGAATCAGTGAAGGAATTGTATGAGCATAAAGAGGAGTTAAAGCTAATAATGGATGATAACATTTGGATCCGAACCATATTAGCCTATCTTCCTAATTTCACTTCTTGGATCAAGAAGAACAATGAAATTGTAATCCTAGGTCCCTTTGAGTTTTTACCTTTCATTGAGCATATGATTATGTATGTAGTGATTAATATGCATAAGGAGTAGAAGGATAATGATATGCTAGTAAGGTAGTATGGGCTTATTTTGATGTAAATAGTAAGCCACTTGTGGTACATCTGATTAATTATGTTGAAGAACATATTTCCTTTTAATATGAATACCAGGTTGTTTCAGTACATGTGATTGATGTATGTTTGTATATGAAATTTGGAAAGTTGTATGTACATATAAGTATTGATATGACATTGACATGGTGATTCTTCTAATAGTAAAAAGGAATAATGGGACAAGGTAGACCAAAGAAGAACGTTCCGCAAAATCCTAAAACTAAGAATAATCCAGAGCCTAATATGATGCAGCAAGTTTTTACCATGCTGGCTCAACAACAGACTATGATTCAGGACTTACGAGAAGAAGTCAGGAAACTAAGGGAAAGGCGGAATACAGATGAAGCACCCCCTGAAGGGAATAATCTGAAAGGGAATCCCCCTGATAGAAATCAACCTGAAGGAAACCATTTTGAAGAGAATACAGATAAGGAACAATCATCTAGTGACGAGCTATCGCAGTCACATGAAGCGAACATGGATGTTCCTATTGTTTAAGAACCGGAAGAGAATATGGTCCAATACTGGATACCTAAGTTTATCAAGTACCAGCCTAAGGCATTCTAGGGTAGGTTTAACCCGCAAGCTGCAAAAAATTGGATCAATCATCTCAAGAAAATCTTTGAGGTACTCTGATGCCCGACAGAGATGAAAGCCAAGATGGCAGTCTACAAGCTAGTAGGCGATGCCGATAATTGGTGGAAGAATACAGTGTTGGTATTACGCACTCAGAATATCCCTTTGACGTGGGAATTATTTCAAGAAAATTTCTATGAAAAGTATTTTCTGAGGTCGGTGAGGATAGAGAAGGAGAAAGAATTTATGGCAATCCATCAAGGTGATAACGAGACCTTTGATTCATACTTGTCTCAATTTATTCGACTGTCTCGTTACTCTGCCTACTTGAATCTTAAGAATGATGAGAAGTGGAGCTCAGATATGCTTATTGGAGGATTAAAGCCTGAGATGGAAGAGAAGTTGGTTTCCCAGCAGTTTAGAAAGTTCAATAAGGCTGTGGAAGCGTGCCAACTTACATAAGGGAATTTGAAAAGGGTATAGTTTAATAAAGGGTATGAGCCAAAGAGGTAGATCCAGTCATGGAGATACCTCACAAAAGCCAAGAGGATAGGGTTTTCCATAAAGGGGAGGCAATAAAAGGCCCTTTTGGTTTGGAAACCGTGGTGGTCGGAGACCCTCAACATCGCATATGTGTGCTCGGTGTGGTAAATCTCATCCAGGATAATGGTGCAATGTTCCTACAAGCCAAGTGATCTGTTATGCCTGCCAGAAGCCAGGCCATTTGGCAATAAATTGTCCTCAGCGAGCAGTACCATGACCTCCTGTCTTTAGACAGCAAAGTCAGGGTCGAGTATTTGGTTTGACTCGAGGAGAAGTAAAGGAATCCCCAGAGCTAGTTCAAGGTAAAGTTCTTCTTAATGGTAGTGTATTGCAAGAGTATTATATGATTCAGGTGCTAGTCATTCTTTTATTACCTATGACTGTGCTAAGCGCATAGGAATGCATATGCATCAACTACCATTTGATTAATTGTATCTATACCGATGGGTGTTAAAACCTTGACTACTAATGTTTGTTTGAACTGTGCTATAAATGTCGAGGGACTAAGTCTACAGTGGATTTGATCTGTTTGCCACTCCAAAGACTCAAAGTCATATTGGGTTTCGACGGGCTTAAGGCAAATAACGTGCTAGTAGATTGTGGAAATAAGAGGATTATATATTCTACTTCGCGGGAGTTTAACCATGGAGGGGTCAGCTTGAATTTCCTCTCATTGGCAAAAACTACGAAATGTCTCAGAAGAGGATGTCAAGGGTATGTAGTATTCTTTTCCATGCAAGTAGATACGGGAATGGCTCTGAAGGATATCCCAGTTGTAAGAGAGTTTCCTGAGGTGTTTCCAGATGACCTTAGTGGTATACCACCGGAAAGAGAAGTGGAATTTGCAATTGAGATTATGCCTGGAGTAGGGTCTATATTAAAAGCCCCCTATCGAATGGCTCCAAATGAGATGGCTGAATTAAAGAAGAAAATTGAAGAATTGCTTGAGAAAGGGTTTATACGACCCATTGTGTCACTGTGGGGAGCGCCAATATTATTTATTAAGAAGAAAGATGGAACTATGCGGTTATGTATTAACTACAGCGAATTGAATAAAGTAACCGTCAAGAATAAGTACCCACTTCCCTGGATTGACGACCTTCTAGATGAACTATCTGGATCGAGTGTATTCTCGAAGATTGATCTTAGGTCAGGGTATCATCAGCTACAAGTAAAGGTCAGGGTATCATCAGATGCAAGAAGAATGAGCAAAATCAATTAGAGTTATGATTGAACGAGGAGAGACTCGAGATTTTGATCTGTCGCCTGGTGGATCAATTCGGTACAAACAAAGAACTTATATTCCACCGAGGGATGATCTGAGGAAGAAAATTCTTGATAATATATATAAGAGTCGCTATACTCTCCATCCAAGAATGGTAAAGATGTACCATGACTTGAAAATGGTATGCTGGTGGCCTGGAATGAAAAAGGATGTGACAGAATATGTGGTATGATGCCTTACCTGTCAAAAAGTAAAGATTGAACACCAGAGACCGTCGGGATTGCTTCTGTTAGATATGATTAGTTTTGATGATGTCAAATATAGATATAAGATATTAAGAGCAAAAAGTTTGCATAATATATTAATCTCCAACATTGACTAACTACTATATTTAATGTTGGAGAAACAAGCACTTGAAGGAACTAGTGGGAATATCAAGATTCAAACTTCCAGATGAAATACTGGATGTTTCTATGCTCATAAGGGAATTTAAGTGGTACTGTAATAGTTGGTACTATTTTTCCACTATAGCATTTCTCTATAGCGGTCAGACACTATAGCAACCAGTGCTATAACAGTGACGAACTGTAGCACTCAAGTTTGAATAGTAGAACTCAAGTTTTGGGCACTGTAGCACTTGAGTTCAAAGAGTTCTTCATGCGAGTTTTTGGCAGAAACGAGCTCCAGATGATTCCCAACTTTTACACTCGAGTTTGCACTATTCACAATTGCAAAAATGGGCTAGAACTCGAGTTTGGGGATCAAAACTCGAGTTCAGTATGAATAAAAGTATACTATGTCCATCCCTGTTTTACGTTCAGCTTGGGCGAGCTTCAGTAATTCAACCATATCTCTCAAACCACAACTCTGATGTAGATGAAACCTATGCATATGAAACTAGACTCTCAATGCGTCATTTTGACACTAGAACCAACATCAAAAGAGTTTAGATGAAGCAGATATAAATGTTTGAAGTGGAACTTCAAATCACCATCATATTTTAGAACAACTTTCATATTTTATACATATCTCCCAAAATATACGTCCGATTGAGTTCAAACTAGTGCAATATGAAATTAGACTCAAAGATCTTTACATGAATATATAATATGTCAAATTTGGAGTTATATGGAAAGCAGTATGGCTTCTGGAATTCAATGCTCGAGAATATGTATGCTATCTACACTCATTGAGTCATAACTTGGAGAATACAATGAGTTTGGAGGTTATTCCTTTTCCATTGGAATGTAGATGATAAGAGCTTTCTAATGATCGATCATTTACCATGTTTAGAGTCAAAAATGAATGGATCATGTTTTGAGTCCACTGTTCACACTCTCGTATGCTCGTTTCAGTTGATCAAAATCTGACATTGCACTCGAGTTTGAACTGACACACTCGAGTCCTCAGAAGATATATACTCAAGTGATGGAAGTTTTGGAATGAGAGTTTGTTCCTGAGATTCAGTAAGAAAGAGCTGACATGAAGTGCACTCGAGTTTGAGGAGATGCACTCGAGTTCTGTGAGTTTTGATATGGAAGTTTATACCCGAGAGATATGTTGCTGGAAACAAATATTGCACTCGAGTTGGTCAAGAAGCACTTGAGTCCTATACATCATTTACACTCAAGTCCTGAGAGTTCTGCCATAAAGAGTTTGTACCCAAGAGATTTGGAACCGTGAAGAAAAGGAAGTACACTCGAGTTCTCAGTAATGTACTCAAGTTCTCCATCTCACTGTACTCGAGTTCAGAGAGTGTTGGCATGCGAGTTTGTTCCATAGACAGCTAGATCCTGAAGAGATGAAGTACACTCAAGTCCTGAAGCTTACACTCAAGTTCTGGTCCCTTACACACTCGAGTTTGTCTTTGCACTCTCAAGAGTTCTTATCAAAAACAATGACAGAACGGTGAAAAAGGCTATGCACTCAAGTTCTCTCATAAGCACTCGAGTTCTTACACGTTTTGCACTCGAGTTCGAGCTGCTAAACTCGAGTCCATGAGTTGACAGAAGCTAAATGATTTCCAGTGATCAATCCGAACAAGTTTAAATGTTATCCAATGATTATGCTTTCACTTATCACTCTTAGACTTGGTTTAATGTTTGTTTCAAGTGTGAGACAGGTCTTCAACGTTCAAATTGACAAAACGAATGATAAAGTCAAAAATGGCAGACACAATGATATGGATATTTGTACATGGGTCCAACCAACACTGAGTACCTCTCACACGCTCTGATAGCCCGTAAAGAATTTAAATGCCCATATCACTCCACAACAGATACAGTTTCAACGTTCATCTTCTGAACACCGATATTCAACGACAACAAATCAAATGAAGGAACGGGATTGAGAAATGCTTACAACGGGCAAATATTCGAATGGGCTTAATAGTCAAATGAATCAACGGACTCTAATGGACAAATGCTACCAATGGCTCTCTCTCAACTCATATATATATGGAAGCATTCAACGAAGATGAGTATATGAAGGAACGATAACCCAACTGCCAACATGCTGCTGTCATGAATCTTTGTCTCTCACACTCTTCGTTAATATAAGTTTTCTGTATCATGTATCTGTGAGAGTGAGATTATTTGTATTATACTTTAGTGAGTATATTACCCACTCTGTGAGAGAGTCTATAAACACTTCCTCTATATCTCTATATTAATCTCAAGGTAGAGGGACCTTGAGAGGGTTGAATTCTGATAAGTAAAATATCTACACATTTATTTTCTCTTATATGAAGCATTTTTTGGATGACATTTGAGCTTAATGTAATGAATTTGGGTGTAATTGATAAATAAATAATGATTTGACATAAAATAGAATTCATTGGAAAATACTAAATTTTGACTCTATTTTAGTTTTTAGGAAATATCTGGAGCTCTAGATGTCGAATTGAGACATTCTTTATATGGATAGAAAGCTAAGAAAAATTGCTACAACTTTTATGTTGAGGTGAAAACTCAGTTCTATCCTTAAGAGCTCCGAATTTATCTTAGAAGTTGAGCATGTGATTCTATCCAAGTCTGACCTTTATCCACTAATTTGACCATAAATGGAGCCATAAATGTTGAAATGAGGAGCTCTTACATGCGTTTTCAAGCTAAGATCCTGATCTACAACTTTTATGAAGATAATAAAGTGAGACTATAATGTTTTAATTGCCAAACGTTAGCTGCAATCAATGAGCAAGGTGGTCACAAAGTCAATATTGGTGGCTTAGAGTCAAGATTCTTACCTAACATGTGGAAGTTCTTATACCCAATTCATCTATAAATAGGGGAGTTGAAGGCGCAAGGGAGGACACCATCTTAGTGTTTAATTTCATGCATTTTTATTGTTCTTGCATACCTCCTACATGGAAGGTTTAGGTAGTCCTCCTTTATGGATGGTATAGGTTGCCTCCTACATGGAAGGTTTTACCTCCTATATGGAAGGCTAGATTTTTCTATTTTCATGCATCTTGTAGTTATATCTTTATGTTTTAGAATTTAATAATCATGTTTTCTACAATATTTATGAAGTTTTCAATTTATTTTGGTTTTGTTTTTAATTTCATTATGAGCTAAATTTTCATTTTCCTTAGGTGATGACGTAGCTTACTAATGACGGATTGAATCTTAACTTATTAAATCTAGTTTTAATTTTTTCTTCATGATTGAGTTTTAATTATTGTTCTTAATGCTTTCAGTTGATTGGCCACCTTTTGGATGATCTCAATATGCATGTTGAGACCGGAAGGAGATACATGTGTGTGGATCCTATAATTAAAACCATAATTTAATTTGCATATGAAATAGGAATATATTCATATGGGTTGTGTAGTCTTAATTGAGTTCCATAAATCTTAATGCATGATTGATTGCTTAAATTCATATATGAATATATTGGGTTAGCAATTATTATAGAATTACTTGACCTTGGAAGAGGCTAGTAATTAAAATAGGGAAACTCGACTATCAATCATGTGGAATAAATTGGACTAGAATAGATAAGTAATTCAATCCGGAGTTTGCTAAGTGAAATCTAATCTCTATGGCCTTTTTATTATATTTGTCTTTATAACAATTGCATTTTCATTAATCATTTTTATCTTGCAATCTCAACCACCAACTAATCAATCAGCTAAATAGTATTAAAATTATCAATTTTGGTACTTAGTGATCAATCCTCGTGGGAACGATACTCTACTCACCTCTATATTACTTGTTTACGACAGTGTACACTTGCACTTCTAAATACACCATCCTACACTCGTAACAAGTTTTTGGCGCCATTGCCGGGGATTGTTGTCATTAATATTAATACCAAGTAATTTTAATACTAATTTGGTATTTACATTACATTTGTTTTCTTTTTGGTGTCTTGTGTTTTTTTTCAGGCTTTTGCTTAGTGCATAACAAGATCGAAGAAGACTGAATTACAACCTTGTGATTCAGAGATCGAAAGAACTTGTCAAAGAAATCGGAGAATTCAAAAGCAATCTACTTCAATCAATCCGATGGCAAATCCGGAGGGAGAAACAGCATATACCAAAATACTCTATGACTATGCAACACCAACAGTCATGGAGACAACTTCTGCAATTAGAAAACCTCCAGTAGCAGCTAATAATTTTAAACTGAAGCCTTCAATTATCCAGATGATACAAGCAATTCAGTTCGGTGGTTTACCAACAGAAGATCCCAACACACATATAGCCAGCTTCCTAGAAATTTGCGACACATTCAAACATAATGGTGTTACTGATGATGCCATTAGACTTAGACTTTTCCCTTTCTCACTCAGGGATAAGGCTAAGAGCTGGCTATACTCTCTACCAGTAGGAAGCATAACTACATGCAATGCCTTAGTGCAGAAATTTTTGGCACAATACTTTCCTTCAGGAAAAATAGCTAAATTGAGGAATGAAATTACCTCATTTACTCAACATGAATTTGACAGCCTCTATAAAGCATGGGAAAGATACAAGGAGTTGCTAAGAAAATGTCCTCATCATAGGTTACCAGATTGGTGGCAATTACACTCATTCTATAATGGGATGACACATACAACCAGAATTCTTGTAGATGTTGTAGCTGGAGGATCTTTTATGAGAAAGATTCTAAAAGATGCTTACAATTTCTTGAGGAGATGGTAGCCAATGTATACCAATGGCCTTTTGAATGCCATGTTTCAAAGAAAGTGGTTGGAGTGCACGAGCTGGATATCCTTACAACTTTGTCTTCTCAAGTTGCATCTATATCCAAGCAAGTGAACTCATTGACATGTCAAGAAAATGCAATCAGCACTCCTCATGAAACCTGTTATCGATATGGAGAACCTCATGTGAGCACGCAATGTCAAGAAGGACACCCATCCATGCCTTCTAAGTCTGAGCAAGCTCATTATATTGGAAATTAAAGAAATGATCCATTCTCAAATACTTACAATCCAGGTTGGCGAAATCATCCAAACTTTAGCTGGAAGAATAATCAAAATGTGTTCAAACCACAAGGGAACTACCAGCAACAAGATCTTCAACCACCGAATCCACCACAGCAGAAAGTGAATATAGAAGATGCACTGGCTCAACTAACCATGAATATATCTCAATTCATGGCTAGGATTGATGCAACATTCAAAAACCAGGAGGCCTCAATAAAGAACTTGGAGATTAAGATAGGCCAAATTGTAAATATGTTGAACTCCAGATAACGAGGTACTCTTTCGAGTGACACTGAAAAAAATCTAAGAGAGCATGTGAATGCCATTTCATTAAGGAGTGGGAAAGAATTGAAAGATCCTATAATTCAACAGAAGAAAGATGGACAAAAGAAAGAAAGTGAAGAACATAAGGAGGAAGCACAGAAACCTCAAGAGGATGATGTGGTACCAGGAAGAATCAGGTTTCCAGATAATCCTCCTCCATATGTACCACCAGTTCCATATCCTCAGAGACTTGTAAAGGCAAAGCTAGAAAAGCAATTTAAAAATTTTCTAGAGGTTTTCAAAAAGCTACATATCAACATCCCTTTTGCAGATGCTCTTGCCCAAATGCCCAGCTATGTAAAATTCATGAAGGATATTCTTTCAAATAAGCGTAAACTGGAGGAATTCAAGACAGTTGTACTTACTTAGGAGTACAATGCTATTCTACAAAAGAAACTACTACCAAAGCTGAAAGATCCAGGAAGCTTTTGCATACCTTGCACCATAGGTCAATGCAACTTTGAAAGAGCACTTTGTGACCTGGGAGCAAGTGTAAATCTCATGCCTTTATCTGTCTATAGAAAACTCGGTCTGGGAGAGGTGAAGCCTACCACTGTTTCATTACTTCTAACTGACCGATCAATAAAACATCTGAGGGGTGTCTTAGAAGATATTCTGGTGAAGGTGGACAAACTCATATTCCCAGCTGATTTCATCATACTCGACATGGAAGAAGACCAAAAAATTTCTATCATTCTTGGGAGGCCATTCCTAGCAACTAGGAGAACTTTAATAGATGTGCAACAGGGAAAGTTGACTTTACGAGCTCAAGATGACCAAGTATCTTTTAACATTTTTAAGGCTTGGTCATGTCCAAATGAAGGTGACACCTGTTACAGAGTAGATACAATGACCAGCTGCACAAAAGACGTGGTGAACAAAAGCTGCATGAATCAACCACTTGTAATGGGAATAGTAGATGTTTCAAAATCAACTACTCCTAAAGTGCACAAAGAATATTGGGCAATAAAAGCCTTAAATTCTGACTTAAAGGCAGCTGGTAAGAAGAGACTTCTCCAACTCAATGAGCTTGAAGAATCTAGACAACAAGCTCATAAGAATGCAAAGTTATACAAGGAGAAGACAAAAACGTGGCAGGATAAAAGAATTTTGAGGAGAGAGTTCACACCAGGACAAAAAGTTCTGATATGCAACTCAAGGTTAAAGCTTTTTTCAGGAAAGCTGAGATCAAGGTGGTCAAGACCTTTTATTGTGGTTCAAGTATGGCCATATGGAGCAGTGGAGATTCAAGATGGTGATCGAAAATTCAAAGTGAACGAGCAAAGGCTGAAGGAGTATAATGATGGTACACTCAACACTTTGAAAACATCATCATATTCGAGGAACCAACAGGTAAGTTCTAAACTTAAAAAAAATAATAAATAATAAATAAATAATAAATAAATAAAAACAAATTATTGATTTGGTCTTTGTCTAGCTAAAGACGTTAAAGAAGGGTGGCTATTTGGGAGGTAACCCACAATTTCTTTTCCTACTCTTTCATTTTTCTTTCCTACTCACTAAGGCATTCTGCACTGCATCCTTAAATTTTAGTCCTTATCATTGTCATGGAAGAATTTCTTGCAAATCTCAAGAACAGGCTTCCTACTCTTCCCAAAGATGTACTTAGGAAGATCTATAGATGTTGACTTGAAAGAATGAAGACATTCAAGCGTTTAGGCCTTCCTGAGGATGTCCGCTGGATCATCGAAGCTAAGGTATGTTTAATATGTGAGATTTATGAATCATTTATTAAACCTATGCCAAGAATGGGAAGAAGCTCTTATTCCAAAAAGAGAAGAGCTAAAAGAATGCAGATCTGTTCTAAATGTGCAAGGTGGAATTGTGATCAGTGTTGTTGAAGCAAAGGTATGGTTTTGATAAATCGAGAAGATAAAATTCAATTTATAAAGGATGGACTGAGTAAGGAGTTATTAGATGATATCATTCAGACTCTTGAGATGCATCCTAGTGGTGATGTTCATCGTGTACTTCTCGATTTATTTGACATATTCAACAAAGAAAAAGAGCGCTATTGTCTTGGGAATCTGACGTTAAAAGACCATGTTTGCCAATTTATAAGAAAACTGGATGCGAAGCAAATCCTCGATTCATAGAAAGCATTTAAGCCGTTACTGGACGTAAAATCAGAGGAAGATGTGAGCCACAATCACAACTATTGTACATAATCATGCTTTTGTCTAATCTGTCGTATCTTTTCAGTAACTTTTTGAATTTCGTTACTCCTTTTGTTTAATTTCTTCACGTAACGGCTACCGGTCATTCGTATCGGATATTTTTTTCAAACTTGTTGGAAAAATGTCTGATTTGCATGATCTTGTTGTCATTGTTTTAGTAGTATAAATATGTATTCTTCCACTTATAAAAACAAAAAAAATGTCTAAGAGAAAAATAGAGAACAAGGGTGTCACCCAAAAATGTATATTTACATCTATTTGCATTTTCGGTAAAACTGAGTCAGGAAATAATGGAGAGTTTATACCTGCAGCACAGGAACTGGGACGTGCATTAGCTGCTAAGAAGATCAATTTTGTATACGGGGGAGGACTCCAGGACCTGAAGTGAAGTATGGCTATTCCTGCAACCATTAATTGCAAGGGTTTGTGTATAAGGGTGAAGGAGTTAGAACATCACATCTTCTTCTTAGGGCAAGAGTTAGAAGTTTCAAGCCTACCTGAACGAATAGGACGTATGTTCTACCATGCTGAAGCTTTTATCGCTTTACCCGGTGGTTTGGAAACATTGGATGGGATCTCAAGCGTTGCATGTTGGGCTAAACTTAACTTTCACAAAAACCTACTAGGATTGTTAAATGTCAATGGTTTTTATGATCACCTGTTGTCTTTTCTTGATCATGCTGTGGAAATAGGATTCATACCCCAAGCGACTCGTCATTCCATCATTTCTGCACCAACTGCTGATCAACTACTTGATAAACTGCAAACCTATGAACCTACACCAGATCTATTAGTAAAAGAAAAAGGTGGGCAGTCTTCAGATAGCAGTCAGAAGTAGAATCCAGATACTACTCTCCAGTTGTAAACTTTCCTTAATCTTAATAGTTTTACTATTAGCATTTTAGTTTACTTTATTGTTTGTTTATGTTTTCGAATAAAAAAAATTGTCTCTAATCTTTAGAAGACATTGAGGACAATGTCTGATTTAGGTTAGGGAAGGAAAAAAAAGCATAGTTTCTCCATTAAATAGTTAGTTAGTAAAACCATTAGATGCATGGGGTGTGAAAAGATGGCAGTGTAAAGAGTTATTCTTAACTCTTGAGACGCATCTTATTAGTTGCATTTTTGTTCTTTCTTTCTGTTTCATCTAAAAAATAGAGAGATCCGATAAAAATAAATAAATAAATAAAAATTGTGTACGAGTGTTTTTCAATGATTTTAAGAAGTATATAAGTTTGAAGCATGAAGCAATTGAGTTTAGAGATTTTATAGCATGATTGAACAACTGATTGTTGGATTTGGTGATGAATTTTGAGATTGAATGAGCTGAATTTGAAAGTACCTAACCATGAGTTTTTGAGCCTATATGATCAATAATGATTATCTTTCTTGTGTGTGATATTCATCTATTGAGTTGTTACTCTAGAACTTGCTTCAAATCTGGTTGAAATTACATGTCACATGCACATTCGAAAATGATAAAGGCATTCATTTTCTTTAGCCAGAGCCAAAAAGCCAACCTTACAATTACACCATTGATAAGCCCCTTTGAGCCTGATTGATTATTTCTTTATTGTCAACCCATTAATGTGTTTTAATGATATATCAAGTGCTTTTACTTAGTTCAAAAGACTAACAAAGCATTTGAAATCTTTGTGAAATGGGCTTTTGACAAGTATAGGGGTGTGTATATTATCAACTGTAGAATTGCATAAAAAAGAGAGAAAAAAATGAAGTTAAAAAAATGAAAAAAAAATAAAAAGAGGATATTTAGTTGTGGAATAAAAATTGTGGGTTGTCATGATAAGTTTATTCATAAGATGGCCCATTTTTCAATTGCTCTGTTTATTTCTTAGATATAACCCTTCATATCACTATTTACATTCCTTTTACCCTAGCCCCATTACAACCTTCAATAAGTCCTTTTGATTTGAATTATGCATGTGAATTCGGTAGTGGAGATTGAGATTTTTAGCAAGCTTATGGTAGTGCAACTTTTTCAGGTGAATTTGAGCGAAACACTTAACCTTAAACACTTAAGAGATTGAGAGGACGAGTCACAATTATGAATTTGGTTCATTCATTTTCAAATGAAGTTACCAGTTTATACTTTTGTTGATTCAAGAATACTATGATCTCTTTATTCTTTAATTATGTCCTTGTTTATAACTTGACACTTCTGATTTTGTTGGAAGCACTTATTAGTCAATCCTTCTTGTCTGAGGACGTCCAAGAACTAAGTGTGGGGGAATTTGATAAGTTAAATATCTGCACATTTATTTTCCCTTATGTGTGTGGATCCTATAATTAAAACCATAATTTAATTTGCATATGAAATAGGAATATATTCATATGGGTTGTGTAGTCTTAATTGAGTTCCATAAATCTTAATGCATGATTGATTGCTTAAATTCATATAGGAATATATTGGGTTAGCAATTAATTATAGAATTACTTGACCTTGGAAGAGGCTAGTAATTAAAATAGGAAAACTCAACTATCAATCATATGGAATAAATTGGACTAGAATAGATAAGTGATTCAATCTGGAGTTTGCTAAGTGAAATCTTTTTATTATATTTGTCTTTATAACAATTGCATTTTCATTAATCATTTTTATCTTGCAATCTCAACCACCAACTAATCGATCGGCTAAATAGTATTAAAATTATCAATTTTGGTACTTAGTGATCAATCCTCGTGGGAACGATACTCTACTCACCTCTATATTACTTGTTTACGACAGTGTACACTTGCACTTCTAAATACACCATCCTACATTCGTAACAAATTCCTTATGGGGGAAGCTGTAGAGAGAATTGCCGGTTAGACTTTCTGCTCATAAGATTGCATGGGTAAGCAAGAGAGAAAGGTCTTCGGGATTGCTCTACTCGTAAGACTTGTTGTAAGGGAGAGTGAACCTTACAGTGTGTGAGGGAGAGTAACTCCGTAGTAGGCTACACAAGTGCCCGGTTAAACTTGTGGGTTGTATCGGCTTTTCTTGTGCCCGGTTAAACAAGAAGATAGTAGATTAGAAATCTCAGGAGCCTAGGGACTGAATGTAGGTCATCGTGGATTGGACCGAACCAAGATAAATCACAGTTTGTATCTTCTCTTCCCTAAGCTTTTATATTTCCAGCATATATAATCTATATATCTACATATAATTTTATAGTTCCATATGTATTGATTTGATAAGTTGTGAAAAGAATTTAAAATATTAGACTTTTTTATCGTACACCCAATTCACCCCCTCTTGGGTGTCAGCCAGGTCTAACAGCTTAAAAGTCCTGCAATTCTAGAATGGAAATGGGAAAGTGTGACCATGGATTTGGTAGTTGGATTACCCAAATTTCAGAATCATGATGCAATTTGGGTGATTGTTGATTGTTTTACGAAGTCAGCGCACTTTATACCGATCAGTGCTAACTATTCTCCAGATAAACTGGCAGAAATTTATATGAAGGAGATAGTGAGACTCCATGGGACACCGAAGAGTATAATCTTTGACAGAGATCCTTGGTTTACATCCAAATTCAGGAGATCTCTGCATGATGCTTTAGGCACTCGGTTGAGTTTCAGTACGGCCTATCATCCTCAAACGAATGGACAGTCAGAGAGAACCATACAGATGCTAGAGGATATGTTAAGAGCGTGTGTAATGGATTTCAAAGGAAGTTGGGATCAATACCTTCCTCTTGTAGAGTTTTCTTATAACAATAGCTATCATGTGAGCATTAAAATGGCTCCGTATGAAGCATTGTATGGGAGGAAGTGTCAGTCTCCTCTCTACGGGACAGAGTTGTCGGAAAGAAGGTTATATGGGCCAGACATTGTTTATTAGACGACTGAGAAAATCATGATTATCAAGTAGAGATTGCTTGTAGCCCAAAGTAGACAAAAAAGTTATGTCGACAAACGGAGAAGGCCGTTGGAGTTTCAGGTCGGTGATCATGTATTTTCTGAAAATATCACCTGTTACTGGTGTTGGAAGAGCATTGAAAAGAAAGAAGCTAAGTCCATGCTACATTGGGCCATTTGAGATATCGGTAAGAGTTGGGCATGTAGTGTACTGAATTGCTCTACCCTCAAATCTAAGCAGATTACATGATGTGTTTCATGTTTCCCAGTTGAAGAAGTACCAGCCGAATCCTCAACATATTATTGAGTATGAAAATCTGGATATGCAAGATGATCTCACCTGTGAGGCTAAGCCAGAACGAATCTTAGATAGACAAGAAAGGCGGCTCAGACATCAAAGCATACCATTTTTGAAAGTGGTCTGGAAAGGATTATCACCAAGGGAGGCGACTTGGGAAGCAGAAGAAGATATGCAAAGAAGTTACCCGAGATTCGTGCCACTGGTAGTATAGCAAATTTCGGGGATGAAATTTATTGAACAGGGGGAGAACTGTAATACCTTATTTTCACCAATACATTTATGTGTATATTTGATGTATATTTAGTGGAATAAAATGGTGAAAAATAATGTGAATGAATTTATGAGAATTTATGGAAAATATTCTAATCGCCGGTTAAGCATAAATTGGCCGAATAAGGATGTAAGAAGGCAATAAATGTGCCATTAAAGGCCTATTATGGTAACCAAAATTCAAGAAATTAAGTGACATGAATAATGGCCTCATTTAAGTGTCAAAATGGGGTTAAGCCGAAGAAATGGGCGAAAAATGATTTATTTCGGTAAATCATTAAATGCAGGGGGAAAACGATAATTTTGCCGTAAAATGGAAAATAATTATTTTTCCCTAGTATTCCCACTAAATTGAGTTAACTAGGAATTAAAAAGATTAAAATGACTACTTGATCATAAATAAACCAATTTTGGTGAATTATGGTCAAAAATGGTCAAATAGTCAAAAAGTCAATAACTTAGTCAACAAGTTACGAGTTAGCACAATGGGATATTGGAGATTCAGATTTCCCTTATATTTCTCATGGGATTTTCGGATGTTATGTGGCATGGAAAGGAAAATGAAGAATTAATTATATATAATTGCAATTTTGGACTAATTACAAGGTGCCACTTGTCAAGCTTAATGAACCCTTGCATTATATGAACATATGATCATCTCATCATCTCCCATTCCCGAACGAAATTGAAACAGAAAGAGTAAAGAATGAGAACTGAACAGAAGAGAGAAGGGAAGCTAGGGTTCATCATAATCAAAGGTAAGAGGCTTATATCTTGTGTCTAAAGGTACCTAATCCTTCCATGATCTCTTCTCCTCACCTCTCTACCCTTAAAATCTTTGATGTTCAGCTGAATCAAATACTAGAGGAGGAGAGAGAGAAAACGTGTAGGAGAGAGAAAGTTGAAGAAATCAAGAGGTAACTTCCCAAACTTGTTCCTCTTGCTTGATTAAGGTTAGTAGAGTTGTTCTGGGCTTGATTATGGTTCATTTGGTACAAGATAATCCAAGAAAACTTAAGAGACCATAATATTAAATGTCTCTAATCAAGTCCAATGAAGGTCTAACTAGTTAATATATTGGTTATAAGTAGAAATAAGGTGATTAGGCCAAAGAAAACGAGAATCCGACACAACTTTTCTGGGAATTTATTTTTACTTCCCTGTGTTAGACGTGGAAAATGGATAGGAATTTGATAATTCTGATGCTTCCATTGGATTTAGGAGGCCAAATTGTGTAGGATCTATGTTGACCCCGAAGTGAGAAAAGCCACGGAAAGTGAAATGACAAAATTACCCCTATTAAGCCTTATTTGGGGGTTGTGAAGGGTATTTTCGTCATTTGAGCTTGAATTTGGCCAATTCGAGGCTAGAAATGGATTCTACATGCGAAAAATATGTAGGAATGACCTAAATCACGTTTTTGAGAAAATACTGATAATCAGGACCTAAGGGGTATTTTGGTAATTTGGCATCATTAGGCTAAATTTATCAATATTATGAGTTTGGAAGGATGTATGGATGAGTAATAACTCATTTGTGGTATTTGAAGATTTCAGGACTTGACAACCAGTCTAGCCTCAGGAGTTGCCCGAGCTTGAATCGAGTAGGAAAGTTGAATAGAGAAGCAACCAGGTAGTAACCGTCTTCATATGACATGGCATGCATATGTGTTTCTTGACATCATCAAAATTTCTAACACGTTTAGATTATACGGAGTGATCACCCGGGGCCTATCTTTGCATGGGTCGACACTCAGGCAATAGTATTCATATTGCACAAGCGGTGCCTAGGGCCTATCTTTGCGCGGGTACCCCTCGGGGCTAAGAGAACCTGTCTAGCGCGATGTCAGTTATGAGATTGCATTATATGCAATGTGCACAGATGCCCTCACGGGCTGAGAACCTGTCTAGCGCAATGTCAGTTTATGAATTGCATGTTTGCACTAAATAATGTTCTAATGATTTTGTTGATGATTGTGTGAGTAAAGCATGCTTGTGTGTGTTATGTTATATGCTTGATTGCATTACTACTGAGATTCCTGTGAATCTCATTCCTTTCCCAAAACCAAATCTCCAGTACAAGGAGGAAGGTCGCGGGGCAAAGAGAAGGTAAATGGTGAAGAGGTGAGGCCAAGCAGCGGGAGAGCTTAGTCTGGGTTGTCTAGTCTCTCTTTTTTTCTAAGAACTTTTATGAGTTTTGGGTTTGTATATGATGTGAAGTAGTGAGAGGATATAAGTATTGTAAGATAATTGTGTATGAATGTGCTTATATGTGAATATTTATATTCAGTAGAGGATTGTATAAAGTACTAGCATTTTGGCACTCTAACGGTGAGTATTAGCTAAATGGGTACTACACCGTAGTGTTGGGAAATGAGGTATCACAAAGGAGGTTGATGCCCTAGAGAGAAAAAGAGAGGAAATCAAGAGGTAATCTCAAGAACTTTGATCCTCTTGCTTAATATGTTGTTGTTGTTGTGGTGGTTGTTGTTGTTGTTGTTGTTGTTGGCTTGATTTTTTTTGGTTTTGTAAAATTTGGAAAGGTCATGCTGTCCAAATTTCTTTAAATCATGATTAATGAGTGTTTTAATGGTTCCATTAGATTTAGGAGGGAAAATTGTTTAGAAATAGCCCTGGTTATAAATTTTGGATCATTAGAACACAAATTGTAACTTTACAAATTTCTGTCCGGTTAGGGTTCCTGCGTGGCAGTCATTTTGTATTGTGTTTTTGAGTGAATGAATGGTGCCTAATGCTTTTGAAACTTTTAATTCTAAAATTAGACTTATCAAGCTTTAATTTGATAGGTCATAATGGTCATTTGGATATGTATGCTAGAAGTTCTACATTTTTAAAGTTTAGTCATGTAAAACTGGAAAATTCTGGATCAATGTCTAATAAAAGGGAATTATGTATTGATGAGTGTACATTTGTCTAATGGCTATATTTTTCTGTGATAGTAGACATAAACAGGGTCACTTAGAACTTAGAAGCACCACATTTGTATTTGTTTTGATTTAGTTATGATTTTTGGAAGTTTGGTCAAGAAACAAGGGATTCTTGGCCGCGGGCAGACGATTGCTTAGCAGCGGCCTAAAAACTTCTGACCTGTTTTTGGCCACGGCCAAGATCCAAAATTTTCTATATTCCATGTTTTCCAAGAGGTGTTAATTGGTATGGCCTTTTCCAACCTCATAGGTATTTGTTTGGGCTTCCAAGGGCTACTTAAGTGACTCAAATGACAACCAATAAGCTAAACCAAGAATAATTCAGCTTACATTATACCAAAAGGATTGGATTAAGTAATGACTTGTCGTCCATAATTCTAATTATAGGACCTAAGAGTTGTCCAGAAGCTAAGACTTTCCCGAGCTCAGAGAAATGGTTGGATATTTCTCAAGGGAAGTAGCCAGGTAGTAACCTTGTCTTTCATATGTTTTAAGATACACTGCATGTTTTGTGTGTTCATCATGAATTTTTTGGCACATTATGATTATGCGGGGTGGTCGTCTTAGGCCTTTTTGCACCGGTAGATGCTCAGGCCAATACAATGTTTTGTGATGCACGAGTGGGTGCCCGAGGCCTATTTCACGGGTATCACTCGGGGTCTTGTGATATACCTAGCATTATGGTGATATAAGAATTGCATGTTATGCACTGAATGTTGTTGTGATGATTCTGTTGTATGATGACTGTGTGGGATGCTTTGTGATGTTATGTATATAGGATTGGCTATTTGTTACTATTGAGATTCTTTTAAATCTTACTCTTTTTTATAAAAAAAATTTACAGTACAGGGAGGTAGCTCAAAGGGCAAGTAGGTAAATACAAATAGCTAAAGGTCGGAGCAGAAAGACTTTAAAACCGTTGGTTGTCTATTTTTTATATTTTAGATATTTTTGGAACTGTATATGATGTACATAACTATGTAAGCCTTGACGACAGTACAGTAGTAGAACCAGTAGTACCAATAGCTTAGTAAATGAACGGTAATTTGATAAAGAGATAACGCTTCTGATTAACAAAGAAACATTAACTAAAGAACGTATTATGAAACATAAGCAGAGACATGCTCGTATACTCTAATAAAATGGATTTCAATGCTAATGAGACTTAGAGAGATAGTGAATGTTTGTGAAATCGTTTGGAAAATTTTTATTCCACTAAAAAATCCCTTCCAATCCCAGGTTTAACTCTTGAGGTAGTTTGGAGTTTGTGAACATTTTTCAAAGTATTTTTAACCTGGGATTAGATCCTGGTTCTATGAATGATTTCACTACTCTTTTGCACCCATCTGAAGCTACTGGATATAAGGTGTCACATTTTTATATGGTGCAAATGGTTACTAGAGAGCTCTTAAGGAGTGACTTACCCCTAAGTCAACCTTGAGTCCTTGGGGAGGCGTATTAAATCCCCTTAGGGAGCAGACAATGCTTGCGAGGTGGGAGGCGGGGGTACCAACACTTCAGCTTGCGGTGGTAACAGGCGAGGCCGTTATAATAAGGGCATGTGCTAAAAGCCAATGTAGATCCTATTTATTGTCATTTAACTTAATGTACTAGACTTAGAAGATGTTTAACCAAGTAATGACACATTCGTCATCGATTCTAACTTATAGGATTTGATCTTTGCCCGGACCAGTCAAGAGACTAATAACTAAGGACAAGTGATTGAAAAAGTGTTCAGGTAGTAACTTTATCTCTCATACATTATGTGATTGTCTATATGCATTGTATTGACATGTCCTGTGTTGTGGAATGTATATAGTGGTAATTCCTAGAGCTTTAGTGTGGGAAAATCACAAGTACTACTAGGCCAGTTTGGACTCGGTCTAGGTAGGCCAATGTTATTGATATAATTCCCTGTTGTGGTATAGGAAAAGCATAAGTATCACCCCATGAGAAAAGCACAAGTACTGTAACACCTTACTTTCATACTCGTTTTGATGAGTTTTACGCAGCAAATTTAAACCACTAAGCAATGTTCTTTTATAAAGGTTTTTCAAATCACAATCTCAAAACATGATTCGAACCTATAGTTAAGTGAGTTTTTTTTTAAATTTCAAAATCTTACGGAAGTGTATTCTAGTGGTTCACAACTTTGTTATTACTCATCGATTCTTATCTTTTCTTTTAATTCAATTAAAGCGATTCTCTGCTCATTCTTAATTCATTCATTTACATACACAAATTATGTAGTCACACAAGGCTACCAAAGTGTCTAAGTCTAATACAAAAATAGAAGACACATTCTCATCTTTTTTCTACCTTCGTATTTCCCTCTTGTAATCCACTTCTCTATTCTCAATGTACCATATGTCTGGGTAAGGAAAAGTGAGATTCTAGAGAATCCCAATAGCAAACCATACTAACAAATGCATACAAGAAATGTTTTATGCATGACATACTTGTTTACATAAATTCATACCAACATAATGACATATATGTATGCTCAATTTTTAACATATTACACTAATGACCATAGTATAAACATAAACAGAGCTTCACTGATTCACATATGTTTCATACAATGCATCAAAGCAATTAGCACATCAATACACAAGCACACGTATCAATTTATGCAAGTTAGAAAAGTTCACTACCTTATGGACTAATGTCCTTCGTTTGTTTCCTCTTCTTCCAACCATCGGAGTTACTTGAAGTATCTTCTATTCCTTTTCTTTCTTGACTTCTCATGGCCCTAGATACCCAATCACATCATTAGAGCCATGATAGCAAGTCATTAGAAGTGTATATTATAGTCCAAGAAGTTAGGAAGGGCTAAACAAGTCGACTTCTTTCGAAAAAACATGAAATGCTAGAATTTGGGGTTTTGGCCGCGGCCAAGAATTCCTTAGTCGCAGCCAAAAAGCTTATTACCTCTTTTTGGCTGCAACCAAAATGTTTTTCCCCTATTTCTTGGCTGAACTTCTAAAAATAATAACTTAATCTACAAAATTCCAAATGGTGTGGTTTAAAGTTCTATGTGGCCCTCTTTAAGTCTAATTCAAGGAAAAATACCTCCTGTTACCAATTAAATGTCCAGAATTCCAGAATTATAAATTAATCCCCACTGCCACAGAATTGATTCCAAATTCAATGCCTAACTTCACAAATTCATAATTCTTAATGTACTGGTCCAAATTTTCAAACCTCGTAGAATTTAGACATTTAATGAAGTATCAACACACAGTTCAGTGGGCATACAGAAATAGTATAAACATACTGATATAAAATTTTTGATTATGTTAGGATTTCCCCCACAGGATTTGTACATATTAAAATATAACCCAAAATATACATAGAAGTTACAAGATAACCAACATAGAAATTTCTTTAGAAGCCGATCCCATCAATTCCCATTATCCACTTCCTTGCCTATTGTACCGCTTTGCTTTGTTGTATATATTTTATTTATGGAAAGGGATGAGATTCGAGCGAATCTTAGTAATAACAAACAATCAATCATATAAAATGTGAAAGGTAAACATGTAATGCAACATATATTATGATGTAGTAATTAATAATGCCAAGCACATGTCTGACAATGTTCAAGGTCAAAGCGATGATTTTGTCCAGATCAAAATGATCGCTTGATCCCTACTTGCACACATCTTATCACATTGTGATCACATCAATATTTCGGAGAAGGTATCAACATGTTTGTACTTGTCATGCCACTCATCTGGGTCCACTTGGCCTCATAGTACAATGCTCATAACATGGGGTGGTACCTTGCTTGTCCCACACCCAGCGAGAAATTAACATTAATCATACTGGCCGACCTAGATTGGATACACACTGGCCAAGAGGTACTTGTGCTTTCCCTCAAGGTGGTACTTATGCTTTTCCCACATCTAATTCTAGGATACTTACCACCTTACACATATCATTGCACAGAACATGGCAAACAATGCATAATAACAATCACATAGATTATGAGAGATAGAGTTACTACCTTACACCTTTCCTTTCCTAACTACTATCAGTCTTTGATTTCTGGTCCATCTCGGCAGATATCGAATCCTAAAATTTCCAAAGTGATTACAAATAAGTTATTACTCATCCATGCCTCATTTTAGAATTTATAAGTTGGTCATCTTAGCTCAAAATTGCGTAACTACCAAAATGCCCTTAGGGAATCCAGTCTAATTCCCTTTATACCTGGCCTAATCATACACAATTTCACATGTAGAATCCATTTTTACCTTAGTTTAGACAAAATCACACTACAATGGCCATATTACCCTTGACAGCCACCAATTTAGGGTTTTATGAGCAAAATTGTCATTTCACATCCTAAGACCTTTCACTTCCAAAATCAACATGTTCCCTACACAATTTTTCATTCTAAACACAATGGAATCATAAAAAACATAACATTTCAGCTCAAAATCCTTGTTCCAGGTCTGACCAAAAATCTGGAATTTTTAGAGAAATTGGAAGTTTCTTGATTTCACTTGTTTAATCACCTCCTTTTCTCATGTAATCATGTGTTTAACTCTTTAAACATCATTTGAACATGATTAATGTAAATTTGGGCAGCATCTCTCCTTAGGGTTTGAACATCCCAAATTATAAAATCCAACCAAAACAAGCCAACAACCAACCAAACAACAATCACAACTTTAATTACAACAAGAAAATCAAGGTTTCTTGGCTTACCTTTGCTTCTCCTTTCTTCTTCCTCAAAACCAACCCGTCTTCCCCTGTTCCTCTTTAGTTTTTGCTTGCTTAATGGCTGATTTAAGATGGCATAAAGATTAAGAAGGTATTTCCATGAATTATAAGTCAAGAACAAGTAGAAATTTCAACCAACTCACCTTGATCTTGCTTCTTGATTCTTATTTCTCCCTTCTTGCTCTTTTGTTCTTCAAACTCTCTCTCTCCTTGTTCTTATGTGTTTAGCCGAAAATGAGGAAGGGAATGGCAGAAATATTGCCTTAAATACATCATGTCCACCTCCTTTCTTCCATCATTAGTTTATTGTAATTTTAGAACACTCTGCATTTTTAAGTTTAATCTTTTTTCCTCACCCTTTTCTTTTCTTCCACATGTTCACATATGTAGAAACTTCTTATGCCTTCTTGCTCCCTTGCTTTCAACTGACTTTCTCCTTAATTATTAAAGAAAAATTTCTGAATTTATTTTATTTGGTCAAAATGATCATTTTGCCCTTACATTTTCTTGAATTTTTGTAACAATTGTCAGTTTCTTCGTCTTCCTTCAACTTGGCCTAATTTTGGCTTTACTTTAGGCCCAAAAATTGTGTTATTTCATACTTAATTTTAGGCCTCAATGTTAGGCTTTTATCATGGCAAAAATTGGGGTTTAGGTCTTTCTTGGTCAAAAATTTCATATAATTATTATTTGCACTATTTTAGCTACTTCAAATGCACCAAAATTCACCATTTTATTCCATTAAATATAAATAAATATACATGAAATTTTGGTGATTAGATTTGGGATATTACACAAATGGCACAAATGACCTATCAAATTAAAACTTGATATGTCTACTTTCGTTCTAAAAAGTTTCATAGCCATTGGACAACATTCTATTACCCACAAACACAACACATTCAGACTGCCACGTAGGAAACCCTAATCGGTAGCATTATTCCAATTTTTAGTTTTCAAAACAATTCTTTTTAAGATTATACCAACAACCTATTCCTACACAATTTTTCCCAAGGAATCCATTGGAGACCTCAAAAACAAAAAAAATCATGCTCCTTATTCATGCCCTGTTCTAACCAAAAATTAGGTCACAAGGCAATAATTCATCAATTCACAATTTATTCACTAATGCTTCCCAAACCTCATACAGCTACATGTATATGAGCAGAGCATGATGAAACCCTAAATACCCTTATACAACTGAATTTAGGGAAGCAAAGAGGATTCCATAAAACTCAACCAAACAACATAATATATGGCTCAAATTAAAGCCTAAGCTCACCTCTTGCTCTTTCTTGAGCTCTTTTCTTGATTCTCCACCTTTGGCTCTAGCTATAAGACTCAGAACACCTCCCCTTGAAATTCTAAAACCATATAAATGAAGCTCTCATCAAGGGGAACAATGTTTATAAAGAGTATTTGAGCCATAGAAGAATGAGAGAGAGTGAAATGAGTTCTAAAATATAGAGAGCATACTCTATTAGTCTTGGTTCCCTCTAAAACTTGCTTGCTTTTGGGTTGAGGCTACATAGTGCATAACTTGATGGAAATGAAAGAAGGCATTCAATTCATCACCACATGACCCAAAACAGTAGCTAAATCATTCAATTACCTTTGATTAACCCCTTTGAGCTTACCACAATTGTGTTTAGATCACTCAGGTTGGTGAAGTGCTTATAAAGTATAGACTGTTCATTGAAAGAATTATGTAAAATTGTGCAGATATTAGAGTACTATCATGGCCTTGAAAGTGAAGAAAAAAAGAGTACAAATAAGAAAAGGAAGAGAAGAAGAGAACAAAGGAAAAAAGAGATAAAAGTTATTTATAGAAAAATTGTGGCCATAAGACAAGACAATTTATAGTCAAAGGAAAGCATAATTGCTACAATGCAAACAGTGACTTCAATGAAGTAGGAAGCACAAGAAGGGTATTGGAACTAACCTGGTTCACTATCTATATCATTATCTAGCCTTACCAACAATACAACCCAATAAAGACCTCTTGATCCATTAGTATTGCACATTTGAGCGGTGGAGATTTTGAAGTAATGCAAGCCTATGGTAGGGAGCTAAGCTAATAGAGAAGAGTAAAAGTTAAACTCAAAGAAGAGTATGAGAAGGAGTGAAAACAATCCAAGTTACTAACCAAGGCCTTACCAAATTGAGAAGTGTAATACCTTATTTCCAATAGCCCCATATGAGTATACATGAGTACTGAAATCAGTTGTGAGACCAAGATTCAAACCCAAACTACCCAACTTTAATGTTCACGAATCCCCAATCTCAACTCAGGAGTTAAACCTAGGGTTGAGAGGGTTTTTTCCAGAGGGTAGAAAAAATTTTCAATTATTTTCACCAGTTTCACTATGTCACTAAGTCTCATCGGCTCTTAGTTTCATCATATCAAGGTATGCGAGCAATTCTCTTCTTAAGTCTCATATTTCATATTTTAAGCATAGTTCCTTTATCGTTCAGAAGTGTTAACCCAATATTAGGTTACCGTTCATTCACTAGTTATTCCACTGTGTTACCGTCAAAGTTACAATGTTATACACCTTATACAGATCAAAATATTCAAAATACTAGAAATAGACAACCAACATAGAAAATAAAATCTGCAGCATCATCTTCTAGCTGTCTGTGCTTACCCTCTTGCCCTTTGAACTATCAGCCTGTACTATAAATTAGTTTATAGAAAAAGGGTGAGATTCAAAAGAATCTCAATAGTAACATACAGTCAATCATATAGATACAACATCACAAAGCATACCACATAGTCATCATACAACAGAATTATCACAACAGCATTCAGTGCATAACATACAATTCAAATATCACCATAGCGCCAGCTATATCACAAGGCCCTGAGTGATACTCGTGCAATCGGCTCTGAGCATCCCCTCGTGCATCACAAAATGTGCCGAACAATTCATGATGAATCCACAAAATATGCAATGTATCTTATAATATATGAAAGACAGAGTTACTACCTGGTCGCTTCCCTTGAGCAATATCCAACTATTTCTTTGAGCTCGGGAAAGTTCTAGTTCCTATCAAAATTAGAGTTACAAGTAACTATTTATTACTTGCATTATTACATCCTTTAAATCAAATTTGTTGGTTATCTAAAGCAGTTATAATAGTTTCTGCATAATACAATTTTGTATAGTGCAATTCACTGTTTTCCAGAAACAGGCAGATTTTTTAGTCAACTTTGAAAATTCATAATTAATTCTCAAAAATAAAATTTTATATTTCAATGAAAATTTGAGGAAAAATAGTTAGTTTTTCCCAATGTAGGAAAATCATTCCCAGAAAATTCGTTATATATCACTGTTCCAGATTGCTTTCCGAAAAACAGGTCATAACTTCAAAAATTTACCATTAATTCTAGGAAACTCCAAATTGAGTGGTTCTAAATTCTATACAAATATATTTCATTCTAGATTTACATAAAAATACTCAATTCTAGCTACCACAGCTACATAATTCCCATAATTTCTCCAAACACAACCTATTTCAGATTACATTCCAGAAACAGGGCACAACTTCAAAAATTCATATCTCTCAATGTACTTGTCCACAAATTACAAAATACATATTAAATTAAATATATATGTCTCCAATTTAAATTTGGAAAGTTTAAGAATTTTTGGACAAGTTTTGACCCCTGAAACATCACATAAAATAACAGTGTTCTAGACAAGTAGATTTAACAACATTTTCATACACACTTCTTAAATTTTCAAATTGATATAGAAGCATCTAAAAATCATGAACACTTGTATACCTACACAATTTTTCTTTCTAAAACCAATGGAATCATCAAAATTACCAAATTCTTACATCTTCATCACGTCATAATACAGGGAAGAATTGAAGATTCTTAGGTGAAAGTTGTTGTTTTCTTGTTTTCTCTTACTTAATCACTTCCTTTCTACTTCTAATAAAATGATTAGCTATTTAAACACTAAATGAACATGATTTATGGGAAATTTTGGCAGCATTTTCCCTAGGGTTTCATCAGCCCAAATTTGAAAAGCAAGAGAAAACAAGTCAATATCCACCAACAACAACACCAACAACATCCAACAAGGCAAGAGAGGCAAGTTTTGAAGTTTACCTCTTGATTCTTGGTCCTTCTCTCTCCTGGACGTTTTTGAAATCTCTCTCTACACTCTTGATTTTTATCTTGAAAATCATGGATTTAATAGTGTAGAAGAGGTTAGGAGAGGTTATAGAGTGATTAGAAGGCAAAAAATATATGGTTATTCCCTATTGGTCCAAAATTCTCTTTTTATCTAAATATTTCCATTTACCTTTTCTTTTCCCCTTGGTCAGCCGAAATGCATGAGAACTGGAAGAGGAAATATTGCTTTGAATAATTAATGTCATCTTACAATTTGTTGACTAAAAACCTATGCCTTTGCTTTTTGACTTCTTTTTCAAGCTTTGATTTTTTCTTTGGTAATAATATTCCAAAATGAACTTAATAATTACCAAGTGGTCATTTCCCTCTTTTTCATTCCCATTTAACTTAAATTATTGGGAATATTAGGGAAAAATAATTATTCATTGATTTATTGGTCACATGACCATTTTGCCCTTAAATTTTCTTCCATTTTTGCACTTAATGCAAAACTGGGTAGAATTTTCATCAAACTTTGAAAATTCATATCGAATTATGTAAATGTCCAATTGGGGTGTTTTCAAAGGATATGAAACCCTTATTTAGTCTAGTTTTAAGGAAAAATATAAAATTTGGCCAATTGGAAGCCCATAATTCCCAGAATTCTTATTTTTGGAAGCTGTCACTGAAAATTTCCAGTTTCACTGGGCTAACTTCAAAAATACATAACTGCTTTTGTACAGCTCCATATCACTCATATGACCTATCAAATTAAATCTTGATAATTTTACTTTCATTCTTGAAAGTTTCATAATTTTTGGACATCATTTTCTCCTCGAAAAGATGTCACACGAGCACAACTACCACACTGGAAAATTCACTGGTAGTAACACTACTTTTGTGTGTGCCTTCTAATTGCATGGTTTTGTCATTCCTCAAGCTCTTTAACTCAAAATAATACTCCCTTTAATACCCAAGGTATAAAGGAATTTTTTGGGGAATACTACTATGCCTTACAAGGACATTTACTAAAGTAGGATTTAGTAGTCCACTTAATCCAAGCTTAATCTCAAGCATCTTGTTCCAAAATTTAGGATATTACAAGAAGCATGACGGGAATGAAGATGATGACATCTATATGTGACTAACTAGTGGTATAACATTTGTGATTGAGCTTATCAAACTGCATTATTTGATTTTAAAGCATGTTATAGTTTGTTCTAATTCATTGTGGCATTCCATGATTAAACTTTGCTCAAGAGTGCAAAGGAGCTAGTGTAGGAGAATTGACAAGCAAGGATTTTAGTGAGTTAAATAGCTCAATTCATAGGAATTAAATTCTTATTCATCGAAATATCATTAGGATATGATTGATGATTGATTGAATGTATTTTGGTAGGAAAAGAATAGCTTAGTTGTCAAAATTGAGGATTTTTTAGAGCATTTGTATTTGGTATAGAACAGGGACCTAGCTGAAAAGATAGAAAGTTCTCAGGCTCAAACTTAATTTAGGAAGGACTAGAACAAAAGCGGGAAAAAGGTCACTGGGGCGCTAGTGATATTGCAAAATATCAAAATTAAAAGATTTGGCACCAGAAGAGTAAAACGATGCCATTTTGAGCTAGGGAAAGGAACCAGATTCCACTAGAAACATGATTCTACCAGGAAAGGAAGCCGGATTCTATCACCAGAGGATTTCATTTCCATCTCTTGAAAGTTGAGATTTAAGTGAAATTGATGAGTAGGAACTTACAATTTTCACTCCTTCTTGTCTGGAAATGCTAAGTGAACAAATGTGACCTGTTACCTTAGCAGCAAGTTAGAGTTGGAGAAGAATTGAAGTAATAGTAACCTGTGTTTCCAAGTAGAGGAGAAGTTGACAACAGTGAGCTCAAATCGACAAGAGGAGGCAATCAAGAAAATAATTGAGCATTCTGGAAACTAGTAGAAGCTAAGGGATTGAATTTAGCTAGAGAGTAAAGAAGAACACCGATTCCAAAAGTGAAGTTGTAACACCCATTACTTATGCCCCTTTATTATGTATCAGAAGTGATATCATTATCGTTACGGCTCAGGAGAATTAGTAGACAAACTCCTATTCAAAAACTTTCACAATCACTCGAGTGAATTCTTCTCAACTTTCAAAAACTTGGTGAGTGACTTGCTGTCTTCTACAAGTGAAGCCTTGTCACTCAAGTGGCCACTTATGCACTCAAGTGGCTTCTCAAATGAATTCTCAGATAATCCACGAGTGACTTGCAGAAGCCTTGCGAGTGATGCTGAATAGTTCTGAATCACTTGAGTGGCATAAATCCTCACTCGAGCCATCTGCTTCTAACTCTCAGATCACCTTGTGAGTCACCTCCAAATTCCCATGAGTTAACACCATTACTCGAGTGTTTATTTATCAACTCGAGTGAACTTACACATCAGATGATTGACTTGAAAAACTGAAGGTTAGGATCTTTACTCGTCAGTATCACTCAGGTGTTCACTTAAAGTGATTTATATATTTTAGCTCCAAATATGGAAAATGACCCATCATCAAAAAGATCTTTTCATTTACATTACAATCCAAATAGAATCAACTCCAACTCAATTGTATGTTGCAAGTTATGATCAAAAGAGTGTAGACTGTGTATGCATTTTTGAGCTCCAACTTCCAAAAGACATAACTCCTTGAATATAACTATAAAATTATCATATTATATATCAATAGAAATATCCTTGAGTCTAGTTTCATATGGCACTGGTTTGAACTCATTTGAACTTGTAGTTTGAGAGATATGCCCAAAATATCAAACCTGGTCTGGAAAGTGACAGTGATTTGAAGGTCAAATTAACAAATTAATATCTCCTTCATCTGAGCTCCTTTCAGCTTGAATTTGGTTTCTAGATGATTCATTGGAAGTCTAGTTTCATATGACACTAGTTTCATCTCAATCGGAAAGGTGGTTTTGGAGATATAGTCAAATTATTGAACCTTGTCCATGTTGAATGAAGAACAGTGCTGAACAGAGTAGCTGAAAACACATTTCCACTCGAGTGAATCATTAAAAATTCACTTCACTCGAGTGAAAATGCGATATCACTCAAGTGAAGAGGTGTCACTCGAGTGATATTGAAATTTCACTCGAGTGAACATCCAAAAACCTACATATTGAGTATTTTAACTCCGAATTGATCCATTCAAACTTCCATTTGATCATCCAAACTTCCAATATCAAATCTATGAACTTCAATGTTGACATTCTGATGATATTTTGCAAGTTCTTCTTTCTTCAATCTCTTTCTTCTTGATTTTCTTCTTTTTAATTCTTTATAACCCAATCCAACTAGATAGCTTATTTGTTTTCTTGAATATCTTCAATCTTTTTCTTCTTCTTCCTCTTGATCAATCCAAATAACTTCTTTCTTAATTTTCTTCTTGATCATTCTCCATAATTCAACTTGATATCTTCTAATCTACATTAAATATAGTAGTTAGTCAAGTTAAGGTAAGAGATAAATATAATGCAAACTTTTTGCTCTCAATATTTAATATCTATATTTGACATCATCAAAACTAATCACATATAACACATATTACCTATCAATTTAAAGCTTATCATGTATACTTTAATTATGGAAAGTATTATAGTCATTGGACAAGATTTGGTCACTCAGAAACTCATCACAAGCAGACTGCCTCTAGAAAACGAAATCTAGCAGCACCACTATTTCAACTTCAATTTTTGGTTTTCTCTTCAACCCTTCAAAAATCATGTTCACCACCTATTCCCACACAAAATCGTATGTAGAATCTATTTCTAATCTCAAAAACACCAAAATCACACTCTTTCTCTAGGTTCTAATTCTGGATGAAAATTAAGGGTTCATGAAAACTTAACAAAATCACAGCGTATACGATTCAAAACGATGTTAAGGCTTACCTCTTCGAGTTTCTACAACCGGTTTGGTATTCCAGCAGCACTCTGGCTAACTAGATGACACAAAACACCTCAGATTAGAAAACTGAGACTGCAGAAATGAAGCTCTCAGTGAGTAGAAGAAGTTTCTTGAATGACTTACTAACCAGAAACGACGATTCGGAGTCGGAATCGGCTCTGGAAACGACAATTTGGTTCTGAATAAGCTCCAGAACTCTGAAGATTTCACTATTCATCATTTCTCTTTCCTCTTCCATATTCCTTCCATTTTTCTCATTTTCCTTTCTCTTTCCTATGGATGGCCAAAATGAGTCTTAAAAGAGGAATGAAGGGTGGTCATTTGATCTTGCAATTTGATGGTCTTATGGTGTGCCAAGTGTCACAAGATGTGAGGTCAAGATTGCCATGTGTCATTAACCAATTGGTCTTCTTTCTCTCTCTCTTAGGTGGTGCCTTTTTTCTTTTCAGGGGAAGGGAGAGGCCTGAAAATTTCCCTACACTCCCAGGTTCGGTGTTCGGGAAGTTAAGTACATGACCGGGCCGGAAACCAATGGATTCCCCGGACTTAGGTGCTAGGTGGCGCGTCCCAGAGATGCTAACACAAAAGGCATAAAGTGAGTGTCATCATGAGGGACACTTGTCACCTCTCATTCATCAAAACAAAAGTGCTCTTGTACTTTGTCATGATGAGAGGACACTTGTCACTCTCTTATTCATCCAACACAAAAGTTGGGTCATGATTGCTTGCTTTATTAATGATGCTTTAATAAAGTTACTTTATCAGTACTTACTTGGGATTCTACTCGGGTATTACTCGGAACGGTGACACGTATATCGAGGCCAGCCAAATGACACCAGGTCAGAGTGTATGAGTAGCCCCAGATGGTGCCACATAACAGCGTCTACTCTAAAAACACAGGGTACACATATCTACCCTGAAAATGCCATATGCATACCTATACCGGCCTATTTTGCTTGACTAATCAGTCCCTTTCCTCATGGTATAGCTAGGTAGTGTCATTCTACCAACCTAATGGCACCGTATGTGTCCTATGCACATCTGCACTGACACTTTTATTTTACTATCTATGCATACTGGGCCCGCTGCCCGTTAGGGGCCGAATCACACAATCCCTGAGAGTCTTTCTATCTCTCGTCATTCTTGGGACCCTTCCCAAACTGAACTTAGTAGTCGGCATGATATAGACTTATCCTCAAGTCTCTAGGCCCAAAGTTTGGAATATTATAGAAGTAAGGTGGATCAGATTTTCGGTGAAGCTCTGATGAGCATGCTCAGCTAAGCTTCTAGCCTTCATTCTTGGAGTTTGATTCCCTTGGAGCTGCTAGTGCTATGACTAAATTATGATCAGGAAGTTTTTTAGTTGTTTACTCGATTCACTACTCCAATTCTGTAGCCATTGAATTTAGGTACTAAATTGAAATATTTTTCTGGCGAGCTATGATTGTAGCTCTGACTGTGGCTTAATTCTAGACTTGTGATTTGTAATATGAGCATATACGTAGTCTAGATCTATGTAGCAAGTGTATGTCATCAGTATTTGATTGAATGTGATGTTATGTGCTTGTGAGCTATGTCATCAGTTCATGTAGAGACTATGCACTCAATTGTGCAATCACTATTACATTGAATTCATTTTGCTATGCCAATTGGATAATTCAGACTGAGGAGAGCTAAGAACTGAATTGATTAAGCTAAGGTGCAGTGATGGTAAGTGGAAGAATTCTCCTAGGATGAAGATAAATTTTCCCTCTATCCTCAAAAGGATTTGCCCCCGAATCTTCACTTGGATCAAATGGAGATATATCAGGCCATTAAAAGTAACAATAACACTATACTCACAAGGTAGATCAACCTATAAGCATTATCATTTATTCTTTCAAGCTCTTGAAATGGATTATAACCGCTAGTAAGCCACTTAGAACAAAGAAAGAACTGTACGTAGAAAAGGGGTGATTATAGACGGGATGAAGGCATTAGTGAGGATAAAAGGTAGCCAATGAGAGGGAGAGTGGGAGGGAGAGGAAAGAGAAGGTTACTTAAAGCTTCGTGAGTTTTTAGGGTTTTTTTAGCAGTAATTAATGCAAAGAACACCAATCACAAAGAGAGTTGAAATAACAAAGCAAGGATTTGGGGAGGTTACAGCAAGATTACGGAGGAATAAAATCAGAGACTAGTTAAAATGCAGTAGAGTAATGAAAACCTACGAAGAGTACTAGTGACAATCATGTTTCTAGAAAGAGACTGAAAAATGGGAAGTGAATCGACAGGAGGAAATCACACACAAAAGAGATTACACACAGAGGAGGATAAAGAGAATGCAAGCAGGAAATGATTTAGAAGATAGTTAAAGTATGAAAGGGAATCCCATACTCAGAGAGTTGAAAGAACGGTGAACTCTTCTCAAAGAGAAGGAACTCTTTCTTTCTCTCTCTAGAAGAACTCCCATACTCCCCCAAGGGGGACTGCTTTTATTTGAAATTGGAAAAAAAAAAAATATATATATATATATATATATATATAAGTTATAATTACCCTAAAGAGAAAAATTGGACATTAGATAATTATATATACACACACGTATGTAATTTGTTTCTGAAACATTGTTTAAAAATTAGGGAAGTTAAAAAACTAAATGCATAGTAATTATACTGTACATAAGAAGTTATTCAGTTTGTTATTTCGGAAAGTTATCATGTGTATCTGAAAATTTAATTTTTAATTTATCATGTATATTGTGTGTATATGATGACGTAATCGCAAGAAAGTAGCGGCCGCATATATCGGAAAGTTATCATATATATATATATATATATATATATATATATATTTAATACTCCATATAATAATAATCAGACTAAATTTTAAGTTTTATATGAAATTTATTTTTAGTCCTTTAACTTTATATATAAAATATTTTTTTTATATTTTTAACAGTGTTAATGTTGTTGATGGAAAATATTGATGCAATAAACTTAAATAATAATTATACAGCTGAAAAAATATATTTAAGTTTTAAATTTTTTAATATAATATATTTAAATTATTAAACTAAAATAAATTAACAAATAGCAGTAAATGAAATCGAGGTTTTACTATTTAGATTATTAAACTAATATATTTAGATTATTGCTCAATAAGGGCATTAAACTAAAAAAATTTTAACACAATCAAGGTTTTGATATTGACTACTTTATTAGATTTTTAAATATTTTTTGATTTACACATATTTTGAATTTAAGATTAATAATATTTAATTACATAATTATCACTTAAATTTACATAATCATTACTTGAGTTTGTTAGATCATCGTTTTTCTATTAGCAATATTAACGACGTTAGAATTATAGAACCAAAAGTATACTTTATAAAATTAGGACACCAAAAATATACCTTATATAAATTTAAATGACTAAAAGTATAATTTATCCCAATAATTAAATAGTTTAATTTGTCTAACACAATACGCTCTCATGTGACGCACAGGCCTGCAACTTGTCAATTGTCACACAGCCCGTCTACTAGCGTCCCCCTATTATATATATATAATAGATACCCTTGTAGAACATACTACCCTTTTATTCTGCATTGATATTTACCTTTTTCATTCCCATTTGGTACGTTGGAATTGGAGATGATGAAAATAGAATTGGGTTTCAATTTCATTAGAAGGTTTGTTTGGTACAATGAAATTGGCTCTCAATTCCAATTCCATGTAGAAGCAAAATAAGCCAATTCCACCAAAATAAATTACATCCCAAAAGCTAAGATTTATAATTACACATCCACAATTCAATCAATTGCCCTCCTCCCTTCGGTAATAATAGCAACCTCTCTTCACTCTGGCGACAACTATAACATCCTTATTTTTATTTCTAGGATATAATTATAATTTAGAATTAATTATTTATAAAAAATGAAAAAAATGAAATTAGTAGGTAATTTTTGAAATAAAAAGAAAAGGAGGATCTAGTTAAAATATATTAAAAAAATTAGAAAAAATTATTATTAAAAAAATTAATTATAATAATAAAAAAAATAGTTTGGATGTTTGAGATACTTGTTAGATTTTTTTTAGATGAGGGCATATTAATAATTTCATATTTAAAATATAAATATTAAATAAAAATAATGTCTGAATTCCATGTACATATCAAATACACTTTTAAACCCCATTTTCAATTTCATATCCATATCCATATCCATATCCATCAAAATCAATTCCAACGTACCAAACGGGCCCTCAAAAGAGTTTAATTTGTTTCCAAAATTAAATTAAAAAATTAGTAAAAAATAAAGTACAAAATTATTTGAGAAATACAATACTTTACTCTTAAATCAGTTATTCTAATTCATTACAATTAAGTTTCCCGACCCATATTATAGAACTACAAAGATTATAAAAAATATAAATTACTTTTCGAAATGAACCATTCCAATTACATCTCTCATAGTACATTTCTAATCACATTTTTCCAAAACCTTCAAACTTTTCTGCAGTATGAACCCCAAAATTGATCCTTATTCACACTTGCAATGACTTTGGTTAGTGCATCAGTACCTGTAAACCCAACAATAAATAAACAAAAATAAATTTAACAATAAAGTCATTGTTAAAGTGAACTGAACCTGAAGTCATATCTGTTAACTTTTGCTAAAGAATTATATATTTTTTTCTTTAGTTTACAAAGTAATATAAATAGACTTATCTTGAAATAAAAACTTATCAAATCATTTAAATACAATTTATATTTTTTACTAAATACCCTCCGATAACCTAGATGTATATTATTTAAATTAAAAAAATTACAGGAAGGTTTTTTTTTTATCAAAAATAAAGTTGAACTGAAGTGAAGAATATTTTCTCTCTTCTATGAAGAAACGTTTGAGCATATTTTGGATAAAGATCCATATAACTTCAGTAAAACAAGGAAGTTATTAATGATTTACTCTATGATAATATGACACATCAAATATTTTTGCTTCCATGAAACATTTTTCAATCCTTGGAGGTTTCGGTCGACACCCTTGTATGTTCATTAATTTGCAAAAGATGAGGAGATTACCTTAGAATTTTCGGAGAACTGTCAAATCATTAAGAAAAATATGCCCTTCTTGTTGTGGTTACAAGATCTTCAATCTGAAAATTGAAAGAAGGAACCTTCTTCTTGAGCCTCCTTGACATGGCCTCAACTTGTACCAAAAATGTTGCACAAACCGGCCGATGATCGGAAAACTTCAATTCCTTTCGCTCGTACGAGCGTTGCTGAATTCCCCTTCCACGCCATAGAATTCTATCACACCTGAATTTTATTTTTTTTTCCTTTTATTCAGATCATCAAGCAGCATAACAATATGATATCACCTCCAATTCTTTCAGTCTAATAATACATACCAAGCCGGAGTTCTTCTTTTGTTTTTTGAAACTTTGATAGATTCTGCATAGTAAGTGTCTGAGTTGAAGGGGTATTTGTAAGTAGGTGCAAAGTAGATTTTCCCTTCTCTCCATCCCTTAAATACGCGACCTGCTTCCCTTTCTGTCTGAAGCTAAAAGAAGCAAATATGCAACAATAAGCACAGCGGAAAAATTAAGTATAAGTTGCATAAAGAAGACATGAAATCCTTGAATATCTGTATGCTTTAGATATCCCAAGCTTCACTGACAAGAAAAAATCATATGGATCAAACCAAAACAGGACCATATGGACTTTTTTAAATTTTTTTGTTGTTGATCATGATAGGGTATGTCAAGTTCGAACCCTAGACATGTGGGAGAAATTTACGACCTCCACCAACATAACACTCGAACATTGACAACTTTTTGAATTGTTTTATTTTGCAGTCTCAAAATTTGTGTCTACTGAATCAAAGTTATGGCACAGATTAGCTGTCAGCAATGAGGAACACAGCTGGTTACAATGATTTCTATGCAATATCAATTATATTCTTTTAACTATTAATAATATAAATTCTATTATGTTATAAATTTTTTAAAAGTAAGAACATGAGGTCGTTTTTTATTTCATAAATCACTTTTTAGTTTTATTTTTGTCACATCCCTTCTCATTCAACTAGCAATTAGTACCAAAAGTCTATAACTGAAATCAAATGAGATCACCAACACAAAAATACTTCCCAAAACTCGAAATGACAGGTATGGTAACCATGTCAACTTGAGCAATCTAAGACTAGGTGATGTAGAACAAAAGGTGAAAACTCCCGGAGAATTTTTCACAAGTTAAACTCCAACTTAAACTCCTAACAAATATAAAATATAACAAAGTCATAATCAACATATACTAGTGAAACTACCTGATCCTTGTCAAAGAGTGCAAGCCAATCCTTCCTTTCCACAAGCCTTTTTGCATCATCATAGCTTAAAGTAATTCGGTAGTTTAAGTCCCCTAGCCATATGATCCGACTGAAGACAAATTTTCCATGTACAAGTCAGACATTTAAGAGAGAAAAAGGTTTGAATATTACATGGAGACCATTATCCGCTGAAAAGATCTTGGCATTAACATTAACATCTAAATAGTTTCAAGAAAGGTTCTCACTCATGGTCTAAAATTCTCTCGGACATTCTACTATATGAAGTCTTGCAGATCCTCGGAAACTGAGTGTTCTTTAAAATCTCTATAACATCAAGGTTTCTTCTAAGCTCATCACCCTCTTTCTCTCCGGATGCCAAATGACTACAGATAAAGCAAAATGTTGTCTGGTACAATGACATGCTCACAGATATACAACCCTGCAACAACAGAACTAGCAAAATGATGTACACACAACTAGATAGTGAAGGGGCTACATTTTACTCCCTTGAATAGGATTTTACATAATTGGCACGTAAACTTCAAAACGTGACAAAACGCATCCTTGAACTTTGGGCTTAAACAAAACCATTAAACTCTAATTTATTCATATTACTTCAGTAGACTGCTTTTTTGCTACAGAGGATTGTTTCGTTACATTTTAAATTTCATATACCAATTTTGTGATTAGGCCTTGATTCAAGAAGGCATTTTGTAACTTGTAAAGTATAGAAAAAAGATGTTTTAGAATACCTTGTTTCCAAGGCAACCCATGATCCCACGACTAGTGCAACATACTCTCAAATGACCAACATGCTGAACAAGTTCCTTCTTCATCCAGACACAAACGAAAATTCCCACCATTTGCTTGCTCGCAACAAGACTGTATTTCATATTCTTACTAGAAGCCAAAGAAATGGAAGTTTGGTAACTGTCATTATCGTCTTCTGAGGAAGAATCGTCAAGGTTTACATTTGATTCTTGGCAGAGGAAACAGAATTCTTTGGAAGCCTTCCTTTCCATTTCGAGAACACAGTTACACCCTTTTAACCTCTTTCCATCTAATGTCCTCAATGTCTTCTTAAGCTTCCTATAAGTGGGCTTTTGAAAGAATAATGATCCACCAAATGATGCTGTGTATTTTAGACCCTTTGAAGCTAAATGAGAAGGTCCATTCAATGAATGATTGATCAAAGCAAGCCATTTCGCAGCAGGCTCATTATCCTCTAATACCAGCACATTTCCTGCATTTAAGGGGACGATTTCCTGAAAACTAACAAGATAGAGAAAGCCAAATCAGACATGGAATAAATTTATGGTAAAGATCAAGGCATTAAATAATAAAAATTTAGTCTTATTTTTCCATTTCCTCTACCTCACACAGCATTACTTATTATTCAAGTCTCTTTCTCTCAAAAAATGATATGTCAGGAAGCTCAAACTGCTATGAACATACTATATGATGAACAAGCTTGTTCATTTTTTATTTTGGACAAGGCATGCTCATTTAGTTATTCCAGAGAGAGGGAAGAAAGGATCATACAATAATAAATATTAGGTCCCTCAAAAGAAAAGAATAAATTATAGGGAAAATGACAGTTGATGACCTATAACTTTTGTTAATGAAAGCAGAGGACATAAAAAACAAAATTTATAGTAACATCTAGAAGACCAAGTTTTTAATCTAGAGAACCAGTGTGGTCTCATTAACACCCATGGTTTCTAATTTCCAAAGCTATTACTATCATTAAATTTATCGGTCCTTAACTATCATTTTCTGTAAATTAAGCATAACGCGTTTGTTGTAAATCAACTTAGAAACATGAGAGAGAGAGAGAGAGAGAGAGCATACCCCAAGACATATATATCTGGTTCATTTCTGACCTGAAGAAAGTCACTCAGGTCAAGGTTCCCATTGGGACATTGCCCTCCTACATTCCATGTTGCTACAAACAATCTAAGATCAAAAGGAATTTGATTACTGAAAGTTATATACTCTGAGGAAGGGAAAGAGGTAACAGAAACCAAGAAACAGAAACTCAGCTTACAAATACCTTAATTTCTGAATTTCTTCACCAGAAGACATAGGAGGCTCTGTGCAGCTAAAATAATGATTTTCGATGGACGGGTCAGATAGTGCTTCTGCAAGTATTTCAAACAATGAAGTTAACAACAGACAAAGAATAAGAGGTTGATCAAAGCAATCATGTCAAGAACATTGTGTTAGGGACGAAAGTGAAGCCGAAACATGCCAAGAGTAAAGATCCTCTTAGAATCAACCTCAGTAACAAACTTACATATACGCATAACAAAGATGGAAGTCATGGGTATAGAAGAAGAACAGGAAAGATTAAATAAAGGTGTGAAAATCCTCTACTAGCTTGCAAGTCCAAGCATGAATATATTCTCATAGATTAGTTTCCCAGATGCTCCACCTTCTCTGTCAAAAAAAAATTTCTTGTCTATTTAGCCAATCATTATCATTTTCTCAAATAATTCTAACCAGTAAAAGTAAACTAGCATATAAAATTTCTCCACTACATTGACAACTTGGGTATGTTGTCAGGTGTTGAAAGGTATATGATATTCTCAACCTTATCTTTTAATAGTTCCAAATTAGTTATGAGTGGCTAGAGAGAAATGGATATTGTGAATAGTTAAGGAACAAAAAAAAAAAGAGGATATATTCATGCTTGATATAGAAAACTAGATAAAACCAAAACACGCATATATTCTTCTCTTTTGATGAATTGCCTTGGATGTTCCCTAAAAAATTCTGTCATCACTTATCAGTGAGGCAGTTTCATCTCCTAACCTTTCAAAATATCATATACCAAAAACGGGGATAGAAGAAGAAAAGGTGCCATCTGAAAGGGCGAAGAAGAAAGAATTAATCAAATTCCATTCAGATGGGAAAAAAGAATTAAATAAATTTTCCCTTCAAAGGAAAAGCAGAGATTGCACTGTTTAAGACAAGCAAGTAGAATCATATCTAAAGTGTAGAAAGCAAAAGAAAGCAACAAGTTATGAACTGGCTTCCCTAATATCAGAAAGATTATTCTCTCTGTCCCATCTATTTATATAACTACCAAGAACGTACTGTTTCCCCTTATTTAATAGAAAAGCTACAAACTAAAAAGCAAGAAATCTATTAGTAACTTTTTTCCTCTTGAACTCACCAAGGGTATCAACCGAGACTCCACTAGCCTCTCCTCCATTTCTCTCCCTCATGGTGAAAATTTTCCGAATAAAAGACTGAAATCACATACAAGAAGACACAGATTACAAAATGACCATTCATATGTACAGTAACACGGCTAAAATACACTTGCATGACCATATTATAATAAACAACAACAACAAAGCCTTTATCCCACTAGGTGGGGTCGGCTACATGGATCATACAACGTCATTGTGCTCTATCAAAGATCATAGACCATATTATAATATCTTTACAAAAGTGAAACAAACAGAAACTTCTGAGAAAGATTTCAAATAATTACTACGTGAAGAAAAAGAAATCAAGAATATAAATAATACCTGTTTCCTTCTCTGTTGATTAGTGGGTATTATATCAGAAACTTCTGATCCATGGTCACCATCATATTCCATCTAGATTCCATCAAAGGGGGAAATTTAATCATTGATAAAATTCAAGTGAATTAATTTACGCTAGCTAATTACTTTCCAGTAAATATTGCTCAAGAAGGCGGTGCACAGATCTTTCATGCCCAAAACATAACAAACATATTCAGACTAGATGAAAAGGAAGAAAAAGAATAAGATCCCAATTGACTCAAAAAATATTAAACCATACAAGTATCTCTTCCACTGGATTGGTAAAATGTCATAAGAAAACACAAATTGATAAAAGGATATAGAAAAAAAAAATCTCAACCATTAGAAAATGAGTGGATAGCCCAAATGTGTTATCTGGATAAGTCAACTGATCAAGCAATTCCATTGAATCAAATATGAAACAGAATATTATCCGAGAAAAGCTAGAATTTGGGAGGGAAAAATTGAACAACCTGAATATTCCTTGTTCTAAGACAGAGAACTCTGTGTGGTGTGCAGCAAAAGAAGCAAAACTTGGTCTTGGAAGGACTCATAAAACTCTTAAATACGAATTGATGATTCCCAAAAAGATAGAAGACGAGACAAAGTAATGGGTACAGGTGCAAATAGGGAGTTGGGAGGATGGGTTTCCCTTGCTTTCTCGAGAAAATGGAATGTAGAAAAGGGAACAGTCAAAAAGGGGTTGTGGCTTGGAATCTTGTGAATTGAATTCCCTCGGAAACTCAATATTATTTGGGAGCGCAAAGGCCATGATTCGTCTGTTTGCGGCTTGTTTTCTTCTTCTGTGTCTGTGGGTGAACAAAAAAATTTCCTTTTTTTAAGAAGGAGAAAAAAAAATGTAGTCTTTCGCGTTCGATTCTGTGAGTTGTCCGGCGTTAAGAGAAGAATGTGTGGAAGCCCACGTGTGTGGGTGCCTGCCTGCAAGGCAAATTATTGCATAGTTATAGTTGGTGGCCCCTTCGGAGTTTGGATGGGTTTGTGTATTGTATTGCTTCCTTTCAGTGGGGCACCTCCGCTTATCTTTTGCCCTGTCTACCCTACATTCATAGTTGACTAACCCTTGTTTATGGGAGCAACTATGGTTAATGTAATATTTGATCTTTAAATTACAAATAATGGGTTTAGTCACTCAAAATATAATAAAATGGTTTAAGTTTTTATTTTAAATTATATGAATCAATGTTTTAAAAGTAGAGTAAATTCATCCTATTATAAAAGCACGCAAACATCTGGCAGTTTTCTTAAAAACACAATTTCTTGCTAACAAGATAAAATTAAAATATTTAATAAAGAGAAAAAACATAGATACCAAACTTAGAATTAAAAGAAACCAGGAAAATGGTTTCCCTTCTTTTTATCAAAACCTTGGAATGAATTGGCTTGCCTAGCTTCAAGAAATTTAGGTGGCTACAGGCAGCTGAGAATGGGCGGCGTTGAAGGGGGTGTGCATTTTATGATCATAGCAAGCAACGGTTCAGGAAATGATGTTGGAGAATAACTTTTTTAACTATTAGGAAATTATGTCAATGCTAGTATGAAATTTCAGTAATAATGGGGATTAATCTTCTTCCTTTTTCCATTAGGATAGGATGCTACTAGGAATCTGAGTAATCCGTTTCAGCTTTGTGGACATCAGATTCTACGTCGGAGTGCAGATGAAATTCCTCAACCGAATGAGGTTTCCAAACTTCAATTAGAATTAAAGGGTAGTCTTAAACTTCTAATTAGGGGTTAGGGTGGTGAAATTTTTTATTTATTAGTGACAACAAGCAATCAATCCATGAGTTTCTTTTGAACGAATCTGAGATGCATGAATTAGCTTTGGTGCTTCCTCCATTCACGGTTTTTTAGTTACCTTCGCAATGATGGAGAAAACAGTTTATTTTAGAGAGGAAATTCTTCAATTGTTGGCATTTTTGCTATATCAATATATATATATATAGGATTAGATTGCATCCAATATATTAAAATATTTTATAGTGTAATTTTAACTCAAGTATACTATTTGTCTCCCACAAGGGAAAAACAGACTTTTATCCGCTATTTTGGCGGGGTAATTTTATCTTTAATATATTTAAATTGTTTCAATTTCACTCGAACGACTAAAAAAAATCTGTTTCTACTTGGTAGACAAATAAAGACAGGTTGGTTAAAAACTGAGGTTGGATCATCCTCAGGTCTCACTCTCAGCCATGGGTTGCTTCCAATAGCTTTCAACCAACGTGTCTCTATTTGTCTACTTGGGAAAACAGATTTTTTTTAGTTTTGTAGTGCATTAGTTTGAGGTGAAATTGAAATAATTTAAATACATTAAAAACCAAATTGCATCACCAAAGTATGTTTGATATGAGGGATTTGGAGAGGAGATAATGGAAGGAAAAAATTTTATAAGTTAGATTAAAAAAAATTGAAGAAGTGCAGTTATAAAATTTTAATAAATAAAAAATGTAAGATAAAAAAATAAGAAAAAATAATTAAAAACATTTAGCCATATTTCTCTCTCTCTCTCTCTTATAAATTTAACTCAAAAAAATTGTTCCTGCTCACTTTTTCTCCCCTCCCCTCACACCAAACAAGCCATTAGGTTCTCTATACACATAAAAAATACTTTAGAGTGTAAAATAAGTTTTAACACTATAATATATTTTGGCTTAAAATGCAAAAATATTCGTGAACTTTTACCAAAAGTGTGTCCAACTCCATATACTTTTTGGAGGCACAAAAAAATCCATGAATATTCAAAATGTGAGCAAAAATATCAGTATTGTTAAATTTAACTTAACATTATTACTTTTTATAATGGGGCTCACACTCTTTTACATATACATATGTAACGGTGTTTTGTTAAATTTAACAATGCTTATATTTTTTCTCCAATTTTAAATATTTATTGGTAATTTTATACATTTTAAAAAATATATGGTGCTAGGCATGCTTTAAGTCAAAACTCATAGATATTTTTGCATGTTAACTCTATGTTTAAGCAGCGAAGCATTTATCATGTTGTTTCAAATATATTCTTCATTATTGGTTGCAAGCTGCAACCATATTGCTTAAAGACGAAATTGCATTAATACTCCACATGCAAGGATATTTTTGGAATATGAATCAAATTTTTGAAAAATTTAAGACACTTTACTAACTCCTAACAAACTTTCTTGATCTATGTAATTTGTTTGAAGAGAGATTATAAAAAGCAGCAGGATAGTTAATAAAAAGGAAGAATCACAATTAGGTCCTTAAAACAATTTAGTTAAAGCATAAATCATATTGATTCAAAAAAGTTATAAATATGAGGGTTCCCATTGCAAATCATGAATTAATGAAAATTAGTTTCTTAACTTACAATTGTCCCAATCATTATTTATATTTTTCAATAATTATTTTGGGGAACTTAACCATCCTTGCATTGAAATTCCTTTTTTTTTTGAATGAAAACTAGATTGCATTAGTAACTCAAAAGATCAAATACAAAAACAAAGAAAAACAACCCACTATCCCTCGTCAACTATCGCCTCCTGAAAAGAAAATGGTGGATGATCAAAGAAAGAAAAGTTTCCTACAATGTTATGTACTAACTTAGCTAAATGATCCACTAAAGTATCGTACTCCTTAGGGATATGACTAATCAAAATCTACCAGTTCCTAAATAACCATAGTCTGGCATCATATGCAATTTCCCCAAAGGGGTGTGATTGGTCACAACCCCTAGTCAAAATATTTATGGCTTCAATACAATCAATTAAGACTACAACATTCCAATATCCTTTATTCCTACATATCTGTAAGCCATGTATAGTTGCTATGATCTCTGCTATTATTGGAGGTACTATTGTGAGTTTGCACATATACCTGCATATCCTTCTCCCATCATCCTCACGAATAGCTCAACCGCAGCCGCTTCACCCTGAGTCAAGAACTGAATAATCATCCACTTTCAGAGTGACAAAACCTTAACATTGTTCTTATCTTACTGGCAATGGCTTTGGTTCCTGGAGGTGATTTCAATTCTCTGTAAGCAATTCTGATTCAGCTAGATTTACTGGCAGTGCATTCATACTTCTTTTGTCAAAGTCATCATATCACTCAATTGGATAACACCTGACTGATAGTGATTTGAGGCATACTGGCTTTCACTGGAGGTGCATTTAGGTTCACTGGAAGTGATCTAGTACATATTGATATTCACTGAGAGTGATCTCGTAGTGATTCTGATTCATACGGATATACCGGAAGTGATACTGAGAAAATAGTTAATCACTCGAGTGATTTCCAATTCACTGAAAGTGATTTTGACAATAGTGAAATATTCTAGAAGTGATTTGAGAGTCACTGGAAGTGATATTGGAAATTTCACAGATCACTCGAGTGATTTGGAGATCACTGAGAGTGAATTTCAAAACAGTGAAATTTTCTTGTAGTGATTTGGTTTGCACCGGAAGTGATCTGCGAAAATAGTAAATCACTCGAGTGAATTCAGATTCATTGGGAGTGATTTTCGAAACAGTGAATTTTTCTTGTAGTGATTTATGATGCCACTCGAGTGATCTTCCATCTGACGCATTTCACTCGAGTGATTATTAATGATCACTCGAGTGATTATGTAAATCACTCGGGTGCTCTCTGTTTAGATCACTTGAACTCGTAGCTCCACTTCCAATTCGACAGCAAAAATGGGTCAACTTCTAGATGGTATAACTCTTCGAATACAACTCCAAAATTTTCATATTATATATCAATGGAAGTATCTTTATGTCTAGTTTCATATGGCACCGGTTTCAGATCAATCAAGTCTGTTGTTTGAGAGTTATATCCAAAATACCAAACTTGTTCGGGAAAGTGAAGTTGATTTGAGTTTCAACTTCCATTACTCATATATCCTTCATCTGAACTTCTTTTATGTTGGTTCTTATGCCTGATGAATTTTGAGGCTCATTTCATATGCAACTGGTTTCATCTCAATCGGAGTTATGGTTTGAGAGATATGATAGAATTACCAGACCTCGCTCAGTTGGACGGAAAACAGAGCTTGAATATTCAAACATCACTCGAGTGAATAGTAACTCACTCCAAGTGATTTTCCCTATTTGCATAATCACTCAAGTGATTTTTACAATCACTCGGTTGCTACAGTCCCCAACTGCTACAGTGCCATTGCTACAGTGTAAAATAGTGCTCCAATGCTACAGTACCAACTTGAATTCCCTTTTGAGCATAAAAACCTCCAGCATTACTTCTAATAACTTAATATTGATATTCGCATTAGTTCTTGCAAGTTCTTCTTTCTTGATCTCTTTCTTTCTTTGCTTGACTAATCTACAAGATATGCAACATTAGATATAGTAGTTAGTCAATGTAAGAGATAAGTATATTATGCAAACTTCTTACTCTTAATATTTGACATCTATATTTTTCATCATCAAAACTAATCATATCTAACAATTTGTACTTATTGTGAAGCACCACCGGTAAGGGCTCCCTCTTACTCAAAAGATTCTAGCAGAGCTTCACCAAGAAAGCTTCATTTTGTTTTCTTAAATTTCATATCCCTAATCCACCCTCCTTTTTCTCTCTAGTTACCTGCTCTCATGCCACCAAATGGAGTTTCTCCTATTAACATCATCACCCCATAAAATATTTTGACTCTTCCTTTCGAGCTCTTTTACCAATCCATTCGGGAGGATCATTGTTTGCATGTAGTATGATGGTAGAGCAGTTATAACAGCTCTAATTAATGTAGTTCGACTCTCTATATTCAAATAACCTCATTTCCATCCTGCCAACTTTTTCTGAGTTTTTTTCCAATATAGGGGAAAATGTAACAGTGGATGCTCTATTATGAATTAATTGTATGCCCAAGTATTTACCCAAGTCTCTCGTGAGGCCAACTCCCATGCTTTGGCTCAGGTGAAGGGCCCTTGAGCTACGCACATTCCTGGAGAAAAAAACTCTAGTCTTGTTCTTGTTCATTAATTGTCTAGAAGCATCACAAAATGTTTTCAAACACTTAATCGTTCCTTCAACATGACTTCTTGCAGCTTCTCCGAATAGAATAAGATCACCTGCAAAGAACAGGTGAGATGTAAGTGGACCTCCCCTTTTTAGTTGAATAGGTTTCCAAGATCGATCTTCAATAGCATATTTTATAATATGGTTTAACCTCTCCATACACATGGTGAAGATATATAGAGAGATAAGATCTCTCTGTCGGATACCTCTAGAGGAAGTGAAGGTCTTTGTTGCTTCCTCGTTCCATAAAACTTGGAAGGAAGGGGTAGTAATATAGGCTATTATAGCTTCACACCTTGTCGTCGATCAATATCAACAGCCCTAAGAATTTCATGGATAAAAGACAATTCTAGCCGTTCATATGCTTTCTCAAGGTCCACTTTTACCGCCATCCATCCTTTCATTCATGTCTTGGTTTTCATAGAATGTATAACCTCCTAGGCAATAATGATGTTATCACTACTCTTCTTCCTGCTATAAAGCTATATTGATGATATCCCATAACCTTTCCCATCATAATGTGAAGGAAAAGGCTTATAATCTTAGTAATAATCTTGTAGCTTACATTATAAAGAGAGATTAGTCTGAAATCTTTAATAGTCTCTAGGGCATCCGTCTTGGGTATGAGAACGATGTTGGTGTTTCTGAGTTCCCTAACCTTGGATGGCTTAGCAAAGAAATCTTTCACCAATTTGAAAATTGAATCCCCTACCAAGTTCCAGTACTCATAATATAACACTGCCTATATCCCATCTAGCCCAGGTGCTTTAAATGCTCCAAGGTCAAAAGTAGCTTGTCTGATTTCATCATCCGTAACATCCGCTTTGAGTTTATCCAATTCAGCTTCATTCAACATAGTAAATTAAGCATGAGTTCTAATCTCTTGAGCATAATTGTTCCCTTTCTTGAAGAACTCCTTATAATAATTAAGAGCAAGATCCTTAAGTCTGGATTGATAAAAAAATCCAACTTCCCTTAGAATCTGAGTCCCTCAGCCCTATTTCGTCTCTTCCTGATTGTAGCAGTAGTATGGAAGAATTTGCTATTCTTATCTCCTCACTTTAGCCAATTACAGTACCACATCAATTCTTCTTGTACTAGGACCTTGTTATACTTCTTTAAAAGTTCTCTTTCTGTTTGAACTAGGTATTGATTACCACAGCATCCCCTAGCTCTTTCAACACCTTCAATCCTCCTAAGCAAATTTTTCTTTTTTGTATTTAGATTCCTGACTTTTCTCTTATTCCATTCCCTAGCAATATTTTCAAATTTCTCTACCTTACCATTTAAGTGCTCCATACTCCAACTTTGTCTTACTATATCATCGAAGCCTTCTTGAAGAAACCAAGCGACTTCACATAAAAAAGGAGGGTCTTGATGCCAATATGACACTCTTGGAGAGCTTCTAAGAAGGATTGGTCATTGATCCGAACCAAATTTATGGAGATGATACACCTTAATTAAAGGATGTATATTCCATTCAATTTTAGTGAAGGCCTAGTCTATCCTTGCTTTTAAAAAATCACGCTCCTAAGTGTATCTTTCTCCAACAACATCAATTTCCATCAAATGAGATTGTAAAATACATTCCCCAAACTGCCTTATAGATATGATGTTAGGTTGAGATCCACCTATTTTGTCTTTCATAAAAAGATAAGCATTGAAATCCCTAATGCCAACCCATGGTTTATTAATCAAGTTACTAATATCAATAAGCTCTCTCCATAGATTGCACTGAAGAACGCAATTGGGTTCAACATACACACTAGATAACAGAAATCCCTCCAGATTATTTAAAGGCATTACTTTGAGGTATATTGCTTAGGTAGAGGAAGAGACATATTGTATGGATAATTCTTCAACATTCCAAAGAACCCAAACACCGCCTACATAACCCGTAGCTTCCAGTCTTAGCCAAGTATTGAAAAACAATCTACGAATAACTTTATCAGCCCTGTTTCCGCTAATACGAGTCTCGCTAAGAATAAGAAGCTTAACATTTCTTCCATGGATCACATCTTTAACTTGACCAACAAAAGATTTTGAAGCTTCACCCCTGCAATTCCAAGATATGATATTCATAGATAAATAAAATATTAAAGAATTTAGAACCTGAACCAAGGAATTATTGACCTGAAACGGAAAGCTCAATGACTTCAAAATCACCCTGTAGCTCCTCTTTGACTTCATCTTGAGTTTCAAACCACATGTCATTATGATCGTTTTGCTCACTATTAATATGCATCTCCTGCTGTCCCCAAGTGGCTCAAGAGGTTCCAGTATTTGTTTTTCGAATTTATGCTGAATTGATTTGATTGCATGCATCTCTTACTATTCTAAGTTACTACCTTCATCCTCTTTTTTTGCGCGAGCTTTCACCTTATTCAGCCTGCTCCAAGACTTGATTAAAGATCAAAGGTTCACCCTTTAATATTGATCTAAAGACCAGTTGATGGGCTTGACCCACTTGTTTTCTTTTCAAAATGGGGGACACAATTCTTATTCTTGAAATTGTAGCCCTCTTTTTGCTCATAGCTTTCCCTTTTTCTGGGCTTTTATTTCTACTTGGACTTGGCCCATTTTGAGCAAAACCCACATGCTCATTACTTGTGATTGCTTAACTTGTCTTCAGCTGACTTCCCCTTTTTGGTACTTCACGTGTTTTACCTTGTCATTCCTCCTTATCAATCTTAGATCCATGCTGTTCACTTTTCCTATGGTTAACTTTATCGATGCTTAGGGCTTCTAAATCAGTCTCTCTCAAGGGATCATACAGAGGCCCTGTAGTTTTTTCTACTTGCTTCCCCCATTGACCAAATGTTACTAGTGATTTTGGAGGATTGTTGCTTCTCAGACTCAGTTTTTTAGGTATTGTGCCGAGCAGGTGATGTGATCTTCATCCAGGCACTGTACTCTTCTTACATCAGGATTCCAAGTACACTCACAATCAGAGTTTTCTCTGCCTTTTTGTTTTTCGACACTTATGATGGAGTCTCTGACGGCCTCTGGACTGGTGTGGAATTTTGGTTTTGCTCATTATGTGGACACGTCTCGTGAATGTGTCGTAAAGGCTGCATTTGAAGTATATTGTATCAAAGCCTTCATATTACACTATATAGATCCGATTCTGAGGAGAAAATCTAAATTGGAGTTGTTTGTTTAAAGCCACCTCAACGTTGACTCTAGCAAATTTCCCCCTCTCAACATGTTGATTATTTACCTTTTGTGCTAAAGTATTAAGATCAACTTTGAGAGCTTTGCCAGTGAGATTCCCTATTTCCATCATACATTCCTCTAAGTAAATATGCATTGGGAGAGTAGGGACTCTTATCTAAACCACAACTTTTCGCACCTGGTTACAATGGGGATTAAAATTTGGACTCCATCTCTTAACCACGAGATAGTGTCCTTGTATGAGCCAAGGTCCATCGAACAATAGTTTATTGCATAAAGCTTCTTCTGCTGTTCTAAAAATAAAGTTATTATTAGGGAGATCAATAATTTCAAAATTTTCAGACTTCAGCAGCCACTTAACTCTGTCTCTCATCATAATTAGGTTGGTCTTTCTTCCCAAGAAAGTTAAAATAAGAGCATACTTCCATGGCCTACAGAGTTCCTTGATTTTTTCATCTAATACATTTAGCCTAGGCAGAGACCATATCATCTTCTTTTGTTCCTCGATCAGCTCTGGTGTCGTAGCCTCTTCTTTTTGAAACCATTCCTTCATTTTTTTCTCAACACTTTTGTCAAAAGGCTTAGACATTTAAGGAAGCATTAAATGGGCTAGTGCAAGAAGCTTGGACAAAGCAAGAGGTGATCAGATCAAATATGGACAAAAATGCTAAAAACATCATTAATTTCATATGGGCTGCAAATGAAGATACTAATCAAGTTTTGGGCTTAGAGACTTCAAAACAAAGAGCTGGGACCTAATACTATACATGGGAGGACTCATTTGGGCCTAAATAAGCATATTTTGGACCTTAAATGCTGATTATATTTTGTGAATTTTATTTATGCAAAAATTATTAGATAATTGGCATATTTGACTTTTAGGTTTCTTAATTAATTAATTGTATTAAGTTTTAGTTTCTATTTTCTAGGATGCATTTAATGCAATTAGGGTTTTGAATTAGGGTTTTTGAATATTTCTCTTTAAATACCTTGTAACCCTTCATTTGGAGGCAGACTTTCAGACTTAATTATTGAATGAAAGATTGCATTTTTCTGCACATTGTTTCTTGAGAGTGGATTCTCTCTAGAGTTCTTCTTAGAACTAACAAACTTATCAATACTTGATCAACCTCGCGGCGTCTTCCAACACTTCGGGTCCTTGTTCTTTCGTGCTCAAGGGTTCAAGTAGATCATCAATATGTGTTTAGCTTTCTTGGGGTGCGTATATTCAGATTGGTTGTGGGTTTGTGGGTTCGCACCACTTGGCCTTATAAGATATCTGAGTTCTAGGTGGAACGTTGGCTTCTTGGCTCGGTTGTAGGATTTGTGGCTCTGTGTCCTTCATTTTGCCTTTTTCCTTTCATCACTTTAGGTTTCCCTCTATCTTTATCAACATTGGCCTCCGCATCTTGCATCTGGGTATCTTTAGGCATCATTTTGATGTTATGTCCCAAGATATCATCATCCTCTTTGGATTGTCCTCCACCTCCTTCAGAGGTAGTTCCATCGCTAGTCGCCAGATCAGTATGCACATCTCTTCTCTCACTTTCTCTCACGACTCTTTTCTAGTGTTGTTGGTAGAGGTGTTTTTAGTTCGTGTAATAATTCCTTTTTATATATCACATTCAATTGAAATTCTATGACACAATTGTCATTCTTTATAATAATTATAAAAAACGGTAATATTAAGAAGGCAATGGTTTAAATTTTTAACAGGGATAGAAAAAATTAAGTTACACTTCTTATTTTTAGGAAAAATTAATTTTTTTCATCTTTGAATTTTTGATTTAATTATAATTCAGTCCCTCAACTATGACTTAGTACGACCCATTTCCTAAACTTTTGACTCGTTTACGACTCAGTCCTTGATATTTTCACTTTTAATAATTTAATCCTTATCATAAATAATTTAGTTTGAGTCATAAGTTAATTATTCTATGTGGCGAAAAAATATTACTTAACACCATTAAAATTTGCAACTTTGCTGCCAACTAAGCTCTTTCAACTCGTCTCTCTTCTCCAACTTGATATATAATTTAATGAAAATACTGCATTACTGTTTGTCATCAATTATCTTCTTAGCTGACAAAAAATTAACCAAAAAGTATATATGGGAATCCAGTTAGTAGAAGAGAGCGATGGCCGTAGTGAGAGTGAAGGCGACGAGGTTAGAGAAGAGAGACGAGTTGAAAGAGCTAAGTTGGCAGCACAGTTGCAAATTTTAATGGTGTTGAGTAATATTTTTTTGCCACATAGAATAATTAATTGATGACTCAAAATAAATTATTTGTGATAAGGATTAAATTATTAAAAAAGAAAATATTAGGAACTGAGTTGTAAGCGAGTCAAACGTTCAGGGGTTTAATCGCACTGAATCATAACTGAGTTAAAAAATGAAATACCAAACAATTAATTTTCCCTAATTTTTATATAAACTTCCCAAATTAATTTTCAAATCTATAGATATCTACTAATTATGGAGTCTTACTTTTTTTCTGTCCTTTAATCAACATCAAATTTTGTGAAATTTCTTTTTTTTTTTTTGCGGTCATGAAATTTCATAATTATTGGATCTTCTAGATTTTGAACATTTTTAAAGGGTTCAAGTCAATTCAATATTAGATTTAATATAAAGGTGAATTCTTCGTGGCCATGAAAGGTTAAGTTAATCATCAAATTAAAATATTATAAACCAAATCAAATTGTCCACAAGTCTAATAAAAGTGGATCCTAAGCATTTAAATTTTGATCATGAGAAAAATCACCTATATTAAACCATGTCATTCATTTGAGTAAAATATTACCTATAGTCATAAATTTAAGACTTACATATGATAATTAACTTACACAGAATAATAAAACTAATTAACTTAGTTATTTATAAAAAATGTGTATTATTTTTTTTTAAATACTATCTTTCATTGAAAATTACCTCATTCATAGAATTCCTTATTTAATATGCACAATAAATAAATAATTCATGAAAAACTATAAATTTAATAGATAAAGTGAATTGATATATTTCCTCTAGTCTTAAATGTAGAGCCTAGTTTGGAAGTAAATTTTGAACAAATGTAATACCTTTTTTCATAGGGAAAATCCCATTTAAATCTATTTAAAATGCTCAAATCCAAATTCAAGCATGTACTTTTATCAAATCTTTAATTAGGCCAAGAAGGCTCATTAGGGATTTCTAAATTAGTTGATTTTACCAATATGTCCTACTATTTTTTCTATTTTCTCTCTTTTTTCCTTTATTCTTTTTATATTGATAAAATCTCCATCTCAATCAAACTCCTCTCCCCACTGTGAGATTTATTTGGCCGATTCACCAACCGTGTGCTTATCCTATATGGTATTCAGGGTTATATACTCTTTTGACAGAGCAACAAACTTCAAAGTTTAAATATTGTGCTGAGTAAAAAAATCATCTCAATAACTCGTCGTCTCCATTATTTTTTTTCCAATCACATCATAGTGGAAGTATAAAATTTTATAATTATTCATTATTCATTATTATAATAAAATTAATTTCTCTAGTGCTTTTAGGATGATTATCCCATATATGTAGATTTATTTTTGTGTTCACGCTTTCCATCATTCCATCGGCACTAGATTCTATATATTTGGGTTAAAGAGAAATTCTCAAAACTTACCTCTTGATTTTCTTCGTTGACTCTATTTCTTCTTTTCTTTAATTTTGTCACTCAAAAGCTCTAGTTTGCCTTACTCTTTTTTCCCCAGATGATTCATGATATGATGGAAGAGGCATTATGGTCTTTTAACAATATTCATTAATCCTTAATGAGACCCTTTTGGTCTGATTAGGGATTTGTTAAAAGTGTAAGCCTAAATTTAGATTTGGTTATTTCAAATGGATTAAAATGAGATTCTTCTTTTTTCATCTCTTATATTTATTATTTTACTCCAAACTAATCTCTATGAGAATTCATAATTTAATATGCACAATAAATAAATAATTTATGAAAAACTATAAATTTAATAGAAAAAGTGAATTGATATATTTCCTCTAGTCCTAAATGTAGGACCTAGTTTGGAAGTGAATTTTGAACAAATTTAATATCTTTTTTTATATCTCATATATTTATCATTTTCCTCCAAGCTAATCTGTATGACTTATATATATATATATATATATATATATATATATATATATATATATATATATATAATGTTACATAGAGGTATTTTAAAAAGATCTTGTCACATATATTATAATTAAGTAATTTATTTAGTTTCTTTAATATTTCTAACTTAGATAAATAAGTCTCACTTTTAGGATTAGAAGAGTGTTATATTTAGAAACAAAACAACCCTTTTAACAAGCTCTTACATTTAGAACCAAGGAATATATTTTTTTTAACTATGTATTATTATTTCTTTAACATATCAAATTATCAATCATTACATTTACTAAATATACTATTCTTCCAACTTATGATATTTAATTTGAAAAAGTAATCATCAAAAAGCACCATCAAGCAGAAAAATAAAGGCATGTTTAGTACGAGGGGAAGGGAGGGACAATAAGAGAAAATAAAAATTTTATGAGTTGAATTTAATGAAATAGAAGAGGTAGGATTATAAAATTTTAGTGAAGAGAAAATATAACAGAAAAAAATATAAAAAATTAATTAAAAACTTTTAACCTCACTTCTCTATTTTTTTTAATTCAGCTTATAAAATTTTTCTCTTCCTTCCCCTGCTCTTCAAACCCATCGTACCAAACAAGCCCTAAAGATTCTATAGGAGTTCTAATAAAAAAGCTTTCATTTGGATTTTTATGCATTAAAATTTTCAAATGTCTTGAAACTTCATGCATAAAATAAGCACCAATTAAATTCTCTATAACTACGTTATGAAAAGAAAATAACGAAGTTTGAAAGTGTATATTTGTCAAGACCTTTTTTTTTTTCCATATTCCAAACACTTTTATGACGGGACGTGAGGAGTATTTTCTATTCAAAATAGAGATTGATATTTGAAATTTTGATAGGGAAAAGTGTGTGTGTTGCTCAGAAACCATATATAGCACAAATGTGATATATTTTGGTAATACAAATGTGATATTTATTTAGCATATTTAAATTAAAAAAATAATTTTTCCAATAAAGATTTTATAATTATTTTTGAATTTTATTCTATAAATCTTTAACACGTGGTTTCATGTTTGGCTTGGCGCCAAATTAAATTTGTCCATGATTATTGTTTATTTTGGGAGAATTATGCTTATGGCCCAATAACACAATCACCAATAGTAAATACTCTTTGTTTTACTGGTAAATTCGTATTTTTAGAATGGTAAATATTGTTAAATATCTTTTTAGTTGTATATTTATGTTTGTGAATGGTAAATATTGGTAGTTTGAATAATAAATTTGTATTATATAACTGATAAATTTAAAGGCCCTTTATAACTTTATTGGAGTCATTTTCTCCAAGTAAAATTTCTTATGTTGCTACTTTTTTTTCAAAGGGAAAATGAATCTAGAGGATGTTGTAATTTGCATTGATCTTGAATTTGGGTCTTTTAAGTTTATACCGCTAGATTCGTTAGTCCTTGGCATTCAAAACTGTTAAATAAGTGTAACGGTTTTAGAATATTCCGTTAGAATCACTGACCCTGCCTGAATCATCTCCTATCTGTCTCTGTGCTTCCACCATAACCCATGCTATTTTTTTTTTGCCCAGGTCTCCCAAGCTCTCCTCTCTTCTATCATTTGTGGTGTAAATTGACGGCGGACTTTTTGAAGCCCAACACTGCAACTTTTTCTTCCCTTGAGAAGTTGAGTAGGAGCTTTGGGGTCAAGTTTGCAGGAATCAAGTGTGTGAAGAAGCTTTCCCTGATATGCCTCTGGTTCCTTGTTTCTCGTAAAACTTGAACTCTTATCTCATACGTATGTGACCGTGTTAGACGTTATGATAGCACAATTGTTTGTATTTTTATTGAATTGATACAACTAAAAGGGCTACAAGCACTAAAAGAGGCTCCAAACAATTTAGTACTCAAATGATAGAAGGAGAGAGAAGAGCTCGCGGGACCTGGGGTTTTGGAGGAAAAAAAGGACCTGGTAACTGTGCTTGTTCCGCAATCACTCCCCAAAACTACAAGTATGCGTGCAACTTCACCCCATCACTGGACCTATTAATTCATTCCTTTGTGGTTTAGTTTTTGGCTATTGTTGCTACTGACTTTGCATTGAGGAAGAGCCGGAAGAAGAAGATAGGAACACCTAGGACCTGGGGTTATATATGGTGAAACCTCGGAGACACATCCAAGGAGATGATTTAGACTTGGGTCAGTGATTCTAACGAAATTTCTTAACACTTTTACACTTATTTTACAGTTTTAAATCTCAAGGACTAACGGTATAAATTTGAAGGATCCAATAAAAAGAGGAAAAAAAAAACCTTCAGATTCATTTTCCCTTTTTTTAAAAAAATCATCTTGCATTGCTCAGTTTTAAGAATGAGTCAAATTATTGATAATTGTAAATATTTTAATTTATTGTAAATTTCTTTTCAAGCGGTAGATATTTATTTCTTTTCATATGTAATTCCAAAACTTTAAATTTCATATGAGCACCAAAAAAATACTAATCTTCAAGAGAAATGCTTTTACAAAAAAAATGTTGCAATTTTTTTTTGTAAAAACATAGGTCAACGGGATTTGCGCGGGATAAAGGGAGGATTCACTCCTCCTGCATAGTGGTTTTCTGTGGGTGTAATCTTGAGTATTCAAGCTTTGGCTGCCATTTTAATGCTTAAAATTTTTTTTTGCAATTTGAAATTGCAAGGTCAAAACTGTTTTTGCTTCTTTTTTCATGTGGTTTATTGATGTAATAATTTATGGAAAATGCCGCGTCATGTGGGGCCCATTACCAATAGTTAAAAGTTTGGGCATGGAAATCGGGTGTCAAATCAAAAGTTGAAGTCAAACCTCTATTCATGGAAAAGGGGCTTAAGAATGAAGCACCCTAATAAAGACGTGCATTTGCAGGATGTTGCTAATATTTTCTATGATTAAATATTTACAAAGAAAGTGCATTGGCTATCCATCTAGTTATAAACCTCATCTTTATTTTGGAAACGCTTATAAACTTCTCTTAAAATTAAAATAGATGTTATAGAAACCTTCTTATATATTTAAGATTTTTTTTAATCATCCAATCATTAGTTGACCGTTAATTTTAACTATTAAAAATTTACTTTAACCAAAATACCCCCTTTTAATAAATAAATAAACATTTATATTTTCTTAAAAATAATTTTTTATTGGAAAAAAATAATTATAATACGTATATGTTAAAAATTTCCAATATATTATAAAATTTAGTAATTTTTCTTATATTACAAAATTTTACTTTTTTTATCATATTAGGTGAATTTTATTTATTTAGTATTCTTTTAAATGACTAAAAATATATTTCTTTCTTTCTTTTTTTTTTGGGGCCACGACACCTTGATTAAAAATATATTTGAAATGCATATTTTTATTCACCATATGTTACTAATAATGTAAATTTGACATATTATATAAATTGTATTAATTTTAATTTTTTGAATATATTTTTTCCTCAAAAATTTATAAACATGTTTATTTAAGTATGCATCTATGAAAAGAAATTAATCATATTTTTAATTAAATTTTCTATGTTTTCATTAATTAAATAAATAAGTCTTTTTCTCAATATGAAAAAAAATAACCGAGAACTATTTGCAAAGGTTAAAAGAAATTTATTAAAGAACTCTTATATTACTTAAACTATTTTATCCAAAATTAGGGAATTAGCAAGGATAAAGGGTAAATTAGTAAATAAATTTTATTTTAATATGAATTTTAATTGAAAAATAAAAAATCTTAACGGAGTTAGTTGTTTACACTTAAATATATGTTTTCAAAATAGATGGGTGATTTATGTAATTAAGGTAAAATGTAAGGAAGGTCATAGTATTTTACTCAATATTTATTGAATGATATTTTAATATTATGCCTTTAAATTATATGGTTTTTATTTGAAATGTTCTTCACCTTTTGAAATCAAAAGAAGTGATATACTTACATATATTTTGACACAAATAATCTTGAGGTAGTATTATTTAGTTTGATAACTGATGTATTTGTATAATGTATTGATAAATATACCATTTGCGACATACCAAAAAATAATTAAAGTGTAATTCCTAAATTTGAAATATATTATATAATGATACTCTGGAAAAAAAAAAATATATATATATATATATATATATACATACATACATACATACATACATACATACATACATATATATATATATATATTACAATGATAAATTTTAAAATCAAGATGAGTTCTGAAGAATTTTTTTAAAAATCTATATTTTATAATAACTCCCTTTAATTCTAAATGTTTTAAACGTATGACTTCAATATATTAAAATTAGGTATATTAGTTGCACTTATAAGAGGTTTTTAATAAATGATGATATTTTAGAAAATTCAATATATTTTTTTTCATAAAAATCAATATAAATTTTTTAGAAGTAATTCGCTTAACTAATTGTTTTAGTATTTTCTTATTAATTATCTAGTTCCTATATTTAGGATTGGAGGGAGTATCATTTTGATATTTTTTTATTAACATCTTTGATATTTTGATTGAATTTATCTTAAAGAAAGTTTATACATTTTCAAAAAGAAAAGAATAATCATTTTTTATCCCAAGAAAAATAATCACTGAATACCTTAGTTTTCTATAAAAACTGATTCACTCTAACCAAAAAAAAAAAAAAAATGATTCGCATGTACACTATACAAGTCTCCTTCGAATTTGATCATGACTATACAAATACTTTATATATACACACACATATGTACGTATGTACAGTTATTTTTAAAAAAACCAGTCACGAAAATTTATCTTTTTTTTTTTTTTTGCCTTCAAGTCACGAAAATTTATCACACGCTCTCTAACTTTAAATTTTTGACCAAATTGCCTTCATTCCAATGTTTTAGTTAAGAGAATGGATCCTAGCAAACAGAAAATATAGGCTTATTAAAATCTTTGATGTTCTCATTTTGTTTTTATCCCTCAAATTTTATTCTATTTAAAATATTAGTTTTTATAATTAAATAAAAATTTAGACAATTTTACCTTTTAGATATCAAAACTCAGTTTAAAATTTGATAGTCTAAAACTAAAATGAAGAAAAATTTGACACACTAAAAATTATATTAACCTGAAAATATATTATGCAATAGAGAAAAGAAAAGGAAAGTTAAGAATTGAAAAACTAATCTGTGTAATATAATTAAAAAGTATAATTTTTTATTCCAATCTTAGAAATGGTTTAATATAAAAAGAAAGGGAAAATTATAATAAGGTTCTAAATAAATGAAAATATAAAGAAATAGTCTCAAAGGGTTGTTAATGATAATATGAGGATCCTCTATTAATAATATGAGAATTGTCATTGACAACCCATTATGACTATTTTTTCATATTTTTATTTATTTAAGACTTTATTATAATTTTAAAAAAAACGATAAGATGGAAGTAATGTTTTAAAACAGAGTAGTGGCCGCCTGCCAAATGGCCCCTAACAAGTGCAGGCTGGTCCCACACTGCCACACATATAAGATTTGGAACATTAAAAAAAAAATTGCAAAGTCATGTTTGTTAGACCAAGAGCCAACACAAAGCGGAGAATAGGACCAAATCTAAATGGAGACTAACGTTGAAAAGCACAATTGAATTCAACTCAATTCGTAGATTCATGTATTTGTCCCGAAAATAGAGGCAGGGACCTATTGCTTCTCACTTCCCAATGTGTCCCCTTTCTCACCTCTTCATTCCCATGCTTTTTTCCTATATCACGCTCCATTTCTCTAGGCTTCCCCAACTTCAATATTTTTCTAAAGCACATTAATTTTTTTTTTTGGGAATAAATCATACATAACTCTTTGAACATATTGTCAATTACAATCCCTGGAGTACTTCTAACTTTATATAAGGTTTTAATTGTATCCTTTAATTTTATAAAATCTCTTTTTATTTTTCTAATTTTTTTAAAGAAACCATGGTTTTAGCATAAGTTTGGGAGTGTAATGTTCAATAATCACTTTTTCAACAAAATCTATTTTAGTAAAAAATAATTTTTCCCATAACATTTTTTTAAATCACTTTTCTCCAAAAATTTGTCTTCTAAAACGCTAGGGCAAACACATCCTAATTCTAATACAATTAATTTTAAATGATGATTTTTTGTGCCAAAAATTATTACTTTTTTTTTTTGTAAAAGAAGTAAACTTATTGCTAGCATTTGTGAAGTTTTGTCAACATTTCATTCAATGATGGTATTTTTTAATTAATAAAATTAATGGTGTTAAAGTTATAAGACTAAAAAATACTTTATAAAATTAAGGAATTAAAATAAACTTTATATGAAGTTAAAGGATTAAATGTTTAATTCTTTTTTCGAATTCAATAAGATGGTTTGAATATTTGTAAAGAATGGCTTGCCAAAAAATATATGGAAAGAATGTTTGGTAAAAAAAAATATGTAAAAAATGTTGCTAGGAAAGCTGGTGAGGAGGGGTGAGTCGACTGTTTTTAATCTTTTGAAAACATGTAGATGCCGCCTAAGAACGACACACTTTTTTATTCTTTTTATAAGTAATTTTTATTCTTATTATATAAAATAAACTCATGATTAAAATTAGTTAAAAACAATAAATATTTTAAAAATATAATTTTTTATCTAAATATGTCATTCTTTATAAAGAGCATAGAAAAGAGAATAAGTAACAAATATGAGAGAGTATGTGTATAAAATATAGAAGAGAATTTATAATAAATGAGTAAATAAAATAGAATTAGTGGTGAGTGGGGGTAATTAATATAAATATGTGTATTTAATAGGGGTAGAAAAGAAAAAAAGTAGTTCAAATTTTGAGACACAAGGAGAAAATTACTTATAAAAATGATCAACCCCAAAAGAATAAAAATTACTTATAAAAAGAATAGGAGGGAGTAGCTAAGTAGGCTGTTAAAAAAACAAAAAAACTCTCAGTGTATGAAATATGTTAAAAATTGGTTGATAATATAAACTAGTCACATTATTTGATCTGGGTAACAAATCTCTTACTTAGGGTGTGTTCGGAAACAACTTCTGAGAATAGCTTATGGAGAAAAAGTGAAAAAAGTGATTTTTGATAATAGATTCTGGCAGAATAGATTATGAGAAAAAAATTCTTTTGATAAAATAAGAGTGTTTGGATATTATGATCAGAATAGCTTTTTTCATGATCAAATTACTGAAAAGGACATTAACTTTTGTGAAAATTACATAGAAAGGATAATATTATATTTTATGTATTATATAGTAGTAAATTTCATAATAAATACAAAAAATGGCATAAAATTATCTGAAAAATTTATAATATATATATATATATATATATATATATATATATATTTATATATATATTATAATAAATTGTAAAAAATAATTTATAATAATTAGATATAAAATATTAGATTATATTTTAGGTATTATTTAACATAAAATTGAACAATAAATACCAAAAACTCTTTAAATTTGTCTGAAAAAATTATAAATTGTGACCAAAAAAATAAATAAATTGTACATACATACATACATATATATATATATATATATATATATATATATATATATATATATATATTAATAAATTGTACATTGAAATTTTATAATAATTACATATGAATGATAAGATTATATTTTGGACAAACCAAACAAAGCTGCAAGTCATTTTCTTAAAACTACACCGTTTTGGTGTAGTTTCAAGGAGCTGAACATTTTTTTCTTTGTCTAAAAAAATGATATCTAGTATTTTGAAATATTTTCTTGGACATATGTAGTATCAAAAAATATTTTTTAAGTAACATGCAGTATTTTAAAATAATTTTTAGTGCTTTTAATTCTTTTAAATATTTTTTCAGTTGTACCCAATATGTTTGCAAACTGATTGTAATTTTACCCTTAATTTATTTTTTCAGCTTCAAAAATTACTTTAAAATATTAGGTACTCCTAGAAAAATATTTTAGAGTGGATGACACTGGGTACAACTGAAAAAATACTTTAAAGTAATTTTTAGAGCTGAAAAAATAAATTAAGGGTAAAATTGCAATCAGTCTGCAAACACACTGAATACAACTGAAAAAATATTTTAAAGGATTAAAAGCACTAAATATTATTTTAGGATACTACATGCTACTTAAAAAATATTTTTGGACATTTTTTAAAACAAAAAAAGCATAGTTTTGGACAAAAAGTAATAAAAAGAAGTTTTTCCTAAAGCCATGGTTTTGGACATCAAAACCATGGTTTTAAAATAAAAAGAGCGTGTTTGGCTAATTTTTCTCAAAACCATGGTTTTAGTGCCAAACCATGGTTTTGAGAATTTGCCAAACACACTATTAGTCTGATGAAACTTGTTATCCAAACTTTTTGCATCAATATTTTGAATTTTATTATTTTGAACCGTGTATTTTTTTTTAATACCTAAACTCAGTGTAAATGTGTTTATAAAAAGTGAAGGAATTAAAAAAGGTATGAAATTAAATAAAAAATGTGAGGAAATATTTTTTTTAAAAAAAGACCAAATCCCTAGAAGCTGTGCTATATTTTCATATGGCTTGTGAATAACATATCTTGTCTAACTTTAGGCTATAGGGAAAATTATTTTTAAGGTACCTGTAGTTTTCTTCAATTTTTAATTTGGTATTTGTGTATTTTTCTCTCCTTATTAAATCCTTTAATTTTATTCTATTAGCACAATTAGTTTTTCTCTAAAGGCTAACAACGCTAACAGAACAAAGTTACAGAGACTAATGATGCTAAAAAAGTAAAATTAAAATATTTTTAGAAGAAGAAAATACACATATACCAAATTAAAAACTAAAGAAAAATATAGGTATTTTAAGAATGATTTTCCGTAACAATATATATAGAGAGATTTCTTGTCCTCTTCAAGTTGAATATGCTCCCAGAGTATAGTATTAAAAGTATCTTTGATAATTTTTGTGAGGCACTTGATAGTTTTTAAAAATATTAAATAAGTTTTCTTATATATATGTCCCCCCCCCAATATTTAAAGAATGTATGCTTCTCTCCTTTGACATAGTGATCTCTCTATTTTTTTTTATATTATATGTGTTTTTCTTCAATTATCTCAAAGTTGGTGAGACTTTCACCTTGTGAAACCTCATATATTACTACCTGGGTAATTATTTCTACGAAGCCCTAAAGCTGCTTCATATAGAGTTTATCATCCAATTTCCAAATTTGGAAAGCGGTCTTCATATTATCTCGATGTAATTTTAAGACTAAGCTTGTTGTCATAGCCAAAATTGGTTATTTAGAGTTAAATTGCACACCGGGAAATCTTCCTGTTATAGTACCCCTTAGCCAATAAGTGTTTTAGGTTTGATATATCCCATATAGATTTGAGAACCTACTTGTTTCCAACCTCCTTTTGGCTAGGTGACAAATCGCCTAAACATTTACTTCGCTAGTTTAAAAAAGGATATGCATTCTCCTGCATGACACTTTACAATTCTTTTTAGCAGGTCCCTTCTAGTGTCTTTCAGACACTTATATGTAGCCATCATCACCTTCTAAATGATGACATGAGCATTCAATCTATTAGGAAATCTATCCCCATACCATCATTTGTTAAATGACGATTTACTCTGAGGTGGATTTCATAAGATTATCTTCCTATGTATGTGTGAGGTGTTCTTCTTATAACTTACCTTTACTTTTTTCATTGTGAAAATGGTCTCAACCCTCTCATTCAGATCAGTGAACTTAGGAACACTTAGTTATTCCTTGTCACTGTTAACCTCTTAGAGAAATTCACTATGATCAATGCTCCTTTCCTGCTAGAAAATTTGTGTTATATCAACATTGTGCCCCTTGGTTCTCTCAGTCACTGAGTTATCTGTTAGATCCTATGTTTTGATGATAATAAAAGGTGTTACAATTGATTTAATGATAAACAAAAATTTTTTGAATAATTAACAAATTTTCTAAGGTATGCAGAGTAATCACTCAAGTGATGAAGTAAAGAATGAAGTTCTGTCTAAAGGAAAAAATTTTGCCAGATTTTGAGTGGGATCACTCGAGTAATTACTTGAGTGATAACCCTGGATCACTTAAGTGATCACTCGAGTGATGGAGTCAGAATAGCTACCCAAGCTCTCTGCCTAATTTTAGAAGGGATCATTCGAGTGATGTCCCTGGATCACTCAAGTGATAAGGTAAGTCAAGCTTTAACATTTTAGTGTGACTCTCTATAATATTTTTGAATGGATCACTCGAGTGATTACCACTGAATCACTCATGTGAGCACTCGAGTTATGAGCTGAGATAAGAGATTTTCTTACCCAGTGTTGGCCTCTGGCAGAATTTAAAAGGGATCACTCGAGTGATGGCCTTGGATCACTTGAGTGATGTAATAAGAAAAGAAGCATGAACTCTCTGCCAGTTTTTAAAAGGGATCACTCGAGTGATGACCCTAGATCGCTCAAGTGATAAGACCAGACATCATGATAATTATCTATTACTTATTGATTTATTATCTTTATTATTAACACTTCATTACATTAGTGTTCTAAGCATATTTCCAGAAAAACAATGAAGAGATCACGCTAAGGAAAGAAAAGTCACTTTATGGAACGGATCGTCCACCGACTACAACGACTAGTTTTTCAAATATGGAAAACAATCAAAAGAAGTTGCGCAACTCCAACAGATATGTTGAAATGCTAACAACAACTATCACAATTTAACTATATATAAGGAAGCGTTCAATGGAGAAATATATAACAACTACAACGAACAAGTATACAATGATCAATTCTTAGTGCCCTGTTTCTTATTCCTTCATTCTTTGTACTTCAGTGATTATCTATGTTCTCTTTGAGAGAGATTTGCTTTACAAACTCAATATTTTTTATTGGGATAACTTAAGGTTGTGGAACCTTAAGTCGGGATTTGAGATTACCTTGTGTAAGTGGGATTGAGTGTCCGGGTAAGGAACTTGTATTGTATTGAGGTGCCAAAAACCTACTAAATCTTGGAAGATATAGTGAAAAACCCAAATGAATTCTAAGGACTGGACGTAAGTCAAAGTGGTTGTGGTGGAACCAGTATAACTCCCAGTATATACTTCGGTGATATCATTCTTCACTCTTAACTTTGTTTTAAATTCTGTCAATTTTTTATTTACGGTCCAATTAGTAATTAATCACCCAATTCACTCCTTCTTGGGTGATACACTTCCACTAACATCATCATCATTTTCACTAATGAAGACATATCATTTCAAATTCTCATGTCATCTCGTGAAGACGTACCTTTTGTGCCTTGACCCCAGTCTTCATACTCATAGAAAGAATTATGGATATTAAGTTGCTAACCCTTATAGTCTTATCATGTTTGTGTTGGAAATTGTGCCCTAGGGGTCAATCATTATACTTTGAACATTGTTATTCAATGAATTTCTCCATTTAGTTATCACATCTTCGCATGTTCATTGTGATAACTGTATCATTGGATAAATCATAATGATTGTCCTAAATGCATATGGTCGGTCATCTATGTGGGAGCAAAGATGAAATAAGACCAGTATGACTTTGATAAGATATAGGGATACAAATTAAAGTCTTAGGCACTTGTAGGAGTACAAGGTGCTAGACCGACCCGCTATGAGAAAGCTGCATGGATCAAGTCATAAGCTTATCTCATGTATAACCACGTCACTATACCCTTTGACTTGAGATCATCATGGATTTCTACATAAGAGTCGCTAAACATTGACATAGTCAAACGTCACATTTGACTGGGTGATGATAAATTCTACAATCGGGTTTAGTGGTTTTCATGCAGAGGAATGTAAATGGTCAAGATGGAATTTGTCCCTCACATTAGTTGAGAGATATTACTAGGCCTCTCGAAGAGTAAGTCTAAGAAATGTATGGCCATACTACGATGTGAATGAGTTTCTATTTCTATAGTCAGACTACTCAGGGATCAAGAAAATAATGATCAAGAAAAGGAGGATGACATTATCCATGCCTCATCTTTGGCCGAAGTATCATGTGAAAAAAGGGACGTGATATAGTTATATGACAAGTTGTATCATATTATCGATCCTCATATGAATTAGGTAGTCGTAATGTTTTCCTAAAGGCCGCTTGCGACTTGTGGGTTAGTATAGTTATTGGCCCACTGCCAACTTTGTATGGGTCTATAGGGTCGCACACAAGAATAACCCAATACGAGCTATAATGTCCAGATTCATTGAATCTAAGATGCATCTAAGATTCAATGAATACAATGTTTAATATAGGGTGGACGAATTACACACACACACACACACATGTTGTGTGAATATTTACTTGATAAATATTTATGTGTATATATATACTTATATTTGAAAAATAAAATTAATAATATACATATATGTATTTTTGAAATACATACATACATACATACATATATATATAATATTATTTAATAATATATATTATATATGATTATATTATTATATTATGTATATATAGATATTATATGATAATATCTATGATTTAATTTATAAAGATAAATTAAATCTAATTCTATTCACTCTTTATTCAAATTAAATAAATATGTTAAATTAAAACTGTTGGACATATTTAATTAAACCATATTTATTTAATTTACTTATAAAAAACAACTAAGTGTTAATTGATATGATATGGATTTTAAAATTAATTAAGATTAATTTTAAAAATCCAATATCTATCATAAAATAGATAACCCTGACTAGTTATAAAATGTGAGAGTTAGGGTTTTCTACGGATGATGAAAAATAAGAGAGCCGCAAGAAAACCCTAAAGGGGCATTGGAGGCGCTAGCATGCTGCGGGTGTTGGGTCCTATTCGTGTGGATATCAGTAGAGGGAGCTGATCTTAGTAGTTGGCTCTTTAAGATCGAAAAAGGCAAAACTTAAAAGGTACAACTCTTTCTAACTCAATTTAAATGCCGTTAATAGATGCGCAATTGAGATTGGTAAACTTTTGTAATTTTAAATTTTTAATTCTTCCGCTATGTGCCTACCAATCCCAACAGTTCGGGCCTGATTTAAAGTCTATCCATAAATCACAAGACAAGGTCGTGACTAACTTGGAGGACATTTGGTTAAGTGTGAAGACAATGGGTGTGAGTTTACCTGCCAACATATGGCTAATAGTTTCACTTATGCTATTATTTACTCAACAATGTGAAGGAGATGTCTATCTCTCTATTTCAACAATTCTATTATGTACACAGAGCATCTTGAACTGATCATATGGGTGTTTTTAACCCTTGTTAGTCCAAAAGGTCTTATCCTTTTAGTTTAACTGATTCTTGACTAGATTTGGCCTTTATCTAATAGCCTTACATTTGCCTAAAATCAGGTAAACATAATTGTATTTCGACTAAACATCCTTGACGTTAATGAAACACTAGGCTCTATGTTCTTCCCTCACATTCATTGGTTCACAAATGTCATAGTTTACTAATTGCAGAGGATATCTTCTCAAGATGTTGCCTTGTCTTTCTTGCCAGTTAGACTAAGTTCTCAATTACTCAAGGATATTCACCCTTTAGCGCACATTACTTGGCAAAAACCTCTTTTTCTAGTTTGATCATTCCTTTTGATCATTGTGTTCATGTGGCAATAAATGGAATTGTTATCTCTAAAAAGGAAACATCAAATCCAACAAAGGATTTGAGAGTCATAGCCCTATTGATCTTTTACTAAAGAGATAACAAAGATGTGATTTGTTGGTTGTATATTGCATAGAGTGCCACAGGGTGGTTTATCTATGCAAAGTTAACATGCAAGTTCTAATCCTTTGATTCTTACTCTTCGTCTAACACGAAGCCATATGCTTCTGTGAAACATCCACAACTCATGTGGATTGTTTCTTTTACATCCCTTAAATGATTATCAATATAGCATTTCATCTTTGTAGAAATAATTCTTGACATCCTCTAGATCAAGTTTACCTCATAGGTTTCTTGCCCTTGGGCTTGGAGGATGAAGCCTCCCACTATTAGCTAAGTTTGTCTGACTGATGGATATTGGATCCTTCAGTCTTTCATACTCAAGTTCAATATGGTAAATCACATTACCGAAGGTCACAATATACTTAATATGAGTAGTATATGTTTTTGCATACTCTCACTCACTGGAAGACGAAGCTTACTCCCACTCATTGGGAGACGTCTTGTCACAAAATACACTTGTTGTTTATTAGAAAGAACTTGGCTTGTTTGTCTCAACTTCATAGTTTGACATTTGCCCAAGTGTTGCCTAAATTACATATTAGGACTTAGTACACTATGCTAAAACTTAACTTCAAAGAAGAAAAAAAAGTCAATTCCATCTTTCAAAGCTATCTACACAGTCTATATAGAGTTATATTACTCATATTAGCATGCCATCACAAATTTGAGCAATCTTATTTTTTTCTATGCTTGATAGCATAAGCTTTGTATATCCTTTGGGTGCTTAGCCTCTAGATGCTAAAGTATAGTTGGTAGGATGTCCCTAACATCTCATTCTTTTTAATGCAAGAGATTTAAGAGTTTCTAACATCATAGATATCTCTATTGAGTTTGTCTTCATAAGCTCAATCAAATAGACTTGGTCATAATTTGGTCACTTAGTCGATTATAGTATACAAATCATATTCGTTTATTCAACTAAGATAGAGGATAATTTAATAATAAGTTCATTAGTTTCATGTTTAGGAGACAACTATGTTGACTCCCATCCCACTCATGCTAGTTAGCTCATCACCCTTTTTAACCATGGTCTTTATTAAACACATTCCCCTTTGGACTTATAGATACGTTCCAAAAACTCTCACTCAATCAAAGTAGGCATACCAACAAGATAATAAAATAACATAATCTAAATAACAACATGAATGTTCATGAAAAGAAGAGATATGCTCAATTCAATTCTAAAAATCAAAGAATATAACCATAAATTCAATGAAAAAGAACATTTAAGATACATAAAAAATTTGCCTCATATTGATGTCTCTTAGCTAGGTTCTCCCTCTCATAGGCCCCTCTGACCATATGAATTCATAAAGCATTTTGCTACAATGTCAAGCTCCTCTTAGCCGTGTTTACATCCACTTACTTGGGTGTATTTGCAGTATACCTCCCACTTGATGAGATGATTCCTACATCTCTCTCTATCTTGTCCTATGAAAAAGTGTTAACTTAAAAGTAATTTATTCAATCCTAATTGATTCAATGTGTTTGGAAGCTTAGGAGGACTTATTTAATAAGTTCAAGTTGCTACAAGATTCATGTTTTATCTCTAAGAGTTTGAGTCAAGTTTAGATAGGATCTCATATTCAAAAACTCATTTGAATAATTTCCCATTTTAAAGTCATATTCAAAAACTCATTTGAATAATTTCCTATTTTAAAGAATCTTTCAAAATTAACCTTATGTCATAGCTGAAATATTCTTAATAAGTAAACCAACTTATTCCAAAAAACAACATAATCAATATAGACTCATTTAAAACATTTTTAAGGAACCTCCCAGTCTAAAACAACACTTTCTTGACTCAACATAGATCCAAACATGCCTCAAATGCATGCAAGTTACATATCAAATTGAAGCTCTCAAATTTAGGGATTTTTAGGTACAAACCGTATCTTAATTGGAGGTCCTACATGCTTACCACACCCCTAGAAAGTGTCCAAATCGAAAAATATTGAAATATTGGAAAATTCCAGCGAAGCCCAATCTCAGTGTAGGAGCGTATACCATATGTGCTGCCTTGCAGCCATCATTCGGAAACACGCGCTAGCTTCCCAAGATCCACGTGCTGTCCTCTATGGGATGGTGTCCGCCACGTGCTAATAAGTGGCCGCCACTGGGCTCATGTTCCACTTGTCATATTTTTTAATAAAATGTTTTTTTTTAAAATTCAATAGTTAACGTTCAATGTTTGATCATTGACCTTTGACCCTTCAGATGACATGGTAAGTGACATGTCATGACATGTTTTGATTTGCATGGCTGGTTAACAGAAGACGTAGCCTTACGTTGACCGATAACATAGCCTTATTGACATGGCATAGAATGCTGATGTATTGCCCTTTTAATAGCTCCATGTGTTTTGGTTGACTGATGACATGGCTCATTGACTTTCATGTCATCGTCTTCAACCTCCCGTCTGGTCAACTTGACTCGGTTGGAGTTCTGGCGGGTTATCACGACCACAAACTTTAGAAAATCATATCTTCCTCATTTTAACACTATTTTTCACATTCTTGGTATCGTTGGAATAACCGTTGAATGAACTATAGATCAGTAGCTTTTATTTGATCAAAAAGTATCATTTCTAATGAGCAAATCTTGATTTAATTGGCGATGATGACAATGCGACCCGCTAACTTCTCTTCTTCGTGTCTCCCTCATCCAAACTTCATTTGACATATTCTAAATGTCATTGGAATTGTCTCTTTGAGCTCTACACACCGATGCCCTCACCATGGGCAAAAACACTTAGTTTCAAAAAATCAATTTTTCACCAACGTTGATGGTACTCCGTAACGTTATTTGGATGTGTTTTCTCTATGTTTTAAGAGCTCTTCTATCTTTTGAGGGTTTAAGTCTCTTGTTTTTTTATTACAAAATCTCAACTTTAATCCAAAAGCTCATTAAAGAATCAAACTTTAAAGTAGAGTGAGATAGAAGAATAGTAGAGGAGAAATTGGGCCATGAAGTATATATTATATATATAATAATCAAAGGAGAAAACATATTCGGCTAGCATGCAATCAATATATATGCATAACACCCAGCAACACACACATATATAATGCTTGAAGCTTTCAAATATGATGAAGAAAAAAAATCATATTGAATCATGTTTTGAAAAACATAAGCCCAGAATCCCAAAAGTATTCATATCAAGGAATCACATATGGCACAAGCATGCAACAATCACTTATTATAAATAATGAACCCATGATATTGGATACAATACATGCACATGTAGACATTATTCCAATGAGCATATATAGAAGAAAGAGAGGAACACACATATATATATGCCAAAAAAAGTGAGCATATCACATGTTCGTATATATGTATATTCAATATTCACAATATTCAGATAAGAAGAGGGAGGAAGGAAAAACATGCATATATAAAGAAAAATTGCAGCGAAAAAAAATGATGGGATACAAAAAAAATCTCATACTTGTTCATAAAGAATAAATCACAACCTCAGGATCAACCAGTTTGATACTACTAAAGGAAAATAAGGAGAGAGAAGAGACTTGCGTATCGGGGTTGACCACATTCTTATCCAGGTCAAAGCTCCAATGCTCCATTACTCGAACATAATAATGCTCATGCAATTATTAGAGTACTAGAGCCTAATTAGAATGGGCACAACAGATCACTTGAACAAGAAATATGATATGAGAGAATAGAGATTGCTAGATAGCTCAATGGTAGGTGTGAGGTTCAACTGAGAGAGGCACATCCTATTTATAGAGGTATAGGGAGACCACTAATTAGAAAGTTATGTGCACTCCTACTTGCCCTCTAAGTAATAATCAGGAAATTAATTCATGATTAATTTTCTAATATACAATTACTTGTTTCTCAATTAACAAATCTATAATTAATGTGATTTGTTTCTTATTCGGTAAGGCTACTTGCTTCCTAATCAAATAGTCTATCCCATCAAGGACAGACCTAGACCCAAAGTCCAACATCTCCTACTCGTACTTGATGGACCTACCATCGTGCATCTGTTACTCTTTCCTGTTTCATACTTGGTGTCTGCCGTGACCGCATTTTCAAAACGTTTTCAAAATTTGGTGCTGAGGCTGTGATTATTCTATATGAATAAGCATGTGATATAATTTGTTTATATCCCCATTTTTTAGTTGCAATTTTTTAGGTTTCATTTTTAATATGCAAGTTTATGCTATATGTGTAAAATGACGTGTTGTCTCTTTTGAAATCAAAGAAAGTGATTTTATTTTTTCCACGATTATTATTGATGAACACACATGCATATACATGTATATATATTACTTAATGTGTTGGCTTGTTTTTGTTCATATTTGTATATCTGAGTTTTGGTTTAAAAGTTGAGTCTTTTATATGCCTTTGTCTCTACATATATGTGCATATGATATTGAGTTCTTGTTTTTCATTTGTCTTACTACAAAGCTTTATTCTTCTCCTCCTCCTCCTCACTTCTTTGATATGTTTTAAAGTTTAGTTTTTGAAACCTATATGGAATAAAAAATAAGAGACTTAACCCTCAAAAGGTAGAAGAGCTCTTAAAACATAGAGAAAACAAATCCAAGTAATGTTACTGAGTGGCGTCAATGTCGACGAAAAATTGGGTTTTCAAAATTGAGTGTTTTTTCCTAAGGTGAGGCCATGGGTGTGTAGAGCCTGAAGAGATGATCCAATAACACTTAAAACATGTCAAATGGAGTTCGGATGAGGAAGAAACAAAGGAGAGAAGTTGGTGGGTTGCATTGTCACTGTCACCAATTTACTCAAGATTTTCTCCTTAAAATGATGTTTTTAGATGAAATAAAGCTATGAATCTATATAGTTCATTCAGCAAAAATTCCAACGACACCAAGAATGTGAAAAACAGAGTTAAAACAAGGAAGATATAACCTTCCAAAGTTTGCGGGTCGCAATGACCCCTTGGATCTTCAACTGGGTCAAGCTGACTCGACTGAAGATTAAGACAATGATGTGGCAATCTTTAGCCACGTCACCAGTCATCCAAAGCACGTAGGACCAATAAGCATGTGCCACATTAGCATTTTATGCCACGTCAATAAGCCTAAGTCATCAGTTAATGTAAGAACACGTCATCCTTTGACCAGCCACACAGATCAAGACACGTCATTAGTCAACCAAAGTAGTTAGTTGACCATTGACTATTGACCTGTTTTCTTAAAAAAAATTAAAAAATGACAAGTGGCGTGTGGTTCTAGTGGAGGCCGCCTCATGCCACATGGGCCACATAGTTGGAGAGAGGACAGTGCGTGGAGCTTGGGAAGATGGTGCGTGTTGCAAGCAGGCGGCTATAAGGTGGCACATGTAACTAAGAGTGGGCTTCACTAGAATTTTCCAATTTTTCAAAATTTCTTTGATCCAGACACCTTGTAGGGTTGCGTGTAAGCGTGAGATCTCTGATTGAGACATAGTTTGTTCCTAAAAATCCCTAAATTCAAGAGCTTCAATTTGATATATAATTTGTATATGTTTGAAGCATGTTTGGATCTGATTTGAGTCAAGAAAGTGTTGCTCTACACTTGGAGGTTCCTTAAAATCGTTCTACATGATTCTATATTGATTTTATTTTACTTCTTTTTAGAATATGTTGGTTTACTTATTAAGAATATTTCAACTATAACATAAGGTTAATTTTTAAAGATTCTTTAAAATGAGAAATTACTCAAATGAGTTTTTTTTATACAAGATCCTATCTAACCTTGACTCAAATTATTAGAGATAAAACCTGACACTTGCAGTAACTTGAACTTATTAAATAATAATAAGTCCTCCCAAGCTTCCAACCACATTGAATTAATTAGGATTGAATTAGTGACTTCTAAGTCAGCCCTTCTCACAAATGTTGTGACAAAGGACAAGATAGAAAGATATATATGAATCATCTCATTAAGTGGGTATGCTATAAATACATCAAAATTAGTGGATGTAAACATGACTAAGAGGATTTAAGAATTATAGCTAAATGTTACATGAGTTTATATGGCCAAAAGGGCCCTATGAGAGGGAGAACCTAGTTAAGAGACAACAATATGAGGCAAATGTTGAATATTCTTTCTTTATTGAATTTATAATTAAACTCTTTTGCTTTTAGAATTGAATTGAGTATATTCTCTTCTTTGATAAACAATTCATGATGTTATTATCTTGTTATTATAACTGCTTTGATTGAGTGGGAGCCTTTGTAACGTATCCATAAATTCCAAAAAATTTTATGTATCTTGAATGTTCTTTTTCATTGAATTTATAGTTATATTCTTTGTATTTTTAGAATTGAATTGAACATATTCTCTTCCTTTCATGAACATTCATATTGTTATTTAGATGATATTATGTTATTATCTTGTTATTATAATTGGTTTGATTGAGTGGGAGTTTCTGTAATGTATTTAGAAATCTAAAGGGGAATGTGTTCAATAAAGACTATGGTTAAAAGGGTGATGAGCTAACTAGCATGAGTGGAATGAGAGTCAACATAGTTGTTTCCTAAACATGAAACTAGTAAACTTATTATCTAATTATCTTGTCTTATTTGAACAAACGAATATGATTTGCATACCATAATCGTCTAAGTGACTAAATTATGACCAAGTTTATTTTATTGAGATTATGAAAACAAGCTCAATAGAGATATCTATGGAGTTATAAACCCCCAAATCTCTTGAATTCAGAAAGAATAAGATGTCAAGGGTATCCTACCTATGAGTTTTCAGCATCTAGAGGCTGAAACATCCCAAAGAAAATAGAAAGCTTATGCTATCAAGCAGAGAAAGAACAAAATTGCTCAGATTTATGATAGTATGAGCAATATAACTCTATCCAAGTTGTGTGGATAGCATTGGAAGATGATGGAATTGACGATCTTCTTCCATAAAGTTAAGTTTCAACATAGTGTATTGAGTCCTAATATGCCATTTAGGCAACACTTAAGGCAAATGTCAAACTAAGAAGTTGAGACAAATAAGCCAAGTTCTTTCTAACAAACAACAAGTATATGTTGTGACAAGACATCTCTTAGTGAGTAGGAGTAAACTTTGTTTTCCAGTAAGTGGGAGTATGTGAAAGTAAATACTACTCATGATAAGTATATTGTGACCTTTGGTAATGTGGTTCACCATATTGAACTTAAGCATGAAAGATTGAAGGATCCAAGATCCATCAGTTAGACAAACTTAGCTAAAGAGTGGGAGGATTCATCCTCCAAGCCCAAGGGCAAGAAATCTATGAGGTAAACTTAATTTAGAAGAGGTCAAGAATGGTTTCTACAAAGATGAAAAGCTACATTGATAATCCTTTAAGAGTTGTTAAAGAAACAATCCATATAAGTAGTGGATGTTGTTGGGATTGGTAGGCACACAGCGGAAGAATTAAAAAAATTAAAATTGCAAAAGTTTACCAATCCTAATTGCGGATCTATCAACGGCATTTAAATCAAGTTAGAAAGAGTCGTACCTTATTCATGTTTGTTTGAATTCCCACAATCATCAACGTATTATGAGTTCACAAATCTCCATGTTTGGTTGCTCCTGAAATAATTTCCCCGGCATCTACATGTCCGCTAATTCTTCTTAAAAGAGCGTCAATCTCTATGAGTATGAGATTAACCATCCCCAACATCAACATGTCAACTAGTTCTTCTTGGAGTTTTGCCTTTTTCAATCTTGAGGAGCTAACTACTCATATCAGCTCCCTCTACTGGTATCCACACGAATAGGACCCCAACACCGGCAGCGTGCTAGCGCCTCTAATATGCTTCTAGGGTTTTCTTGTGGCTCTCTAGTTTTTCATCATCTGTAGAAAACCCTAGCTCTCATATTTTATAACTAGTAGGGTTATCTATTTTATGATGGATACTGGATTTTTAAAATTAATCTTAATTAATTTCAAAATCCTTATCATATCAATTAACATTTAATTGTTTTAATAATCTAATTAAATAAACCTGGTTTAATTAAATCTGTCCAACAGTTTTAATTTAACCTATTTATTTAATTAGAATAAAGAGCCAATGGAATTTAATTTATCTTCATAAATTAAATATGAGATATTATCATATAATATCTTTATATATACACAATATAATAATATCATCATATAATATAATATTATCATATGATCATATAATATAATACTATCATATATATATAATATATATTATCAAATAATATATATTATATATGTATTTATGTATTTCAAAAATACATATGTGTATATAATATTATTAATATTCCTTTCCAAATATAAATATATATATAACACATATAAATATTTATCAAATAAATATTCACACAACATGTGTATATAATAAATATATATTTAAAATTCATTCACCCTAGATTAAACATTGTATTCATTGAATCTTAGACGCATCTTAGATTCAATGAATCTGGACATTATAGCTCGTGTTGGACTATTCTTGTGTGCGACCCTGTAGGCCCAAACGAAGTTGGCAGTGGGCCAATGACTATACTAACCCACAAGTCGTAAGCGGCCTCTAGCAAGACATTACGACTACCCAATTCATATGAGGATCGACAATACGATATAACCTGTCGTATAACCATATCACGTCCCTTTTGTCACACGATATTTCGGTCAAGGATGAGGCATGGAGAATGTCATCCTCCTATTCCTGACCATTACTTTCTCGATCCCTGAGTAGTCTGACTATAGAAGTAGAAACTCTTTTCCATCGTAGTATGGCCATACATTTCTCAGACTTACTCATCGAGGGGCCCAATAATATCTCTCACTAATGTAAGGGACAAATTCCATCTTGACCATTCACATTCCTCTACATGAAAACCATTAAGCCCGATTGTAGCCTTTATCACCACCCGGTTAAAGGTGACTTTTGACTAAGTCAAAGCTTAGTGACTCCCATGTAGGAATCCATGATGATCTCAGGTCAAAGGGCATTGTGACATGGTTATACATGAGATAAGCTTATGACTTGATCCATGCAGCTTTCTCATAGCGGGTCGGTCCAGCACCTTATACTCCTACAAGTGCCTAAGACTTTGATTAGTATCCCCATACCTTATCAAAGTCATACTGGTCTTATTTCATCTTTGCTCCCACATAGATGACCGACCAGGGACATTTAGGACAATCATTATGATTTATCCAAGGATACAATTATCACAGTGAACATGCGAATAATGTGATAACCAAATGGAGAAATTCATTGAATGACAATATTCAAAGTACAATGATTGGCCCCTAGGGCACAATTTCCAACATCCTCCCACTTGCACTAGGTACAATCATTAGTTTACCTAATTCGCATTGTTCTAACATGACGCTCATGCTTAGCTTGTGCAAGCTACTTAAAAGGAGGATCAACAACATTGTCTTCTCCTCTTACTTTGTATATTTTTATATCACCTCTATCATTGATTTCTATGATAAGATGAAATCCCTTGAGTATACGTTTGGTCCTTAATAGCTTCGCTATTTTCACAAAACAAATCTATTGGATTTGGGTGGTAGGTACCACCCTTAGTTCAATAACAAACTTTTAATCCAAACAGTTTCTTTAGCTGCATCTGATGCTGCTATATACTCAACTTCTATTGCAGAACCTACTACAGTACTCTACTTGTAGCTCTTCCAGCTTACTACACCACTATTTAAAATTAACATATATCTAGATTGCGATCTAAGATCATCTCTGTATAACCAGTTACATAGAACTCATCACCCAATCCACCATATACCAAGAATAAGTCCTCAGTCATTCTCAGGTGCTTTAAGATATTCTTGACAGCAGTCCAACGACCCTCACTACTCTGACTTAGGCCTATTAGCCTCTTGGATCTATCTCTATAGATTCTAATCCCTAGGGTATAAGTGGCTTCGCCTGAGTCTTTCATCGAGAAAGACTTCCCTAACCAAGACTTGACACTCTGCAAGGTAGGAATGTCATTCCCAATAAGTAGGATGTCATTTGCATAAAGCACTAGAATACAATTGTGCTCCCACTAACCTTCTTATAAACAAAAGGCTCATCGATGTTTTGAATGAATCCAAACTCTTTGACTATTTCATCAAAACAATGGTTCCAACTCCGAGATGCTTGCTTTAATTCATAAATGGATCTTTAAAGCTTGCATACCTTACCAGAATCCTTTAGACGCACAAAACCTTTAGGTTGTGTCATGTACACATCCTGAATGAGCTTTCCATTAAGGAAGGCTGCTTTGACGTCTATCTGTCATATTTCATAGTCATAATATGATGCAATGGTAAGAAGGATTTTGATTGATTTGGCCATTGCAACTGTGGAAAAGGTTTCATCATAGTCTATACTATGAGTTTGAGTGAATCCTTTAGCAACCAGTTGTGCCTTGAAGACATTTACTTTGCCATCCATGTCGGTTTTTCTTTGAAAACCCATTTGCACCTGATGGTTTTAACACCTTTAGGTGGATCGACTAAGGTCTATACTTGATTGTCGTACATGGATTGCATTTCAGACTTCATGGCATTTAGCCATTTCTTAGAGTTTGGTCCCATTATGGCTTCTTGATAGGTGGTTAGCTCATTCTGCTTAATGAGCAACACATTACGACTTCTAGTAATCAGAAATCCATATCTCTGAGGCTGATGTCATGTCCTATCAAAGCTTCGTAGGCCTTATGTTACTTGAGCAGGCTCAACAACTTGTTGTGAGTCTTCTCTATTTTCCATCAGTGGTTCTGTGCTATCTTGTGACTCTCAAACTTCTTTGAGATGTACCCTACTCCCACTGGTTCTTTTAGAGATAAACTCCCTATCTAGAAAGATACCATTTTGGATAACAAACACTTTATTATTGGTGGGATTATAGACATAGTATCCCTCAGTTTCCTTAGGATACCCCACAAAAAGGCACTTTGAGGATTTGTGTGATAATTTATTAGAGGTTTATTGTTTAACATAAACCTCACATCCCCAAATTTCAAGGAAAGACAAACTAGGTTTCTTCCCAGGCCATATCTTATATGGTGTCTTTTCAACTGCCTTAGATGGAATACGTTTAGTGTGAACGCAACTATGTCTAGGGCATGGCCCCAAAAGAACGGTGGAAGATCTGTTTAACTCATCATATATCAAACCATATCAAATAATGTTCGATTCCTCTGCTTAGAAACGTTATTCCATTATGGTGTTTCTGGAGGAGTTAATTATGAGACTATCTCACAACTCTTAAGATGGTCAATAAACTCTTGGCTCAAATATTCACCACCTCGGTCATATCGAAGTGCTTTAATTATTTTGCCAAGTTGGTTTTTGTACTTTATTTTGGAATATTTTGAACATTTCAAAAGATTCAGATTTATGTTTCATTTGATAGATATATCCATATCTACTAAAATCATCCATAAATGCAATGAAGTACATATAACCTCCTCTGGCAGCTATATTCATTGGTCCATATACATCTGTATATATGAGGCCCAATAAATCAGTGGCCCTCTTACTATACCCAATAAAAGGTGCCTCTGTCATCTTTCCTAATAAGCAAGATTCACATGTATCATATGATTCAAAATCAAATGATTAAAAAAAATCCATCTTGATGGAGTTTAGAAATGTGTTTCTCATTTATATAGCCTAGATGACAATGCCATAGGTAAGTCGGATTCAAATCAATTGACCTGATCCTTTTAGTTTTTCTTCTCAGATCTTCGAGGTAGAGTTTGCAATTCCTCTTCCAATGAACGGTTTCATTGTAGAAGAAGCATACTCCTTCCTTTGGAGGCTTTACCTTCTTGGCTGCAGGCTTAGTTTCAGGCTTGTTTGACTCTTTGGTTTTACCTCCTGAGCCATTACCCTTTCCCTTGCCCTCGCCTTTCCTTTTAATACCCTTTCTTTTCTGAGCCATCATAACAAAGTTGGGCTTTTCTAAATGTTATGCTCAACAGCTTTGAGCATCCCATGCAGTTTAGAAATCGATTTCTCCATATTGTTCATGTTGTAGTTCATGACAAATCGGTCATAACTTTTAAGAGTGAGTTCAAGATCAAATCTGTAGCTAACTCCTGATATATGGGAAATCCAAGCCTCTCAAGGTCATCAATATAGCCTTTCATCTTTAACACATGAGTACTAACTGATGTACCTTCAGCCATCTTATAGGAATGTAAGGCTTTGTGGTATCATACCTCTCTTGCCTTGCCTGTTGCTGGAACATTTCCCTAAGATGCATAATTATCTCATGAGCCTCCATAAGTTCTAGATCTCTTTAGAGGTCTAGAACCATAGTGGCAAGCATTAGGCAACCTACATCCATAAAGTCATCTTTATGCTTCCTATAAGCATCTTCTTGAGCTCTTGGAGCATTGGCTACAGGCTCTTTAGGAATGGGTTGATCTAGGACATATGCTTTCTTTCCTGCTTGAGAACAATTCTCAAGTTCCTAAACCAATCAAGAAAGTTTGTCCCACTGAGTTTGTCCTTCTCAAGGACTGATCGCAGTGATAGTGTAGTAGTATTACTAGTTGACATGATTCTACAATTAAAATATGCAAAGTTATTTAGTAATCTCCCACTAAATTAACAACCCTCAATATAATAATTAGTGGGCTAAAATCCATATTTCGCTGAAATTTAAGTCCGCTTTGGCAAGACGCTTAAATTCAAGTTATTTAGGTAGGTAACCTTTTTACCAATTACATCATATGTAACTCTTAGATCTTTATGGGATTCGATCATCATATGATCCAGCATGTTTAATCCCATCTAATGCCTTGAGACCCAAAACCGTTTTGCTAATCTCAATTAAGTCAAAATAATAATGAATCATTGTGAGTAGCACCATTACTCACGCTTGTTTCACCAAGATAACTCAAATGCATCCACTTTGGTGGAACCTACAATTGAGCGATCTAGGTTTTAACAAGTTTCATTAATTGACGGCATTATGACTTAAGATTTTAGTTAGAGGGATTATTCAATTACTTTTGTTTATATGAATACAATCATGGTTGTATCTCATACAAATAAATACATATAAATGCAAAAGTATGTATGCAATGATCTACTCAAGAGCATAATTCAAACGTGACACAACATGGCTCACCTACCCTAAAATCCTCCCAAGCCAATGAGAGGACTTATCTAAATAAGAAAAAGAAATACATTGAGAGAAACCTCGTTTAAACATACGAGGGGAGTGAGATGAGAAGAGAATGTACATCGAGACTATTTAGAGGAAGGCACAGCACGCAGGCTGTATTTAAATATTACAACTCTTGTAAAACTAAAGCCATGTTGTTCACCATACCCAAACAATTTGGAGAAGTAAACCACGACAATCAACAATTCATACAATATGAAAAGTAATAAATGTCGTGATTGAGCTACGAACAATTAGCTACGGCAGTCCCGCTAAGCTGTCAGATTTTTCATATTAATTTGAAAAATCATAATTAAATCTAGAAAAATCCAATTGTAGTGGTTCAAAGCTCTATTTGGCCATTATTAAGTCTATTTTTGAAAATTTCATAAAATTATATGTCAACTGTTCCTGAAACTCTAATTATTCATCGCTGCCAGAGAAAACGTTCCAGATTCAAAGCCTAACTTCAAAAATTGATATCTCCTAATGTACTGATCCAAATCACACATATTATATATCAACTTAAAGCTTAGGATACCTACTTTCATTCTGGAAAGTTTCAGGATTATTGGATAAGATTTGGTCATTCGAAAATTTGTCACAATCACACTGCCTCTAAAAAACGAAAATCTGGCAGCACTACTACTATAACTTCAATCTTTAGGTTTTCAATCCAACCCCTCTAAAATCATGTTCAACTTATATATCACATATATAAGTACAAAACGAAGCACTAAAACTCAATTTAAATGCACAATTGACCTGGCTCTGATACCACTGTTGGGATTGGTAGGCACACAGCGGAAGAATTAAAAAAATTAAAATTGCAAAAGTTTACCAATCCCAATTGCGGATCTATCAACGGCATTTAAATCGAGTTAGAAAGAGTCGTACCTTATTCATTTTTGTTTGAATTCCCACAATCATCAACGTATTACGAGTTCACAAATCTCCATGTTTGGTTGCTCCTGAAATAATTTCCCCGGCATCTACATGTCCGCTAATTCTTCTTAAAAGAGCGTCAATCTCTATGAGTATGAGATTAACCATCCCCAACATCAACATGTCAACTAGTTCTTCTTGGAGTTTTGCCTTTTTCAATCTTGAGGAGCTAACTACTCATATCAGCTCCCTCTACTGGTATCCACACGAATAAGACCCCAACACCGGCAGCGTGCTAGCGCCTCTAATATGCTTCTAGGGTTTTCTTGTGGCTCTCTAGTTTTTCATCATCTGTAGAAAACCCTAGCTCTCATATTTTATAACTAGTAGGGTTATCTATTTTATGATGGATACTGGATTTTTAAAATTAATCTTAATTAATTTCAAAATCCTTATCATATCAATTAACATTTAATTGTTTTAGTAATCTAATTAAATAAACCTGGTTTAATTAAATCTGTCCAACAGTTTTAATTTAACCTATTTATTTAATTAGAATAAAGAGCCAATGGAATTTAATTTATCTTCATAAATTAAATATGAGATATTATCATATAATATCTTTATATATACACAATATAATAATATCATCATATAATATAATATTATCATATATTCAATATATATTATCAAATAATATATATTATATATATATAATATAATATTATCATATGATCATATAATATAATACTATCATATATATATAATATATATTATCAAATAATATATATTATATATGTATTTATGTATTTCAAAAATACATATGTGTATATAATATTATTAATATTCCTTTCCAAATATAAATATATATATAACACATATAAATATTTATCAAATAAATATTCACACAACATGTGTATATAATAAATATATATTTAAAATTCATTCACCCTAGATTAAACATTGTATTCATTGAATCTTAGACGCATCTTAGATTCAATGAATCTGGACATTATAGCTCGTGTTGGGCTATTCTTGTGTGCGACCCTGTAGGCCCAAACGAAGTTGGCAGTGGGCCAATGACTATACTAACCCACAAGTCGTAAGCAGCCTCTAGCAAGACATTACGACTACCCAATTCATATGAGGATCGACAATACGATATAACCTGTCGTATAACCATATCACGTCCCTTTTGTCACATGATATTTCGGTCAAGGATGAGGCATGGAGAATGTCATCCTCCTATTCCTGACCATTACTTTCTCGATCCCTGAGTAGTCTGACTATAGAAGTAGAAACTCTTTTCCATCGTAGTATGGCCATACATTTCTCAGACTTACTCATCGAGGGGCCCAGTAATATCTCTCACTAATGTAAGGGACAAATTCCATCTTGACCATTCACATTCCTCTACATGAAAACCATTAAGCCCGATTGTAGCCTTTATCACCACCCGGTTAAAGGTGACTTTTGACTAAGTCAAAGCTTAGTGACTCCCATGTAGGAATCCATGATGATCTCAGGTCAAAGGGCATTGTGACATGGTTATACATGAGATAAGCTTATGACTTGATCCATGCAGCTTTCTCATAGCGGGTCGGTCCAGCACCTTATACTCCTACAAGTGCCTAAGACTTTGATTAGTATCCCCATACCTTATCAAAGTCATACTGGTCTTATTTCATCTTTGCTCCCACATAGATGACCGACCAGGGACATTTAGGACAATCATTATGATTTATCCAAGGATACAATTATCACAGTGAACATGCGAATAATGTGATAACCAAATGGAGAAATTCATTGAATGACAATATTCAAAGTACAATGATTAGCCCCTAGGGCACAATTTCCAACAGATGTTTCATTTAAGCATATGGCTTTATGTTGGGTGTTACGAGTGTAGGATGGTGTATTTAAAAATGCAAGTATACACTGTCGTAATCAAGTAATATAGAAGTGAGTAGAGTATCGTTCCCACGAGGATTGATCACTAAGTGCCAAAATTGGTAATTTTAATTCTATTTAGTTGGTTGATTAGTTGTGATTGAGATTACAAAATAAAAATGATGAAATATGAATACAAGTGATATAAAGACAAATATAAGAAAAAGCCCTAGGGATTAGATTTCACTTAACAAATTCCAGATTGAATCACTTATCTATTATAGTCCAATTTATTCCACATGATTGATAGTCGAGTTTTCCTATTTTAATTACTTGCCTCTTCCAAGGTCAAGTAATTCTATAATTAATTGCTAACCCAATATATTCCTATATCAATTTAAGCAATCAATTATGCATTAAGATTTATGGAACTCAATTAAGACTACACAACCCATATGAATATATTCCTATTTCATATGAAAATTATGGTTTTAATTATAGGATCCACACACATGTATCTCCTTCCGGTCTCAACATACATATTGAAATCATCCAAAAGGTGGCCAATCAATTGTAAGCATTAAGAGCAATAATTAAAACTCAATCATGAAGGAAAAATTAAAACTAGATTTAATAAGTTAAGATTCAATCCGTTATTAGTAAGCTACGTCATCACCCTAGGAAAAGAAAAATTTAGCTCATAATAAAATTAAAAACAAAACCAAAATAAATTACAAAAATAATAAATATTGCATAAAAACTAATTACAAAAACATAAAAATACAACTACAAGATGCATGAAAATGAAAAATCTAACCTACCATATAGGAGGTCAAACCATCCATGTAGGTGGAAACCTATACCAATCATAAAGGAGGACTACATAGGCCTTCCATATAGGAGGTAAAACCATCCATGTAGGAGGCATGCAAGAAGTAAAAAAAAATGCAAGAAATAAATTCTAAAAATAACAACTCTCTCTCTAAAATAGAAACTCTCTCTCTCTCTTCCTTCCTCCTTCCTTCCTCTCTATTTTAGGGTGCCAAGAAGCTCTATTTATAGGCTTCATTTTTGGACTGTTACAGTATTTTTCTAAAGTGATTTTGCTACAGTGAACCGCACTGCTACAGTGAACCGACCACCCACTCACTACAGTGAACCGACTGCTACAGTACAATGCAATGGTCCGCTACAGTCCCTCTGCTATAGTAAGCTACAGTGATTCCAAACAGTACCAGACATGAACAGTGCATAATGAATAGTACCGCATGAATAGTACTTCCCTTAAATGCCTTCTTTAATTCTTCTTAATGCGGTACTGTCCATGGCTGCAAGAAAATCATTATTTATTTATTAATTACACCCAAATTGATTACATTAAGCTCAAATATAGTCCAAAATATCATCATATAAGGGAAAATAAATATGCAAATATTTTACTTATCATTGGGCGTAAAGTAAGAAAGAGAATTAAATGATTGGAACCTGCATGTTAACTCTCCATGGATAAACCACCCTAATCCACATCAGTAGTGGATGTTTCATATAAGTATATACCAATTTTTTATGGTATATATGGTGTCAATATGCCAAGAACCAAGCTTGGGAATATGCACCAACGCATGCTTGATTATTTTATTTGATGCTAATATTTGGTTTATGAGATTTGCTTAATTATATTTATTTATTCAAATTTCTCTTTCATGCTTACTACATCAATATGTCTTATAGGTTATAACTATTTGAGGCATTTGAGTGTATCAATGTATTTATCTCAATAAAATTGTGTCTTACCCAAAAACTAAAAAACAAAGAGAGAGAGAGAGGTGAAGACATTCAATTACTATCCCTTGTTTCATCCTTTGAATTAAACTCTTGCAGAAATTATATTGAGCTAGGAAGTACTTTGTCTTAGTTGGAATTACAGGTATGACAAAATTGTTGTCTTTTGCAATTCTGTAGAAGCCTTGCCACTAATTTATAACGACCTATTTTTACCCCCAAAAAAAATCAAAAGCTACTCATGTAAGACAAATTTGTCATCTTCTGATGCGTGGTTGGACTGTTACTTTTAATCTCTTAGAAGATCTCCTGTAGAGTATAGAGTGATTTTCTTAGAAGATCTTAGTTAAGGGTTTCTTTGAACTAGCATAGTCCTTTTTCATTTTCTCACGCCCTTTTCATTGAAAAAAAAACTCTTGAAGAATATGAAATTAAAATAAAGTTATAGTGTTGAAAAATGCACACTCTTTAAAAAAGAGAGCAAGTAAGTGTGTGTGTGTGTTCACTGGGAAATATTTGTGGGAGATCAGCAGGGCATTAATTTTTTCATATAAAAAACAAAATGTATTAAAATGAGCACTTCTACAAGACCTTCCATTTACACTCGTTCTGATGAGTTTTACGTAGTGAACTTGAACAATTGAACGATATTTCTTTTATAAAGCTTTCTCAAATCCCCACCTCAAAACAGGATTCGAACCTATAGTTGAATAGGTTTTTCTAAAAATTTCAAATTCTTGCAGAAGCGTATTCTAGTGGTTCACAACTTTGTTATTACTCATCAATTCTTATATTTTCCTTTAATTCAATTAAGGCAATTCTCTGCTCAAACTTAGTTCATTCATTTACATACACAACTGTGTAGCCTTGCAATGCTACCAAAGTGTTTAAGTTTTATAAATGTACAGTATTGGACCCTTAAATATTCAGTCTACCATCAGATCTGGCTCTATAATGCATGCATGATATAAGCATGCTAAGATCATCATGATTCATTCCTTCTATTTATTCTTATAACATTTAGGTAATATCCTCAAATATTCCCCTAAAGCATTGCTGACAATTCAACATTACTTACTAGGTTTACGAAGTTTATAGGGTTCATACTTTCATATATTGGAACCATAGTGTAACTTGAGTCACATCTTGACCTAAACATTATTTTAGCTTAGATCGGATTCAAGCCTAAAATAAATCTTCAATGTATTTATCTAACATTCATATGGCATCCCAAGGGATCACCATATTTCATACCTCAAGGTACTCAAGCCTTTATTCAAAATGTTTCAAATTTTTAGGGTACTTCCTAGGAGGTCACCAATCCCGGGATTGTTTTCACTTGAGCACGCTTAACCATGGAATTCCGTTGGAATCCAGAACACATGCCCACTCAGCATCTACTTCTCCAAAGCTCATACCCTTCTTTAATGGGTATACATCACTACTACTCTATTTCATTCTCTATATATAGCTCTACCCTACCCTCTAAATAGTTTGTTTAGCTAGAGGTTGGGAAAAATTCTATTTCTCTGGGTTCATCCCTAACTCACAATTCATTCTAGCGATGGAATCACTAATAATGTACCAATATACCTATTCTCAGCAACAGATCATACTAGCCAAATACCAGAATCTCTGCTCTGATACCATAAAATGTAACACCCTACTTCCGAAATCGTTCTAATGAGTTTTAGGCAGCAGATCGACCCACTAAGTGATATTTCTTTGCAAAGTTCTTTCAATTCCCAACCTTAATACAGGATTCAAACCTGTAATTGATTGGGTTTTTCTGAATAGTTTAAAAACTTTATTTTTAACATCATCATAAAGTGGTTCGTAACTTCTTAACAACTCATCGTTTCTTAATTCCTTGTATAATTACCACATTATTTCTTTCCTCGTTCTTAGTTTATACATATACAAATCTAATTAAAATACATAAACAGTACATTACCCTTCAATCTTCGATTCTCCTTCATATTTCCCCCTACATATCTTCATGAATTCTTCTCCTGTACTCATCATACCTATATGGTTGGTGGGGGAGGGTGAATTCATGGAATCTTAATAGCAAACATACAGACAATGCATGTAAGATGAATGTTAGTGCATGATATACTTGCCTCACATAGGCTCATGTTCACATAATAATATTATGCATGCTCAATGTTTCGTACAACATACTTATGGCTATAGTAAACATAGAAAAAGTGCTTCATACATGCTTCACATAATCAAGCAAAATAATACAATAGTTCAATACACAACATAATCATCACATACATACAAGTAAGTTAACTACCTTGTGGACCAATATCCTTCCTTTGTTTCCTCTTCTTCCAACCATTGAAGCTTCTTAGAAATTCTTCCATGCCTCTTCTTTCTTGACTTCTCCATGGCCCTAGATACCCAATCACATCATTAGAGTCATGATCTTGAGTCATTGGAAGTGTATATTAAGGTCCAAGAAGTTAGGAAGGGCTAAATAGATCAATTTCTTTCAAAAATATGAAATTCTGGAATTTGGGGGTCTTGGTCACGGCCAAAAACCTCTGGCTGCGGCCAAGAATCTGGCCGTCAAGATTGTCCTTTTCTTGATTCTTGGAAAAACTTGTAAAAATCATAACTAATTCTAAACAAATCCAAATGATTTGATTCCAAGTTCTATGTGACCATTGTTATGTCTACTTTCGAGGGAAAATATAGCCATAAGCTAAATATATACACATAGGTACAAAATTCCCTTTTATTGAACATTGCTCCATAATTATCCAGTTTTACTTGACCAAACTTTAAAAATGTAGAACTTCTAGCAAATAAATCCAATTGAACATTATGACATATCAAATTAAATCTTGATAAGTATAATTTCATAATAAAAAGTTTCACAAGATTTGGACATCATTCAGTCACTCAAAAACACCACACAGGAATCTTAATAGGGCAGAAATTGGTAAAGTTTCAATTTGTGTTTCAATGATATAAAATTCATAATCAAGGCTATTTTGACACAATTTTTCATATAAAACACAATGGAATGATCAAAATTATCAAAATCCCAAAGTTTTAGCCCTTACCCTTCTGACCAAACGAAACCCCTTTTCAACAAAATTGCGAAAACATATTTTTGTCCAACAACTCGGTCAAATCTCATCATAAATATAATCGAACTGTAAATACATGATTAAACCTCAAAAAAACCTCATTGGGTGAAAATGAACAGTACAAAACCCTCACAAAAACTCATCCAACTAACAAACTAATAGGTTCAAAAGGAAGCTTATGCTTACCTCTACACGTTTCAACAGTCGGTTCGGAGTTCCGACAGTACTTTGGCTGATGAGTCGGCACCAATCACTTCCAAATGAAAATCCAAAATCGTAAAAATGAAGCTTGGGATGAGTAGAAGAAGGTTTGGAAAGGGTACTTTGAAAAGAAATTCCGATTCTGTAGTGTTTCGACGGATTGGAGTTCTTGGAAAATACTATTCACTCTTCATCTCTCCTCCACCATTTCTCAACGTTTTTCCAGCATTTTTCTAAGTTTTGGAGGAAACTGGAAGAAAATGCAAGGCCATAAACAGGTCTTAAAAGCATTCACCATATGTCGTGATCCCATAGTGCCATTTGTCCAGTATTCCACTGATTCGATGACACGGGTCACTTGCTTTATGGTCTTCTCTTTTTCTCTCACTTAGGTGGCGCTATAATTGTCAGGGGAAGGGAGAGGCCTGACAATTTCTCCAGACTCTCGGTTTGGTGTTTGGGAAGTCAAGTACGTGACCGAGTCAGAGACCGATGGATTTACCTTACCATTGCGCTAGGTGTCACTCTCTGGTGGTGACAACTCAAAAGGCAATATTACTTTTTAATCATGAGAGGACAAGTGTAATGTTCTCATTTAGCCAACACAAAAGTTGTGTCATGATTGCTTACTTTATTAAAGTCACTTTATCGATGTCTACTCGGAATTCTACTCAGGTTTTTTCTCGGGAATGCGACACGCATATTGAGGCCCATCAAATATATACCATGTCGGGTGTGTGTGTAGGCCCCACATGGTGCCCCATACCGGTATCTGCTTTAAAAACTCAGGGTAGACATGTATACCCCGAACATGTGCACACCTACACCAGCTTATTTATCCCGACAAATCGATCCCTTACATAATGACATAGTTGGGTGGCGTCTTTCTACCAAACCCAATGACACCGTATACGTGTCCTGTGCACATATGCCCCGACACTTTAATCATATTACCTGTAAAATACCAAGCCCTCTACCCGATAGGGCCAAATCGCATAGTGAAACACCTCATTTTCAATAGCTCTGATACCATAAATTGTAAACACCCTTCCATATACTTACCTTACCGGCTCTTAGTTCCATTAAATCAGAGTAAGCGAGCGATAAATTATTAAACTAAAAGCCGTTCTCTTATTCATGCTAGAAAATTTCTCAAATACATTAGAGCGATTCTCTACTTATACAACATTCATACATACACATACATCCATATATACACACATATACACGAAATACAGGAAGTAGTGCCCCGCACTACGGCCTCCTCTTCACTTCACGTCTCCATATCTCCTCCATGCATCTTCATGCATCTTCACCTGTCTAGAATGGTTGTTTGGGATGAGTGAGATTCGAGAGAATCTCAATAGTAAACAATACTACTATACATGGAAGATATATATGAATGCATGACATGCTTGCCTACCCTGTTTCATGCTAACATAATGACATGCTGCATGCTCAATGTTATGACATACCAATGGCTATCGCACAAATGCAACAGAGCTTCAATCAATCAAATATGCTTAACACAAATAGGCATAGCAGTCACACAATCAATGCATATAACATACATATCACACCCATGCAGGAAAGGTAAGTCCACTACCTGTCGGACCTCACGTCCGTCCTCAATCCTTCATCTTTGTTCCGGTTCAGGCACGTCCATCCATTAAGTCCTAGAATTCCATCCAAATACATTTAATGAGTTATTACTCTTTCTTATATCATTCTAGACTCGTATTAGTTGATAACTTAGCCCAATTACGCTAACTTACCAAAATGCCACCGGAAGCCCGGCCTGACTGTACTTTTACAGAAATCACATCATGGGCCAATCTTACACAATTTCACATGTAGAATCCATTTATGACTTCATATTAGTCAAATTCAGGCCCGAATGATGAAAGTACCCCCTTGAACAGCCCCTATATAGAGCAACAAGGGCAATTTGGTCATTTCACCTTCTAGGCCTTTCCTCACTTCCCCTTCAACATGAACCCTAAACAATTTGCTCTTCTAAACTCCATGGAATCATCCAATCGATGAAATTCCAACTCTACCCTCATAAACCATATAGGGCATCCATTTTAGAGTTTTCAGAAGAGTTGTGCGGTTCCTCCCTTTCTTTAACTTAATATCCTCCTTTCTACTCCTTATTACATGATTAGCTGTTTAGACATCCATTAGACATCATTTCGGCCCCCAAAACATGAATAGAATGAGAGATGAACAATACACTACTTCCAAAATACTCATCCAAATGATAAACTGAAATGGTAGAAAGTAGCACACGCTTACCTCTACCCGCTTCTGAATCCGGTTTGGAATTCCGGCCGGCGAGACGGCACCAACGGCCTCCTAATGAGAATCCGAAACCATAGAATCGAAGCTTGGGATGAGTAGAACAATCTTTGTACTGGACATTTCGAGAGAAAACGCCGTTTCGGACGAGTTCCGACGAAAACAATACTTTCTCTCTCTTCTCTCTCTCCTCTCGTTCTCCGCCGCGTTCTCGTTCTTTCCTCCGTTCTCATTCTGATCTGTTTCTCTTTCTTTTCCCTTTTAATCCTGAATGCACAAGGAAGGGAATTGATGATGAAGGGTGATGATTAATTAAAATCATCCGGTGGCCTTTACTCAATTAGTCCACCTATCACATTTCTTGCATAGCAAGTTTCTTTTATCTTTTCCTTCATCATTCCATTAATATTAATGAGAAATAAGAGAGTATAATTCACTCTCAAATTATCTCATTACACCACCTCAAGTGGTCCACCAAAGCCTTAAGCTTCTCCTCATATTGACTTTACTTGATAATAATTACCAACATGGCTTTATTAATTACCAAGTAGTCATTTACCTTCTTTTAATTCCCATTCAACTCAACATATTGGGAATATTAGGGAAAAATCCTCATTCCTCATCTTATGGCAAAATTACCATTTTGCCCTTACCTTTTATTCCCTTTTAAATTCCAAAGATATTAAGGAATTTTGGGATAAATATCATTCCTCACTTGGACATTTGCCAAACCGAGGTCTAGCAGTCCACTTAATCTAGGCTTAATCTCAAGCCTTTGATCCCAAAATTCGGGGTATTACACATAGTCCCTGAGAGTCTTTCTATATCTCATCATTCTTGCGACTCTTTCCATACTGGGCTTAGTCGTTTGCCTGATACATGCTTATCATCAAGTCTCTAGGCCCAAAATTTGGGATATTACAACTGTCCAGTCCTAAAATTACTAAATGTACAATAAACGAGTCATTACTCATTCATGTATTATTCTAGGCTCATTTGGTTGGTTATCTTAGCTTAAAACTGCAAAATGACAAAAATACCCCTAGGGACCCGTCTAAATCCCTTTGTATTCGGTCTAACTGTACTTCACCAAAAATTATGACCTGGGTTTTTCCTACACATTTTTGCTTGTAGAATCCATTTTTGACATTGGATTTGCCAAGTTCACTGCCAAAAGATGAAAATGCCCTTGGCAGCACCTAACTTAGGGTTTTAAGGGTAATTTTGTCATTTCACATTCTAAGGCATTTATACTTCAAACTTTTCATATTACTTACACAATTTTCCATTCTAAACCCAATGGAATCATTAAAACCATGAAATTCCAGCCCTCCCAAACAGGTCTGGAAAAAATATTAGAATTGTGAGGGAAAATGATGTTGTTTGTTTTCAATCCATATAATTCCTTCTTTTCACCTCTAATCATATGTTTAACAACTTAAACACCTTTTAAACATGATTAGTGTGAATTTGGGCAGTACCTCCCTTTTGGGTTTGGCATTCCCAAATCACAAACTAAGCTAAAACAAAGTTAATCAACAACCACAACAACCAACAACAAGCAATAATCACTAGGAGATGACAAGTTCTTGTGCTTACCTTGATCTCTTGACTCTCTCTCTCTCTAAAATCGTGTTATTTCTCTCTCCTTTCCCTCTTGATTTTTTTTTTTTGCCACACATTTATTTCAAGAAGGAATAGATATATGAGAGAGTTATCATGAAGAAGAAGACAAGAACAAGTGGAAATTACTTGAACCTACCTTGTTTGCCTCTTGATCTTGCTCTCTCTTGTTGTTCTTCATTTTCATTCAGCTCTCTCTCTCTCTCTCTCTCTGCGCGCGCGCTGCTATGTTTGTCTGAAATAATGGCTAAAGGAAAGATGAAGAAGCTTTTAAAAATATCCTCTTGCCCCTCCTTGAATATTAATATTAAACACATGCCATTTACTTTATATCATCTTTTCTCTTTCCTTCCTTATGCTATACGAATATGGCCCTTTTAATTCAAGTCATCATCTTTTTGTTTGGCCTACAATTATTACCGAAATATGGCACAAGAGAAAGAAATAAAAAGGGCTTCTTGAATTATTATATTTCCTTCTCCTCACATGTTACTTTTAGTTGCAATTGTTGACCAAAGTTATCATCTATTTATAACTTGGTCAAATTGTCTCCACATGTCATATTTAATAGCCAATATTTATTTCCCCTTGCTTTTCCTCTTTTTGGACGTCACATGGCTCCTTTTGGGAAGAGCAAATTGGCTTCTTGAATTTAATTGCAAATTATTACACAAGTTTACTTTTGACTTTTCCACCTTTTTAGTTGGCCAAAAATGCTTCTTTCTTACTTTTAATGGACCAAGTATATATTCCCCTTCTTACTTCCCTATTTGGACCAAATACTCATCAAGAATAGGGAAAAAATATATGACTTCATGCTTTATGTTCAAAGAACTATTTTACCCATACATTTTTTTTGTAATTTCGCATTTTGCTGAAGAACTGACAGAATTTTCATCAAATTTTGAAAATTCATAGTTTTATTTATAGATGTCTAATTAGTGTGGTTCCAAAGGCTATGTGACCTTTATTAAGTCTATTTTTAAGAAAAAATATAGCCTTTAACCAACTAGACGCTCAAAATTCTCAGAATTATCATTTTTTGGACACTACCACAGAAACTTGCCAGTTTTACTTAGTTGAGTTCAAAAATATATAACTCTTTGTGTACAGCTCCAAATGACTTATATGATCTATCAAATTAAAGCATGATAAATCTAGTTTTATTATGAAAAATTCATAGGCATTTGACATCATTTTCCTATTTAAAATCATCATGAAAACTGACTGCCCTGCACATAATACATACTGGTAGCATTATTCCAACTTTTGGAATTCAAATCCATTCTTTCTAGAGACCATTTCCTTTTTCCTTTGGATCTGAGTCAAGTTCTATATCATCCTGACACATCTTAAAGGAATCGGATATTTCATTTCGACTATTTGGAACTAAATCACATACTTTAGTTCCCAAATTAACCTCTAAAAGTCTTTATGGCTCTTGACATTTTTGGAACTTTTCCCAAACTGGACTTAGTAGTCTTCTTCACTCAAGCTTATTTTCTAATCTTTAGTCCTAAAATTTAGAATATTACAACTTCTATCAGTTAAAACAGAGCAGGGCGAGAGTTACTACTTAATAGTTACTGTGTGTAATGTCACATTTTCAATTTGACATTTGCTTTTGATTTTTTCAAAATTGAATTTGGGTTAAATCTCAAAAGTTCATATAATCAATCAAAAAATAAAGACCGGAAATAAAAAGACAGATTATCTTGGGGAATATTTTATTATACTCGCATAAAAAGTACAGTTTGGAAAGGAAGACTGAATTAAAGCGCATGAGATTTGCTTTTGCATGCGGAAAAGTTCTATAACATCAAAGGCGTAAAGTAGGCAAACATACATGTTCTCCAGACCCTTTCTTTCCTCTCTCAGTTCTTCCAGCGCCCCCCTTCCCCCCCCCCCCCCCACCCCCCAAAAAAAAAGAAAAAAAAATTAAAGGGAAACAACAGACGCAAGTTGACGGTGGACTTTTAGATTAATTACTCTCCTTAGAGAGAAAAAAGCCTCTAGAACAAGAGGATACAAATCAAAATCCACCCCTTTAGTATCATTCCCCATTTCCCCCTCCCTCCAAATACTAAGATTCCATAGGCCTAATTGAGAAGTTGTACACAATATACAAAAAGATTCATTGGAATCGACCATAACAAGAATACTCTAACAAGGACGACTAATGAAAGGTAGCTACAGAGTCCGCGACTTACAAGATCTAAACAACATACAAATTCAAGCAACAAAGAAATGCTTCTTCATGTTCATAGTGACCGCATTGCCATCACAGAGACTGCATCGGGCTCGTGACCGTGAACCCTAAATCGGTATATACAAGTGTGCGAAGGACTTCCGTGGTTTGATGTGAAGTCAAGCCTTACTGTGTCAATAGCTCCAGTGCTTCCAGAATCTGACACATCAAAAGTCTGGGCATTACTCTTTTCAAGGTCATATGTAAATTCAGATAATAGAAACATCTCAGTTTCTATAACAGATTCCAAATTCCGCCCTTGCAGCCAACCAGAAACCCTGCAGTCCTTGGGAGCACTTGATCTATCATATGCAACACTCTGGTAAAACGTAAAATATTAGCATAAAAGATAATAATGGGAAATATGACACAACCAAACACATGGCAAAACCAACATGAATCAGAGACATCCAGATAACTATAAAAATGTGCCAACACACACACACACACACATATCAGAAATCAAAATGGCTAGCACTGCTAAGACTTCACAAAGCAAGGAAGATTACTGTGACCACTTTAAACTTAGAATGGAGGTCACTAGCATATCACCCCTACAAGAGGGGATCCCAGACCAAAACCTCACCACCTGTGGTCTAAAAGTCCTCGAACTACTGCCATTGTCATGCTGAAAATAAATGGGAAAAAGAGTTGATGAAGGAGGGAAGCACATAGGTTAGATAGAAAAGGCAACATAATCATGAGAAACTAACGATACCAAGACAGTGCCAGTTATCCCCAAACCACAGGTCCTCCAAGCAAGGCATAAAAGTAATTATTATGAAAAGAAACATGTTACCACCATACTTGCTTAAAAGTAAAAACCAACAAATACTATCAGGCCTTTCAATTAGTCTAGGAAGCACACCCTCTTCATCACAGAGGAAAAAAAAAAAGAAAAAAGAAGATATATACTAGTTATATCTACCATCATCATCACTCAATAGCAACTGTACGTCTTAACTTTTTTATTTAGAGGTATAAACAAAATCATTTTCGTCATCTCATTCTCCTCTTTTTTTTTATCCTATAGAAGGCCAGTTAATTCTACTATTAAATATACGGGCCATCTTTGGTTTTCTGTTTAGCAAAAAATCCATTTGTCAAAAAATATATTTGGCAGAAGTAAATTTGATAAACTTAAAAGTTGCTTGGATGATAGATAATTAAAAGTACTCTAAAAAGTATATATACTAAAAAGTACATGGGTTTTATGATATATAATTTTTTATATTTTGTTATGTTAAAAGTGTATTTATTGAAAAAATATATAAATAATATACAATCGATATGGTGAATAATACTCCCTTTGGCTCATAATGTGGGACATATCCTCCAAGGTAGTATTAGTCCAAAATGTAGAACACTTTATAGTTTTAAGAAATCTTTTTCATTTTTACTTATGTTGGTTATTGTACCATGAGATCATGAGAATCATGCATAGGAAATTGAGTGTTAGTTTTAGACCCCAAAACTGGATAAATAAGCCAACCTTTCATGAGATTTGGAGAAAAAGTTGAATTTCCTAAATATGCATGATACATGTTGGAAGTGTCCTACATTACAGACCAGAGGGAGTATATATAAAAGAATATATAAATAATATAAAATCTGTTGAATAATATATATAATAAAAAATTGCATAAATAATTTTGAAATGTATCAGGGTAGCATGTGAGAAATGAGCAGTTAAAGTCTAACTCCCCTCATAAATGATCCAACGTCCCAAAATTTGAAAAGCAAAAGCTTCGCCAAGTTCCATTGGATAAAGGGCTTTCAGATCCATTTTTTCCATTTGCCAAAAGGACTCTTAAAACACGCTGATGCAAAGCCAAACAACCTTGGGGTAACCTTTGGATTTGAAAAGGACATTTGGAAAGCTGATTGTCAAAACCAAAAATACACTAAGTGCTCACTTCGCATAAAGATAATTGTGTTGTTTTTCATTTTTCATTGGTTGCTTTACATTTCATTTCAAGAGAATTTATTGAAGAAGGGTAAAAAGCAAATTGATTAGGCTAGTTTTAATTTTCTAGAGGACCTATTGAAATCATATTTTGCATCGAAATGACTTATTTAACTGTTAGCAGAACAAGCAACTAGAATAGCTATTTAACTTTAAGCCAAACTTCTTCAGCCAATAAAAGAAGTGATGTTTCCAAGATGATGAAAATAACAGATAAATTGCAATTCAAAAGTTAAATATTCTTTTTTACCACCAATAAAGTCCAATTTTTTAGTACAGTGCATCGAACTAAATTTGACTATAGGATTCACTGATATAAAGATCCTTTAAATGCATGTTAAATATAATAAAGCATTACTTAATCAAAAAGTGACGAATATCAATTATAACACAATACATCATGTATAATGCTATGCAAAGTCATATGACTCATCATTATTAACATGAACAAACTCTTGTTCAAAACGTTAAGATCAAACTCATAATCTCAAAACTACTTTTGAAGCCTACCCATATACTATCGATTGGAAAAATGATATGATATTGTAATTTGGTTTAATGATTCAAATTGTAGTTGTGTTAGTTAATTAGGAGAGTGGGGTTAGCCATTAGTGGCACTAGCCGTTTAGGAGCGGCACTAGCCAAACATGGCCTTATCCATGCCTAATTACCTAAACACCCCTGATTAGTGATAGAGTTAGTCTGTTTAGTTAGCTATTACCGTGGTACTGTCATATGCTATTGCCTATATATATGACAGTCCAACCATTGTACAGGGGACTTTTGACACATTAATGAACGTACTATTCAGTCATCTCCTCTTCTCTGTTTCTCTACTCTTCTCTACACTTTCTTCTCCTAATCTCTTCTGATTTCTCCTAATTCTACCCTGAATTCCCAATTCATAAAGATTCATATTACAAACCTGCATCAAAAAATTATTTTGCACACTAAATAGTTTGGCTTCTTCAATAATTAAACTGAAGCTTTGAAATCAAAAGTGCATAACTGTTGGGTGAACACAGTTCAAATAAAGAAAGTAGACAAGGTATGGGATTTCTAAAGTGAGGTGGGGCTTCAGATTTGATTAGCAAATACAGGGGATGGGCTGGCTTTCTGCAAACTCAAAATGAGGTGTATGCTGTTTAAACATTTGTTAAATAAGACATAATTTTTTGCAAACAAGACGCAGCCTGTTAGAACCCCAGTAAAATGTGAGCACCAAAAGTGCCAGAAAAGGCATGATTACAGCAATTCAAGCTCTAACTTATTATAACTATTCAAGTTCTAGATTTCCCTGATAACAACAAGTCTTATCTCATTAGGTGAAGTCGGCTACATGGATTACAAGAATACTTTATGACTATTCTAGGTCTAATGGTCAACTGCCAACAAGAATGAAAACATTCAACAGATCAATTATTCAACTAGCCAAACTATCCATTCTTGTTTTTTAATAGAAAAAATAGTTCATAAAAGAAAACCGCACCACCCAATCCAAGTTACTTGTATCAACAAGGAAATTCATATAATTCAAAGGATTAACATGGCACCAAAATACATAACAGATCAAAGTGTGCAAGCCAGCCCCACCCCTGAACTCAAAGACACAGATGAGCAGAAAGAAAATAAGCCCTCCTTGTTGAGGTTTATCAATCAGTTTCATCAGTCAAGTCATATATAAAGCATCCGTAAAAGTCATTATTCAAGTAATAAAGCCGTGCAGATTGTATAGGAAAGCATTTCTTGGGTAGTATATACGTTCTTCTACGAAATTTGTCACTACAGTTTTCCAAAGATATCGGTAAGTCATCATAATTGCAATTACTTGAAAAGCTTCATTTATTTAAAGGCAAAGAATTTAGCATCACAAGAAGATAAAAAGCACATTGGATCCTCTAAAAGCTAGAAGCAACAAACTAGAATAATAAAAGCCAAAAACAAAGGCATGGTTATGAACTAGTGTATGGAATTCACATACCAAGACTACTCAGGAAGTTCATTTATGTGTCATAGCACATCACGCTGATCAATAAACTTACTTTGCCAAGGCATGTATATATGTGGACAAAGTATCGACACAAAATATAAATAACGCAAATGCAGAGAACATATGACCCACTTTCTTATTTTGACACTAAATAAAAAGCGTACCCATATTGAAACAGGCATGTGCATAAAGCCATTACCTTTGCAACATGCTCTAATGTGACAGACTCTGGAATGATAGCTGTTCGCAACTTGATCTGCACAAACCCAGTGCTCCCTTTCAAGGCAAAACACTGACCTGGCTCTCCAAAGCTGGGTTTTAACATCTTATCAGCATTGGTATGAACACCATTTTTTGCGGATAGTAAGAACCAATTAGTTCCCCTTCCCACTATAAATGGTTCTGAGTGCCTGACAACCATGGCTCCACCACTTGCAACTGCATAGTCCACCCTACCAAGCCCATCAGCAGCATGCTTCTGAATTTCCTTCTCAATAATCTCTCTTGCATACGTTTTTATCTCATCCAAGCTTGCCTCTCCAAGATCAGCGCCCTTTGACTTCTTCAGCTCATCATAAATCTTCTGAAACTCTTCCTTAGATAACCACTCCACTGCCTTCAAAACCCCCAACGACTTCTCAAGTCCTTCACTCTTGGACTCTAATTTCCTCAACTCACTCTCCAAAATGACTCCCTGATCATATATTTTCTTATTAATTTCCTTCTTCAAACCCCCAATCTCATTCTCAATCTTCCTGTCCACAACATCAACTTGGACCTGGATCATTTTTGCCGTTGTTTTCAACAATGATTCCACATCCGCAATTCGCCCCTCAAATTCCAGCAGCACTGGTTGGGGTCCCACCGCACTTTCACCAGATTTCAGAGCCAGTCTCCGAATCAATTGAACCAGCCCCAAAAGCACAACGAGAAGCACGAAATTCTTGGCAAAAACACTCAAAACTGTTAGCCACCGAGGTTTATCAGGCTTTGGAAGGACCTTACGAGTTCGCCGTTGCACAGCAGTCGAATTTCCAACGGCTTTCTTGGCTTGCACGAAATCCTTAGAAGATCTATCCAGAACTGCGTCACCACGAATAGAATGGTGACTCAAATCTCTCCCATTTCCCCCGGATGTTACTTTCTCATCTCCGCCTGCGCCGGGATTAGCGATAACCGGAGAAACACCAACATCATTGGCCAGCATCTCAATGTTTGTAGCCTTCCTTTCGGTAGAGACAACCGGTCTCCGACGTGCAGCCGGGTTCGCCGCTGTAATCGACACCGTAGAAGCCGACATTGGGATTACCAAGCACTGGTTCAAAATAAAACTTGGCTTGCAAGATCAAAAAAACCCTAATCCGCTAGGCAAGACGAGAAAAACCAAAGAGTAAGAGAAGGAAGAAAGTGAAGAACGATGATGTAACACAAGTATCCCGAGAGAGACAGTACGATCTGAAGAAGGAACAAGAGGATAGAATTGGAGGGAGCGCTCGTGCGGTTTTCTCTTTGTAAATTTGATTCGAAGAGAGCATGAAATGAAATTTGAACAAGGCGTACAGACGATACTTTTGAGCGCGTTATTGTATGAGCTCTGGCCCATTGGCATTCAGTCTGTACGGATTCGGCCCAACACTTTCAATTTTATTTTTAACAAAATTAAAAATGGATTAAGTTGCAAATCAATCCTAAGATGTTTCAATGTTTCATCATGTAAACCTAACATAATAAATTTTTTTAGATACAAAATTATACTTGAAGGTTCCAAAATAATACAAAAACCACATCGGTTAAGCTAACCAATATTGACCATTTGGCAAACACGTCGCAAAAGCATATATAAACTTTTCAAAATAATATAAAACCTACGTCACTATTAAACTAACAAATGTTAAACATTAAACAAACAATTCTATGTGTAGTTTTTCTGTCATTTTAGAAACTTCCTATTTATTGCATCATTTTCTTAACTACCATGTTTATTAAACAATCAACTCTGGTTAACTTAATAGTTGATACATTTTTGTACCATTTAAAAAATTTTATTTATACTTTTTCCCTTAAAAAAACTTTATAGTATCATATGCATATTGTGACATACTTCACGGGTAACCTTAACTTAAAAAAATTGAAACTTATTCATCATTATTTTTATCAAATAAACTAAAATAAAAAAAGCTTTTGAAAAAAAAGACAATTAAATACCTCTAAAATTGTTCCCAAATTAGTTCCTCGAAATTGCGCAATACCAAAAAGGAATTTAAAGTAGTTTTAGAAATTTGGCTAATTAAGTGATATTTAGCCAAATACAGTTATTTAAAATATGATGAGGCCTCAAATAATTGGATAAAATGCGGACTAATTATTTGAGGATTAACATAAATCTATAAAAATTATTTTGCCATCAAGACATGAGAATTTAGGATTAAGAAAAATTAGAGAATTACTATATAATAAAAAGGAATTATTGAAGGTTTGGCACAAATTTTAAAATTGTTCCCAAATTAGTTCCTCGAAATTGCGCAATACCAAAAAGGAATTTAAAGTAGTTTTAGAAATTTGGCTAATTAAGTGATATTTAGCCAAATACAGTTATTTAAAATATGATGAGGCCTCAAATAATTGGATAAAATGCGGACTAATTATTTGAGGATTAACATAAATCTATAAAAATTATTTTGCCATCAAGACATGAGAATTTAGGATTAAGAAAAATTAGAGAATTACTATATAATAAAAAGGAATTATTGAACCATGTTTATTAAACAATCAACTCTGGTTAACTTAATAGTTGATACATTTTTGTACCATTTAAAAAATTTTATTTATACTTTTTCCCTTAAAAAAACTTTATAGTATCATATGCATATTGTGACATACTTCACGGGTAACCTTAACTTAAAAAAATTGAAACTTATTCATCATTATTTTTATCAAATAAACTAAAATAAAAAAAGCTTTTGAAAAAAAAGACAATTAAATACCTCTAAAATTGTTCCCAAATTAGTTCCTCGAAATTGCGCAATACCTCCTGTCTTCTCGGTGGTTCAGGACGCTGTGTTTCGGTAGCTTCTTCATCGTCGGCATCATTACTGTGCGGCTAGTCTGGGTGTTGCTGGTGAGATCTCATTGCGCGGCCGGAAACTGTGTTTCTTCTCCGGTGAAATTCTGTCTCTGCAGATCTGCTTTCTTCACGGTCCGATCAGTCTAAGTGGACGCTGTGGTCGGTAGCTTCTTCATCGTCGGCGTCATCACTGCGCAGCTGGTCTGGGTGTTGCTGGTGAGAGCTCACTGCGCGACCAGAAGCTGTGTTTCTTCGCCGGTGAACTTCTATCTCTGCAGATCTGCTGTGTTCTTTACTGTCCGATCTGTCCTTCGCTGGAAAATTCTCTGATTTGCTACTGTTGCTCCCATAAGCTCGGACAGATTTGCTGTTCTCGGCAATTTTTTTGCCGTTGAGTTAGCGGTTTCATTTACTTTTTTTTTTTTTTTTTTTTTTTCTGCTGTTTGTTGCTGAAGAGAAATTCCTGTAATTCTGGTTCTTCTGTGGAGCTGTAAGTTTTGACGGGTCTTTGGCCAAAGCCTCTGGCAGGAAGGCTTGGGGCTGCTGAAGATGAGTGAACGAGAAAGAGAACGCAGTCGTGAGAGAGGGAATCCAGAAAAAAAGATTGAGGAGATTGATACTTTGGAACGTGGAAGGAAGAAAGTTCGTGATGATAATGAAGAGTTCACACATAAACAATCTTTAATCCCAAGAGTTGAAGACTGGATGAGTGATGATCCTATTAGAGAGAAAACTACTATACCGGAGGAGACTAGACGATCATATAAGGAAGCATGTATTGAAAATCAGACATTAAATCAAGCTTCAGATGAAGATGAGGAGTGGTGGAGAGGAGATGGATGGAAGTCAAGAATTGAAGTGGAGATGACACAAAAAGGACCAAACATTATTGTATCTTCGGAGTTCAAAAAGAAGTTAGCACGGAAATGGGCGACTTCGCTATTCGTTAGACTCCTTGGAAGGATGGTGCGTGAGGATCAACTGGGTCGAAAACTACAACAACTGTGGGGACGTAGAGGGGAGGTCGAAACTATTGAGATAGGTTCCGGATATTTCCTGGTACGCTTGAGCAATGAGGAGGACTATGATTTCGCGTTAACAGGTGGACCTTGGGTATACATGGATCATTATCTCGCAGTACAACCATGGAAGTCAGAATTTGATCCTGATGCTAGTGAGGTCTCCAAAATAGCAGCATGGGTAAGAATTCCTAAATTCCCTGTGGATTTTTATGATAAGGGTATTTTATATGTAGTGGGAAGCCAGATTGGACGGATTTTGAAAGTTGATACAAACACTCTTAGCCAAACTAAAGGCCGTTTTGCTCGAATATGCGTTGAAGTTGATTTGAGTGCACCCTTACTCCCGTCCTTAATGATTAATGGGAAAGAGAAGAAGATTGTTTATGAGGGTTTACACATGATTTGTTTCTCATGCGGACGGTATGGTCATGACATGGAACATTGTACTAAGAATCAATCAATAAGCACATCAAAATTGTCAGGCATGGAGAACCAGTTAGTCCCTGTAGATGAAACACAACCGCCAGTATGCTCTGAGACGAAGGATGGAATATATGGAGAATGGATGGTCGCACCACGTCGGAAAAGGGGGCAACGGATTTCAAACGTAGGCAATAGCAATTCTGGCCGTGAGCCTAGGCGTGATGTTCGTTCTCGAAATATGACAGGAGGATCACGGTTTGAAGCTCTTAATACTGATAATATGGGAATGAATGATGGAGATAACGATGTTAGTATACATCAGGGGAAGAGCCATGTCAATTTTAAGCAAGGAGAGAGAGTACGGGAATCAAAAGGGAAATCAAAGGCAACTAGTGGATCAGATATTTTAAATGTAGGATTAAAAGAGAGGAATTCTGATTCTGTGAATAATGCTGGGCATCTAAACAAGTTGAATAAAATACAGGGTATCCAGGTAACTAAGAAGAAAGGAATTGAAGTGGGAACATCCCAAGGAACTTTGAGTAGGGATCCGAAAATTCAGCAAGCTAAAACTCAAGTAGACTCTTCTATGTTGAATCCTCACAGTTTGCCTCGAGAAGCAGGGTTGTCACGTAATGCTAATGCGGAAGGGGGGTTAGTCTTTAAAAATAATTACACAGATCCCATTCCTTCCAATATCAGATTAGGAGCATCAAATCCTCTTGATCCAGGCGCAGATGGAGGGGAGAATTTTGTTAATCTAATGAATTCTTCTGGAGATGTTGATGACGTGGAGATGAGCGGTGTCGGGGATGAGCAACAGGGACATATGTCTCAATAATGCCTGGTTTGGTTGTGCCTTTTCCTTTTGCTTTTCATTAATTTTATTAATTTTATGATTATTATGACTTGGAATACTCGGGGTGCCGGTGGTGCCTCTTTTCACAGGTTACTTGGTGATATAGTTGCCAGACATGGTGTTAATTTCTTTGCACTGCTTGAACCTAGACAGCCGGGGATTAAAGCTAATCTCATTGCTAGGAAACTGGGATGGACGCATATGCATGTGGTTGAAGCTCAGGGCTTCAGTGGAGGTATATGGTTATTCTGGGATTCTACTTTGAATTTTTCTGTGATTGGATCAGGTGATCAATTTATTCACGGTATTGTGAATCAAGGTAAAAGTGATGAGTGGTCGCTGACTGTGGTTTATGGGCACCCTAATATGATTAATAGACGCCAGTTGTGGCATATTCTTGAGGGTATTCAACAATTGGTTATTGGAGGCTGGGTAGTGATAGGAGATTTTAATGCTACTTCTTGTCCCCAAGAACGTTGGAGTAAGAATAACAGGGATAAGTCGGGCATTGATAGGCTTTTCCGGAATTGGCTTGTGGGTAGTGAGCTTCTAGACATTGGTTTTAATGGTCCCCAATTTACTTGGGGCAATGCTACGAGTCATAGCAGAATTGATAGAGCTTTGGTGGATAAATGCTGGTTTACTAATTATCCTAATGCCACTGTTACGCACCTTCCTAAATTTAAATCTGATCATTGTCCGGTTCTGGTGAATACTAATTCTCATGTCTTTTCTGAAAAGAAACGGAGACCTTTTAGATTTTTTGCCCCCTGGGTTATGCATGAAGACTTCAAGAGCTTTGTACAGACAAGATGGGAGGTGAAAGATGATTGGTGCGGATCTGTTAAACAGTTTACTGAGGATTTGAGGTTATGGAATAAGGAGGTATTTGGTAATATTTCTTATATGAAAGACATTTTATATAGAAGATTAAATGGTATTAATACTAAGATGGCTTCAGTTGGTATCTCGGAGAGTTTGGATAAATTAAGAGGGGAGCTATGGAGTGAGCTTGAAAAGCTTTTGGCGCGGGAAGAAGTTATGTGGCTTCAATATTCCAGGGCGACTTGGTATGTGGATGGTGATCGTAATACTAAATACTTCCATACTCTGGCTAATGGGAGACGGAGAAGGAATAAAATAGAAGCTTTGAAACTTGAATCTGGGGAGTGGACATATGATGCTACAGAAATTATGAGAATGGGAAGCAAGTATTTTGAAGATCTTTATATGGAGACTAATACGTATACTGGATCCTTGGTTTTTGGGTGTACTTATCCCAGAATTGATGATGTGAATCTGCGTATTTTGGGGAGATCTGTTGAAGATAAAGAGATCAAAAGTGCTTTGTTTGATATGGGGCCTTTGAAAGCGCCAGGACCTGACGGATTCAATCCTCTTTTTTACCAGAGCCAATGGGAAACGGTGGGAACGTCTGTGATTGATTTAGTGAAAAAAATTTTCAATGATCCTACGCTTATTCGACAGATTAATGGAACTCAAATTGTTCTTATACCTAAGGTAGAACATCCTGAGACGTTTCGTGATTTTCGTCCTATAAGTTTGTGCAATGTTGTGTACAAGATTGTTACTAAAGTTATAACTAATAGATTTAAGGGTGTCATGCCTTTAGTGATAGCCCCAAATCAATGCAGTTTTGTGAAAGGACGTCAAAGCACGGACAATATCATATTAGTTCAGGAAATTATCCACTCTATGAAATCTTTAAAGAGGAAAAAGGGCTTCATGGCCATAAAGATTGATCTGGAGAAGGCGTATGATCGTGTTAGATGGAGTTTTATCACAGCTTGTTTAAGAGAGCTTAATATCCCTGACTATATCCTTAAAGTTATCCAAGCTTGTATGACGACGCCCCAAATGCAAATGCTTTGGAGTGGTGTGGCTTCAAAAATATTTTTCCCTTCTCGTGGAGTGCGTCAGGGTGATCCTATATCGCCTTATTTATTTGTAATCATGATGGAAAGACTGGGGCATCTCATTCAGACTGCAGTAGAAGATGGGGACTGGCAACCATTTAGGCTCTCTAAAAAAGGTACTCCTGTCTCTCATTTATTTTTTGCTGATGACCTCATTTTGTTTGCAGAGGCAGACCTTGAACAAGCGGGGGTGGTGAAGGCCATCTTGGATGATTTCTGTGATATTTCAGGTCAGAAAGTGAATGCTGGAAAATCAAGAATTTATTTCTCTAAGAATGTGAATCATAACAGGTGTAAGGAAATCAGTGACTTTTTGAACTTTATTCCGACGTCGAATCTTGGTAAATATTTGGGAATGCCTATCTTACATGAACGGAGCTCTAAGACAACGTATAACTTCCTCCTGAATAAGATGGATGTTCGTCTGGCTAATTGGAAGTCCAACATGTTATCAATGGCGGCTAGGCATACTCTTGTGTCTTCTGTTTTATCATCTATGCCTTCTTATGCTATGCAGACTGTTCCTCTTCCTTTGAGTACTTGTGATGAAATTGACAAACGATGTCGTAATTTCATCTGGGGGAGTAGCTCAACCAACAGAAAACCTCACCTAGTATCCTGGGATTCAGTTTGTAAACATAAGGAAGATGGTGGTCTGGGTCTTAGGAAAGTTCGCGATCAAAATAAAGCTTTCATGATGAAGCTTGGATGGGGTATGATTAATAGACATGACTTGCTCTGGGTAAAGTTTCTACGTGAAAAGTATAAAGCTGGCAATGATATTATTCCTAAAGTTGGGAAGCGCAGATGTGAGTCTAATACGTGGAGAGGTATCCGGAATAGCTGGGAGAAAGTCAAAGATAGTATATCATGGAGAGTTAATAACGGCTTGAGCATTTATTTTTGGAAGGACATGTGGGTACCACATTTGGATAAGCTGGAGACGTTTATAATCCAGCCTTTGTCTAGAGACATTATTGAATGGAGAGTGGCTGATTGCATCACCCCCTCGGGACAGTGGGATGATAGTAAGTTTGAGCATCTTCTACCAAGGCATGTTTGTGCAGCTATCAGACGAGTTAATATTCCTCTTTTACACGGTCATGATTTTCCGGCATGGAGATGGTCTTCTGATGGAAATTTCTCGCTTAGTTCGGCTTATAAACACTTAATGGGTAAACCACAGCATCATGACAGATACCGGTGGAGAAATGTTTGGAAATTAAAAGTCCCTCAGAGGTATCGTACTTTCTTATGGTTATGTTCTCATGGCCGTCTAATGACAAATTTGATACGATTCCATAATGGCGGACATCCAACAGGAAATTGTGGAATATGCAATATTTCACATGAGTCGATTTTCCATGTCCTACGAGACTGCCCGATGATTTCTGATCTCTGGAAGGGTTTTTTGCCACCTGAATGGCATGAGCTGTTTTTCAACATATGGGACAGGAAGGAATGGCTTGCATGGTGTCTGGGACGAAAGGATATAGTACAGGGATTCGAGTTTCGCCTTTGGTTTACAATCATATGCAGGAATATCTGGTTGGCTAGAAATGAGCGCTGCTTTAATAATGTTACTTGGAGTAGTACTAACATTTTAGCCCGTACTCGTGCTTGCTTATCATGGGGCAATATGAATCTGCTCCAAAATCAACATGAGGAGAGGAGTAATCCACATTGGAAACCTCCACCGCCTGGATGGATGAAAATTAATACTGATGGATCAAGGAATGAGAACTCTGGATTGTGCACTTGTGGAGGTGTATTAAGAGATCATAATGGAAAGTTCTTGCAGGGGTTTATGTACCGAATTGGGCAAGGGACTGTGGTTTCAGCTGAAGCTTGGGGTGTTTTGTGGGGTCTTAAAATTGCTTGGGATAGAGGATACAGACGAATTTTACTTGAGTGTGATTCTACAGAAGTCATGGAGCTGATTCAAAATACGGTACCTCAAGAACATCCTGATTTTCAAATTTTCGAGGAGGTTTGTTCTTTGTTGAATAGACAATGGGAAGTGGAGCTATTATGGTGTATTAGAGAAGTTAACATGGTGGCTGATGCTATGGCTAGGGAAGCGCAGAGAATGACGATGGACATCCATATCACTGATTCACCTCCTGATATTATTAGGAGTTTTTTATTTACTGATGAGAAAGAATTGAGAATCTTGTTTGACTCAGGAGGTTAATCCCTGAGGTGTTTTATTGTAGTTTTTCATTTTCTATCAAAAAAAAAAAAATAGAGACAAAGTTTGAGATTCTCATTCCATGCTCACTCCATTTTCATCCCATGTGGACTTATGATTGTATCTTATATATTTGAATATAAATTGGATAAGACTGGTGACTGGGGACATTTTTGACTCGATGCTTATCCTCATATTTGAGGCATAAGTGCCATATATCACTTTGATATTAAGACTCGCATAAAACATTTGATTCGGGAAATTTTTTACTTGAAAGGTTTATTTCCATTTTCGAGACAACTTATTTATTTCATTTGAAGTTATGACTCATAGGAAAATCAGAAAATGGGTACTTGGGGCGAATCAGAAAATGGACTTGGGGTGAATTTGACTCGGATAAGAAAATGAACCCTTATTCCCATATTTGAGTTATAAATGATGTTTTCTTCTTTATATTAGGACTCCGATGATAAGATTGACTCCAGATAATTTTGACTAGATACTTGTAAACTCATATTTGGGGTATATATAAAGTTTTTATCATTTTTTATTATTCAAATACTCTTAATGACTTGAATAATAATTTTTATGTTTTAAATTTAGAAAAAATTTTATATAAAAACGTTTTAAATAGGAAAATTCCATATAACGTTAGTGAATTTAACAAATCTTAATCTGCGTCTATGGCCCAATTTAGGATATTTGAATGTTGGGCATTTAGCCATGATACCCCTAACCCATTGTGAAAAGAAAAGACAGGGAAGGGAAATAGCACTCTGCGAAGAGCAACAAGAGAGCTATGGAAGTCGCCATGTGGGATATGTGATCCTCCACCGTTTCACTCCTTTTTTTTTTTTTTTTTGATAAAATTGTTTTATCCAAACGAAAGGAATGAGGTGCATAGGCAAATGATTGTAGTTCACGATAATTTGGCTCAAATTAAAACCCAGAATTAAAGGTAAAAAAAAACTAAAACCCAGAATTCTAACGCAGAAACCAACTACTGTATCCTGGATCGACAATGAAACCCATATATATGTCTACAATATCACATATGGAGAGTACTAACTCTACCGATTTCCGATTTCATTCCAGTTCCCTCAGAATCCATCCCCTCTAAAGAAAAATAATTTCGCAAATCAAAATTTACCATTTTTTCTCCGTATCTGTAAATCCACTATGTTATTAGTTTATAATAATTCAACTTCCCATTACTATTACAAAAGAGGGATTTAGTGGCGTCCTTCTTACCATAAATAATTGTTTTTTTATAAATTTAGAAGTTATAGCGCTTACTATTATAAATGTCATAGCTAATGTATAAGCTTGTCGGTTGTTTGCTCTCTATTTTTTTTTAAAAAAAAATTTTGTATGGGTCAGTTATGGCGCATGCCATAGTTGGCCTTAATACCTTGTATGACGCTTTCTTAGGCAAACGCCATACAAGACACTATTTTTTTTAAAAAAAATTGATACTTATTTAATAATTCACAATTTATTTTAATAGAAAATCAATAATTTGATATTTTTAAATTTTGAATGTATATTATTTGAATTCTCCCTCTATTTTATGTATGAAAAATATTTTGTATTTTTCATTCTTATAATATTTATGTATATCTATAATTTTTTTCAATAAAATTTTCTATCATATTTGGCATGATTGGCATCTAATTTTTTTTGGGTCAAATTTTAAAATAAAACATTAATAGCTTCCCTAAATGCCTTGTATGTATGGTGTTTGCTTAGGCAAGGCCCCATACAAAGCACTATTTTCTTAAAAAAAACATGGGAAGCTACGACGCTTGTTTAAATAAGAGCCATAGTTACCTCCCTTTTCCTTTGAAACTCAAATCCAGATCTACGACATTATCTTCTTGAGCTTTCCATTTTTTAGTAGAATCTTATCTCAAATCTTGTCTTATCCCTTCAGTCCTTGCTTCATTAATCTACCACCTTTTCTTATACATTCTCCCCACTCCCCTCTTCCTATATAATACTTTGTCCCCATTCATTCCTCTCTATTTTTACCAACAACCCGCGGCATTGTCCCCACTCCCTCCTCTCTATTTTTACGGCAGCAAGTGTAGAAGCTTTCTTGGTCCCCTACTTTTTTTTTGTTTCTTGTCTCCTCCTCCTCCATATTTCTTCAACATTTGGTCCTCATTTCTGTCGGCAGTACAAAGCTTGGTCTCCCATGTTTTTTTTTCTTCTTGTCTCATTCTACAAAAACTCCCTTGTAAGTCTTGTTTTTGAAATATTGAAGCTTCCATAGATCAGCACTACAGTTTCCTTTTTTTTTAAGTTTAAAATCTCCAATGAATCTTAGCTTGTAGTTTTATGTGTGCTTATAATTTTTTTTCCAAGTATTTGCTTGAAGTTACAACTCTCTCTTGTTAAACTTCCTATACATTATAAGTTTTTTAATTTTTGAACTTACAAATATAATTTTATTAGTCGTTACTGGTTTAATTTGCTCAATGTCTTTTATATTTAATTTATTACAAAATTTGAAAAAATTATTCTCAATTGTATATGTTGAAAATTAATTAAGATAATATTACATGTTACTAAATATAGGTTGTATATGTGAAGATATATGTAGTAGTTATAATTTTTACCTGCTATAGTAATTGTTATTGATAAGTTGCATAAATAAAATAATTATAACACGCTTAGTGCCTCGTAGCGTAGTGGTAAGGCATCAGGCCTTAATGCCTCCTTCCAGGTTCGATCCGGTCCGCATCCCTTGGATGCTACTCAAAAAAAAAATCAAAAAAACAATAACACTTGTATTTTTGCTGACTTGTAATACATCCAATTAATTTAACTATAATATGTAGTGATTTTACGAATTAGTTATTCGTTTGGATTTATTTCATTCTAGTTTGGATTTATTCATTTTGCTATGAATTTGTACTATAAAATATAGGGTTCATTAGGGAAAGAAAAAATATTATGTAAAATTATTTTTTTAAAATAAAAATACTTCCTGTGGCGTTTCCTTGGGAAAGTGTCATAGGAAGTGTAAAACACCTTATTTTCAATAGCTCTGATACCACCAAATGTAAACACCCTTCCATATACTTACCTTACCGGCTCTTAGTTCCATTATATCAGAGTATGCGAGCGAATATATCGATAAACTAAAAGCCGTTCTCTTATTCATGCTAGAAAATTTCTCAAATACATTAGAGCGATTCTCTGCTTATACAACATTCATACATACACATACGTCCATATATACACACATATATGAAGTACAAGTAGTGCTCCGCACTACGGCCTCCACTTCACTTCACGTCTCTATACCTCCTCCGTGAATCTTCACTTGTCACTATGGTTGTTTGGGAGGAGTGAGATTCGAGAGAATCTCAGTAGTGAACAATACTACTATGCATGGTAGATATATATGAATGTATGACATGCTTGCCTACCCTATTTCATGCTAACATAATGACATGCTGCATGCTAAATGTTATGACATACCAATGGACATCGCACAAATATAACAGAGCTTCAATGAATCAAATATGCTTAACAAAAATAGGCATAACAATCACACAATCAATGCATATAACATACATATCACACCCATGTAGGAAAAGTAAGTCCACTACCTGTCGGACCTCACGTCCGTCCTCAATCCTTCGTCTTTGCTCCGGTTCGGGCACGTCCATCCATTGAGTCCTAGAATTCCATCCAAATACATTTAATGAGTCATTACTCATCCATACATCATTCTAGACTCGTATTAATTGATAACTTAGCCCAATTATGCTAAATTACCAAAATGCCCCCGGAAGCCCGGCCCAACTGTACTTTTACATAAATCATAACATGGGTCAATCCTACACAATTTCGCGTGTAGAATCCATTTATGACTTTATATTATTCAAAATCAGGCTTGAATGACGAAAATGCCCCTTGAACAGCCCTTATATAGAGCAACAAGGACAATTTGGTCATTTCACCTTCTAGGCCTTTTCTCACTTTCTTATCAACATGAACCCTACACAATTTGCCCTTCTGAACTCAATGGAATCATCCAATCAATGAAATTCCAACTCATGGCTCACGCCCCATACATGACAACCCATATAGAGTTCTCAGAAGAGTTGTGTCGGTTCCTCCCTTTCTTTATCTTAATATCCTCCTTTCTACTCCTTATTACATGATTAGCCGTTTAGACATCCATTGGACATCATTTCGGCTCCCAAGACACGGATAGAATGAGAGATGAATAGTACACTACTTCCAAAATACTCATCCAAATGATAAACCGAAATGGTATAAAAGTAGCACACGCTTACCTCTACATGCTTCTGAATTCGGTTCGAAATTACGGCGACGCTCTGGCCGGCGATATGCAACCAACGGCCTCCAAATAAGAATCAGAAACCATAGAATCGAAGCTCGAGATGAGTAGCACAACATTTGTATTGGACATTTTGAGAGAAAACGCCGTTTCAGATGAGTTCCGGCGAATCAACACTTTCTCTCTCTTCTCTCTCTCCTCTCGTTCTCCGTTCGCGTTCTTGTTCTTTCTTTTCCTTCTCATTCTCATCTGTTCCGTTCTCTTTCCTTCTTTCCCTTTTAATCCGAACGCAGGAAAGGAAGGGAATTAATTGATGAAGGATGATGATTAATTAAAATCATCCGGTGGCCTTTACTCAATTAGTCCACCTATCTCATTTCTTGCATAGCAAGTTTTCTTTCTATTTTCCTTCATAATTCCATCAATATTAATAAGAAATAAGAGAGTATAGTCCACTCTCAAATTATCCCATTATACCACCTCAAGTGGTCCACTAAAGCCTTAAGCTTTTCCTCTTATTGACTTTACTTGATAATAATTACCAACTGATAATTGAATATTTATTACACTCATTTGTATCTCTTGATTAATAAATTTAGATTGTTTAGTAATAAATAATGGGCTTTTATGCTTATTTGGGCTTTGAGTGTTTTATTGGATTTAACATATTTTAATAATAAAATTCCAGATTTACAACCCTTCTCTATTTTGATCTTAACTCTTGAACCATATATCCGAATGATCTCATTCTTATCTCATTTTTTAGATGATTCAGAGGGCAACAATTGATATGAAGACTTGAAGGGAAGATTCGGACAAGAGGATAGTCAAAAATGCAGTCAATGTTATATGTATTTTTATGGATTTTTATTGGACCCAAATTTTGTAATGAAGCACTATTTAGTATGGATTTTCGTTTTGGGCTGAACTGATGGGCTTTGGCCCATTTGACAATTAGGTTAAAACCTAAGTTAGCTGAAACAATGGACAGAATGTTTTAATGGACGTTTTTGGATTGAAATCAGAAGTTCCAAATTCTCTGAAATGTTCTTCGTGTTCTTCGTTCGTTCTTCGGATTTTCCAGCCATGTCCGGCTAAGTTTCTGTGACTGATCTATGGATTGAGGATTCATGTTTCCAATCAGAGGACATACTTTAACTGGTAACATAATTCATTTCTATTTACTCTAATCGGACCCGATTTCTGGAATAGTTCGAATGTTTGTTTTAATATTCGGATCGGTACATCCCAAGGACACAGTTCAGATCGGGTTACAATGCTACTAAATGATTGTACAGTAGCACGCCACCCATACGAACAGAACCTAGACAATCGTCTAGTCGAGGGATTTTCTGAACGAACACAGAGATTTTGGTTCGTCCATATCCAATCACGAGTTCGTTATAATCTTCGTCCTATGATGGTAGGAAACTATGAATCCCAATCCTATGGTTAGTCGTTTTAATCTGTTTGATCTAGTTCGTTTTTGATTTGTCTTTAATCTGAATTTATTGTTCGATAATAGTTTAATTAAACCCCCCCAATCAATCATTGTTTTGAATGTTCTAGACTGCATGTAAATTCTGTGGGAAACGATCCAGGTTCTCTGTACTGCAAATCCTCATTGAAACTGGTTATTTTGTGAGAACTCGACAATTCTCATCACCAACATGGCTTTATTAATTACCAATTAATCATTTCCCTCCTTTTAATTCCCATTCAACTCAACTTATTGGGAATATTAGGGAAAATCCATCATTTCTCGACTTATGAAAAAATTACCATTTTGCCCTCATCTTTTATTTCTTTTAATATCGAAAGATATTAAGGAATTTTGGGATAAATATCATTCCTTACTTGGACATTCGCTAAACCGGGGTCTAGCAATCCACTTAATCTAGGCTTAATCTCAAGCCTTTAATCCCAAAATTTAGGGTATTACAGGAAGTGTCATACTTTTTGTGGCCTTTTCTTAAAAAAACGCCACATAAAGCTATTTAAAAAATAAAAAATAAAAATAAGCTGTGGCGCCTTCACAACTTCAAGAAGCACCACATCTTCTTTTAATGGCATGGGAAGCTTAAAATCATATATACACACAACCTATAAAATCAATTCATGCTCTAGGATTACAGATGAACACAAAAGGATCAAGGGAGGAAGATTAAACCAACTTACAATTACCTCTATCGAATGTTCGACTTTGAAGGAGTTTGGACGTTAAGGGCTCCTAGATAGGGTTGTTTTCACTTTTCAATTTGCTTTTCTAATAAGTAAGGGATATGGAGGTAATTTGACTCAATTCTTAAATCCCTAATTGTGACATGTAATCTGATATATAATTTGTTAAGTTCATTGACCCAAATTAGAATTTGTGTAATTCAACTATCTTTATATGAGATTGTCCCATAAATTTAAGTTCAGTCTTATAATTTTATTTTGAGAATATTATTACCCTTAGAAAACAAACTCTTTTCTAATTTTGTTATCATCAAAATATAAGATCTAAAACCTTAAGAGTTTGGGATGAACCCATCAATAATGAGCCAAATAATGGTGCTTCCCACCTGGCTACTAGATTGTATAATAAAATTATTTATGAATAAAAAACATGATATTAATCAAGTAAATATATATTTAATTTGATAAATTGAAACAAGCACAAGCTTAGAAACAACGTGACGATTTTCTGGCTACGTACGCATTAGACTTGGGTAGAGGATATCATTTCTTGGAAGAACCCCCCGACGCCCTCCAACAAATCCTTTGTGATGATGCTATGGGGCTTGAGGACCTGCGCCTTTGTTGTGTTATTATTTAATCTGTTTTGATCACTCCTTCTGTAAATGAAAAAAATATAGTATTTTATGATTTGATGAATTTTAAAACTTAAAACAAATATTTTTGTATTTTGTTGTGTTACTATTTGATATGTTTTGATCACTCCTTCTGTAAACAAAAAAATATAGTATTTTATGATTTGATGAATTTTAAAACTTAAAAAAAATATTTTTGTATTTTAAAGTCAAAGCATATAATTTCATTGCAAAAAGCATATAATTTCACTTATTTATCCTCAAAAATTTCTTTTAAGCACTCCTATGTTAAGAGGGTCTTGAAAATTGGCAAGCATTAAATGGACAAGTGTTCTAAAAAACAAGTTTGAAAAAATTGTAAAAAATATTGATACTTATCCAAGTCAATCAATTTAACACTTATAACTCATAATATTAGAAGTTAACAATATATATTCATCTTTGTTGCAAAGGTTCATAACAAGCTAGATTAGTGCAAGCCAAAACATGTATATTACAAAATAAGGAAATATAAGTGCATTACATCACAAAAGGTTCATAAAAGTAATGAATGACAATATAAGCTAATCAACACTAAATGACAACAAGTCATGACTATATGGCAGTATCACCACTATCACCACCCTGAGAATGAACTTCAGTACGTTGATCCTTCTCCCCCTTTTTGGCATAATAAAAAATGGTGGTAAAGGCATCATCAGGAGAGGTAGGAGATGTAGGTCTAGATGTAAGAGGAACATTGGGGGTTGCCTGTCACACTCAGTGGATAAGGAAGGAGTGTAAGCGACTATAGATTGAAGATGAACTACATTAAGGGGTGTAGATGCATCATTAGTTGTGTCACCTTCTTGATTGGCAAAGGTAATAGTCGAAAGCTGGGGCTAGAAGCCGAAGAGGTGGGATGACAACAGGATCATTGGGATCATGGACATAGAAAGGAACATGATGTGGTTGGGAGGTTTGAGAGGGCTCTTTAAGAGTCTCAAACACATCAATTTCCTAATCAACATGAGAATCAAAATCATCAAGATTATCGGGGTTATTAGGATTATAAGAGTGATAAGACTGAGAAGGTGAACGAGATTGAAGAATAGGATCATTATGAGGTAGTTCACTAGAAGCTATATGATTAAGGGGAAGTGGTTTAGAGGTAGTTTGTGTGTGAGGCTGATCAAGAGTGATATCTATAGGAGTTGAGGATACATGATCAGGTATAGTGAGCAATATATTGCCTTGAGAAGTGGTCTCAATAGTAGGGGTCAGGGTAGGGACATTTGTAATTTAAGTAGAAGCACAAGAAACAGGTGTAGGTTGGAGGGTGCAGTCTGGCAAGGAATTAGGCACCTAACTTATGTCTAAATGATCTCAGAAGGCTTCCATATTCAAGTAGTAAATGGATTTGAGCCTCTTGATAAGCAATTATGTTTTTGAAGTTCTAATTTACTACATCACACATCTATCTCATCCTCTCATCAATGTGTGTGACGAACTCATCATTAGTGTTGGATATGTTGACATGAAAACCTGAAGTATCTCCTTCAGATACAATTGAATAGTTGAACCAAGAAATGAAAGTGCAGGAGAGCCACCTTGTGTAGAAGTTTGAGTGTCATTGAATCTTGATGTTCGGGGCTCTTGTCTCTTTCTTTTCTTTGGAGTGGTAGCATGAGGGTGAATTATAGGCAACATTATGTCCAATTTCCCAATTTGATTTATGCTAAATTGGGGTACCTTTCCAATGACTTATTAGGATCTAAGTACCAAATGCCATTTGCTTTCAAGAAAAGATAAATTTATTGAAGATATGTCATTGGTGTAGACCTTGAAGAGGTGAATTTGTACCTCTTGATTTCTAAGAAGATGATTTCTTCTAAGTTCCTTTCTTTCTTCCTTAATATAGAAGCCACCATCTTGTAGTCTCTATCTATGAAGTGAGTAAAGTTGTTGGACTTGTCTACTATAGCCCAAGAATATATATACCAGATAATCCTATGTAAGTCACACATGATGTTGGGGTTGAAATTGAGAATTCCCATAGGATCCCCTTGTCTCAAAATCTTATACATCTCTCTTTGAGTTAATTCCTTTGGTGGTCCTTGTGGTAGCTTCTTTATTCCCAACCACTCATTGATCTTTGAAGGTGAGATGATGAACCTGTTATAATATCCCGAATTTTAGGACAAGAGACTTGAGATTAAGCCTATATTAAGTGGGCTGCTAAACCCTGGTTTAGCAAGTGTCCTAGTGAGGAATGATATTATTTCCCAAAATTCCTTTATATCCTTGGATATTAAAAGGGAATATTATGGTGAGCTAAAGAGCTTAGGGAAACAATGAAAAGGGGCAAGAAATGATTTATTTCAATAAATGATAAAGGGTGAGGGCAAAATGGTAATTTTTTCATAAGATGAGAAATGATGGGGTTTCCCTCATATTTCGAATGATTTGAGTGGAATGGGAATTAAAAAGAGGGAAAATGACTATTTGGTAATTAATGAGCCTATGTTGGTGAATTATTATCAAGGAAAGTCGAAGAGTTAAAAGCTTAAGGTTTTGGTCAACCACTTGTGTGGTGACATAATGGAATAGTTTGAGAGTAATATTTCTCTCTTTTGATCTCATTATTTTCAATAGATGAAGAAGCATGAAAAGAGATGAATTGTCATGCAAGAAAACTAAAGAAGTGGACCAATGGTGTATGGCCACTTAGATGACTCCATAAAGTCATCATCCTTCATCCTTTTATTCCTCTTTCTTGTATGAATCAGAATAGAAAAGAGAAAGAGAAATCAGAAACAGGAAAGAGAGAGAGAACAAGAATGGAGAAATCGAACGGAGGAGAGAGAGAAAACTTGCAATCGCCGGAACTTGACTAAAACGGTGTCTTCTCTCAAAGTGCCCTGTACAAACATTCTTCTACTCATTCCAAGCTTCATTTCTGTTGTTTCAGATTCTCTTTTGGAGGTGTTTGGTGCTGTCTTGCTGGCCGGAGTGCTTGTGGAACTCTGAACCGGATTTAGAAACGTGTAGAGGTAAGCGTAAGCTTCCTTCTGAACCTATTGGTTTGTCGTTTGGATGAATAGTATGGGAGTTGGGTACTATTTACTCTCCATTCAAATAGTGTTTTAATAGCCTAAACAATGTCCAATAGATGTTTAAACGGCTAATCATGTGATTAGAAGTAAAAATAAAGGTATTAAGCCAAGGAAAACGGGAAACAGACATAACTTTCCCAAGAATCTTAAATTGCTACCTGATGTGGTTTATGAAGAAAGAATTGGAATTTCATCAATTGGATGATTCCATTAAGTTCAGAAGGGAAAATTGGGTAGGGTTCATGTTGATGTTGAAGTGAGAAAAGACCTAGGGTGTGAAATGACCAAATTACTCTTATAGCTCTAAATAGGGGCTGACAAGGGGTGTTTTCGTCATTTGGGCCTGAATTTGACTAATCAAAGGTCATAAATGGATTCTACACATGAAATTGTATAGGATTGGCCCAGGTCATAATTTCTGAGAAAGTACAGTTAGGCGGGGCTTTCGGGGATATTTTGGTAATTTAGCATAATTGGGCTAAGTTATCGACTAAAATGAGTCTAGAATGATACATGGATGAGTAGTGACTCATTTATCATATACTTGGAATTCAGGACTCGACGGATGGTACCCGAGTAGGAGCAAGGACGATGGTTTGTGGACGGATGTGAAGTCCGAGAGGTAGTGAACTTATTTTACTTGCATGTATGTGATATGTATGTGTTTGCATTGTTTATGTGACTTCTTGATTGATTGATGCTTTGTTATGTTATACGATGGTTATGAGTATGTTGTAACATGAGCATGCATGAAGATGTCATGATATTGGCATGATTTTATGAATGGCAAGCATGTCATACATCATATATATATCTTACATGCATAGTGGTATAATTTGCTACTGAGATTCTCTCGAATCTCACTCCTCCCAACCAACCATTTAGACAGGTGAAGAATGCATGATGATATGCACGAAGGAGATATGGAGGTGAAGAGAAGGTCGTAGTGCAAGACACTACTATATGTATTGATGTAATGATTTGGTATTTTTGTGATTATACATTTGATGTGTATGTAAATGTATATGTATGAATGAATTAAGTTAAGCAGAGAATCGCTCTTAGTTTAATTAAAGGAGAATAGCTCTAATTTCATTAAAAAGGTAAGTAAATCGCCCGCATATACTCTGATATAATGAAATTAAGAGCTGATAAGGTATTAGTGACGTAGCGAATCTTGTGGAAATGTATTTAAAGCTTTCTACCATTTGAAAAACCCTCTCAACCTTAGGTTCAAATCCTGAGTTAAGAGCGAGGATTTATGAACGTTATTGAACATTGGGTAGTCCGGGGTTAAATCCTGGTTCCACAACTGATTTCACTACTCATTCATACTCATTTTAGGGTATTGGAAATAGGGTGTCACACTTGTGGTATCTAAATGTTGTTTCCAATTGATCCTCAATCACAGTGCCTCCTTCTGAGAAATCCTCTATAGGCTCAAGATAATAGTAGAAGTGGCAAACAAATTTTAGATAATAAGGCATATGAATTGATAACCAGGGCATATATTGACCAAAATACATAAATAAATCTAGCTTCAATGTCTCTAACAAAACTTGAAGATTAAAGTATAGCATGTTACAGATTGGTCTCGTAGCAAAGTGATCCTTGAATTTCTTTGAATAATCTAGTATTGTAGTAATATATTTTGGAGGAGACACTAGGAGATCTTCTTTATTCTCTCCCTCTTCCTTTGCCTCAGGAGAAGCAACTGGAGTTAAAGCAAAATATAAGGATCAATATTATTCTTTTGAGCTCTTTGCCTTGGCTTCTTAGGAATTCTTGATTCAATTGCTTCATCAAGCATATTGGACATTATCTTGTTAATCTGAGCTTGATATCGAGCCTCTTATTTATGCCTTTCATTCTAAGAGGGTGCATATGAATCATAGTCAGAGTCATGAGGAGTAGGAGGTGCCTTAGATTTCCCTTTCTCCATTGGACTCATAGAGCCAACTCTCCTCATTGATTGCGTTGCTTTTAGCTCTTAAATAACTATTCTCATTGCCTTAGGTTGTGATTCAGGTGGAGCCTTCTTAAGAACCTTCACCCTCGAGTGCTTCTTTGGTTTGGCTCTTGAAAAACTATTTGATGTGATCGATTATCTTTCACTGTTGTAAGCTGCGCTAATTTGATTATGGGATCATCATTGGTTCACTCTGCTTATGGTGATGATCACTCGAGTGGTCCCTCGAGTGATCCTGTTCTTTCTTTCTTTACTTGTTTAAGCCCTTCTAGTGATCTGCCAGTGAGAATGATCACTTAAGTGATGAGCTCTTATTCACTTCTTCCAAAGATATGTATTGTAGTGAAGCTTCCTCTAAGTCACTGCATCCACCTTCACTTAAGTAATGTTGGTCATCACTGGCACACATCACTCAAGTGATGAGACAGTGATGTCCACTCTATTTATGTAATATCCCAAATTTTGGGATTAGAGGCTTGAGAATAAGCTTTAATTAAGGGGATTTCTAAGCCCCAATTTAGCAAGAGTCCCAAGAAGGTATAAGAAAGAGAATGGCTTGTAGAAACTGCACCCGGAATAGAATATGAATTTTGATGTGGATTAGTCGGAAGAAAGTACCTGATTCCTTTAGGATGTGTCAGAATGACATAGAAATTGACTTAGATCTAAAGGAAAAGGGAAATGGTGTCTAGAAAGAAGAAACAAAGAGAAATGTAAAGAAAGAAAAGAACTAATGGCACAAGAAATAATGTTGCCATAATTAAGGGTAAAAAAGACAATTGACACTTGATCTTAAGGTCAAAATTAGAAGATAAGATGAATGGCTAGGATTTGCTCTTAAAAAGCAAGAGCAATTATGAGGGTTGAAAAGAAATTAACTCCCTCCCCTTAAGGCCATAATTTCATCCAAAAGAGAAGAAAAGAAGGAAGGAAGAAAAGTCAATAATTGTGGCTAAGGTATCTTCCAATTATTTCAAACTTAGAAAGTTTGACCAAAAAGCAAGACACGAAAAAGCAAGTCAAAGAGATCAAATTGGTCAACAATTCCTCTTCCTTTTCAAAGCCAATTTCGTCAAAAATGAAGAAGAGGAGAGGAAAGAGAAAGGTTCATCAAAAGTCAATTAATCACACATGGTTAATTAACTCCAACTTGTGCAAGAAGATAGAATTGTGGCCACATGTTATTTTCTTTTTCCCCTTATTTCTTTGGGCCAATTTTGGCCAAGCATTTAAGAGAAAGGAAAGATAAAAAATCAAACCATTTTCACTCTCTTTCTCACTTGCACATTTCGTCCGAGAAGCTTAAGGAAAGAGAAAGAGGAAGACAACTTCAAGGTAAGAGCTTCTAGCTCAATTTTCACTTTCCAAATTACCTTTCTAGCTCTTGGGGTCTTCATAAATGTTGTTCCTCTCATAAAGAGCTTCATTTTTATGGTTTTTGTCTATGAAGGAGAGGTGTTCTCGTGTTTCCAAGAAGAGCCAAAGTTGGAGAAACAAAGAACAAGCCATAGAAAGTGAAAGAGGTAAGTTTAAGCTTTGATTTGAGCTTAGCATCTTGTGATTTGGTTAAGTATTTTGGATTCTTTGGTGCTGCCCTGATTTTTGGTCATAAAGGGGAATTAGGGTTTCATGATGCTTTGTTCATATACATGTGGTTATATGATGTTTAAGAAGCATATGAAACTAGTTTGGTAGTTAGATTATGAAAATAGTGAATTTTTGTCTTGTGAGGTTCTGTTTTAGCCAAAATAGGACACAGAGAAGGAATGAGAATTTTACAAATTTGAGGTTTTCAATGGATTCCTTGGGCAAAACCATGTTGGAATAGCCCCTAGTTATGAATTCTGAATCATTGGAACTAAATTCTGAAAATGGAATTTTCTGCCAGTATAGTGTTTCTGGGTGGCAGTTTGGTTGTGCTATATTTTTGGGTAATAGAATTTTGTTCAATGGCATGAAAATTTCTAGAATAAAATTAGACTTATCAAGTTTTAATTTGATAGGTCATATAGGTCATTTGGAGCTGTACATTAGGAGTTATCTATTTTTGGATTTGGTCATATGAAAACTGGCATGTTTTTGGATAGTGTCCAATAAATGGAAATTATGGATTTCTTGCATCCAATTGGCTAAGGACAATATTTTTCCCTGAAACTAGACTTAAAAAAGTCACATAGCTTTTTGAACCACTACAATTGGACACTTATACAAAACGATATGAATTTTCAAATTTGGTTGACAAATTTTGCTAGCTTTTGGTAAATGTGCGTAAATCAAAGGGTTATGGCACATTGTAATTTCTTTGAATTCTAAAGGTAGAAATTAGCCCCTTTGGATAATTTGACCATTTTAACTCATTAGTTGACTTAGTAAAATGAACTTAATGATATGATTATATATATAGGGCTATGAGAAGTCAAGAAAGAAAATAATAGAAGAATTTCCAAGAAGCCTCACTGGTTGGAAGAAAATGAGACAAGAAGAAGGACTTTGTCCAAAAGGTAGTGAACTTGTATAACTTGATATGTGTGCTTATGTATTGATGTGTTAATTGCTTTGATGAATTGTATGAAACATATGTGAATGAGTGAATCTCTGTTTATTTATACTATGGCTATTAGTGTAATATGTCAAACATTGAGAATGCATATATGTCATTATGTTGGCATGAATCTATGGAAGCAAGTATGTCATGCACAAAGCATTTCTTGTATGCATTGTTAGTACTGTTTGCTAATGAGATTCCCTCGAATCTCACCCCCTACCAATCATATAGGTATGGGAATATAATAGAAAAGAATACTTGAAGAAGAATCGGAAGGAAAAAATATGAAGAATTAAGTCTTCAGGTGTATTTATTTGTACGGTTTGTAAAGCATTTACACTTGACGAACAATGTTCAGGATCAAACGACGATTTTGTCCTTATCAAAATGGCCATTTATCCCTACTTGTCACACTGTGATCACAATAATGTTCCGGAGTAGGCACCAATCTGTCTGTACTTGTCACAATAATATTCCGGAGCAGGCATCAACTTGTCTGTACTTCTCAATAATATTCTGAAGAAGGCACCAACTCGTCCATACTTGTGGCCTACCTAGACTGGGTCTAAACTGGCCTAGTGGTACTTGTGTTTTTCCCACACCACAGCTCTAGGAATTACCACCATTCCACATAACAGAACATGGAAATTACAATGCATATAAATAATCGCATAATATATGAGAGATAGAGTTACTACCTGGACTCCTTTCTAATTGCCTAGCTACTATCAGTCCTTTAACTTTTATTCGGCTTGGGCGAATGTCAAATCCTAAAATTTCCAAATTGATAACAAATAAGTTATTACTCATTTATACTTTATTCTAAGACTCAAAAGTTAGTTATCTTTATCCAAAAACATTTAATTATCAAAATTCCCCTAGGGAATCTATTCTAATTCCATTTATACCAGGTATAATTGTACTTTTCTAAAAATTATGACCCGGGATATTCATACACAATTTCATGTGTAGAATCCATTTTTTATCATAGTTTTTGATAAATTCATACTGCATTTACCAAAATGCCCTTGACATCCACCAATTAGGGTTTTAAGGGCAAAATTGTCATTTCACACCCTAAAGCCTTCATAGTTCATATTTCACATGTTTTCTACACAATTTTTCATTCTAAACATAATGGAATCATCAAATCCATAAAATTCTAGCTCTAACCTCTCCATCTAGGTCTAGCCAAAAGTTTGACATATTTAGGGAAATTGAAGTTTTTCAATTTTTAACCAACCAAACATCTTTTTACTTCTAATCACTTGTTTAACCACTTAAACACCTCTTGCACATGATTAATCAAAGTTTGGGCAGCATATCCCCTTAGGTTTTATACATCCCAACTCATAAATTCAAGCTAATAGAAGCCAAACAACTAACCAAATCACCAAGAACAAGCATGAATTATCAAGAAATTACAAGTTCTTATGCTTACCTTGATTTCTCTTGACTTTCTCTCTCTAGCCATGCACTTCCTCCTACTTTTTCTCTTGATTTTCTTCTTGGTTTACATGTTTTCAAGATAGATATGAATATAAGAGAGTTTACAAGAGTTTGAAGGCAAAAACAAGCAATTTCAACTACTACTTACCAAGTTCTTGCCTTGTTGATCCCTTGTTCTTTCTCTTTGCTCTTTGTTTCTTCGAGCTCTCTCTCTCTCTCTTTTCTATCCTTGTTGCTAGCCGAAAATGAGCTCTTGAAAGAGCATAATATTCTTAAATAATATCATTTCCACCTTCTTATAATTATATAATATTTTATTGTTTTTCTTTAACACTTGTCATTTTCTTGTAACTTCTTTTTCCATATGGCAAACACACCTTTATGTGTCCCAATCACATTTTTCCCTTGCCTTCTCCTCTCTTGGCTGTCCAACACCATATTTAAGGGGAAAAATTGGCTTTTTATTTTATTATCCAAATGATTGTTCGCCTCCGTAAGTGCACGGATCGTGTTAAGTAATAAAGTGATAAGTAAAGATTGTTCCCACGAGGACTGTGACTAAAGAGAGTTAACTAATGAAATAATGTTCTTAATTAGGTTGAATGAAATCATTTGAAGTTTAGCAAGTTGCAAAAGACTTTTGATAAAAATAACAAACTATTTCTAAAGCTAACAATTACTAAGTAAAATAGATTCTTTGATTTCAAGTATTGGAAGAAACCTAGGGTTATTTATCCCCTTTGCACTTCATAAAATTTGATATAATCCCTCTCCATTAGTATCTTCAATGATAATATGTGTTAGTCCAAGGTTCAAAAATCATTTGGTTAAGCTTTCTCAAGTCAAAACCAAGTTTATATCTTCACTTAATATGCACAATCTCTTGCTACAACTAAGAGAGAATATTCATTTAGCCACAACCTCATTAACAATGTTAGGTTAGTAACTATATCTCTATGTTACTAACAAACCTTTCATTTAAGACTTAAATTTCAAGTCTAGCATGATTTTACCCAAGTTCTTCATATAGATAAGCTTTTTCAAGTCAAACCCAAATGAACAATTCAATCTAAATGGTGGCCAAACATTTAGAAGCATTAAGAAAAGAGTAAAATCAACACATATATACCATTATCAACCAAAAGAGAGGCATAATCAAGTCTTAATCCATACAAAGGCTCAAAACAACCCTAGAGTGAAGAGTTTAGCTAGACATAATAGCTACAACTATATGGAATAATCATAACCATAATTAATATCTAACAAAGAAAGAGAAGAAGAATGAGAAAAACCAAGGATTTGGGCTTTTTCTCTCCTCCAATCTTCAACCCAGGGACCAAACTCTTCAAAAACTTTAAAACCTTAGCACCCAAGCTCCAAAGAACCCTTCAAATCTCCAGAATAATGTATTTTCGGGCTATCCCTTCCTTAAAAAGCTTCCTCCAGTGTTTCAGCAAGTAAAACGCAAGGTTGTACTATTTATCATGTGCTTCGGCACACTGTCGTATGCTGAAGCATATGCCACAGTAAGTTTTGGTCTCCGTTGGCTTCAGCCAAGTGTGTTGTTGGCTGAAGCCAAGAACACATCACTTTCTCCTTAAGCTTTCTTTGATCTTTGCTGCTACAAGCATTGCTCTTTAGTCCTTCAAAACTTCCCAAAGTGTCCTTCAAAGCTTCCTAAGGTGTCTTTACCCTTCTACAAAAGAGAGGATGCATTCTCATTTTTTTTTCTTAGAATTAAAACACACAAATTTTAAGCTCTACACAAGTATGTCTTCAACATTGGCTTGTTTTTCTAATATGCACATTTTCTTCTATTGACTCTTTTAATATGCACAAATTATACACAAAAATAGGTGAAAAGAGAAGAAAATGTGCTAGAATGCTATCAATTTCTAGGTGTTAACAATGACCATTTTACCCTTACATTTTCTTGAATTTTTGTACCAAGTGTTGTCTTTATTCTTCCCTTTTCTTTTTGGCCAAAGTTTTCATCATAAATTGGACCAAAAATGGTGCTCTTCTATACTTAATTTAAGGCTTCAATGTTAGGCCTTTGTCAAGAAAAAAATTGTGCTTTATGTCTTACTTGGCCAATATTTCACATAATCACTATTTCTAACATTTTGACTACTTCAAATGTATCAAAATTCACCATTTTATTCCATTGAATATAATAAAGTGTACAAGAAATTTTGGTGAATAAAATTTGAGATATTACATCTATCGCCACCACACCATTTTTATCGTCACCTCTACCACCACAACCATCCCAATCGAACAATCCTAGACAAGGTAGCGCGACGGTTATAATGAGGTAGTGCAATGACTCTTAGTATTTTTTCTACAAAGATTGTATTAAGGCTAATATATACTTTGTATAATATATTAATTTTAAATAATTGTTAAAAATAACTTATTGTACCTTACTTAAAAATCAAATCAAACATTAGCGGGGCCCTTAGGTATAAACCAAAAAAATATTGTCTATAACAATTTTGAATGTAACCAATAAAATTTGTAATAAATCATAATATAAACATATGATAATAAGGTTTCTTATATTTTTGTGGGGGATAAAACTTTTAACATAATACACTAGTAATTACTACGATATTAGACATAAAATTTAACATATTCTTTAGTTTCTTTCTCTCATCTCTCAATGTTATTTGAACCGCAACCTTGAGCATGGGGCAAGGAAAATGCTTATCTCAACCAACTATCATGCACCGGTTGAAAAATGGTTTTTTAAACCGGGTAAAAATAACTTTTTAGACCAGTTTTAGATGAGGTCTTGATACAGTCGATCTAAAAAGTGTGACTTTTTAGACCGGTTATTTAAATGACCGGTCTAAAAAGTTAAGCATACAAACATAATCAATGGATTCAAAAAAAAAATTAAGACACTTTTTAGACCGGTTATTTAAATAACCGATCTAAAAAAGACTTTTAAGATCGGTTATTTAAATAACCAGTCTAAAAAGTTAAGCATAAAAACATAATTAATAGACTCAAAAAAATTAAGACACTTTTTAGACCGGTTATTTAAATAACCGGTCTAAAAAACACTTTTAAGACCGGTTATGTGGATAACCGGTCTTACATAACCGGTCTTAAAGGTCTTTTTTAGACCGGTTATTTAAATAACCGGTCTTAAAAGTGTCTTAATTTTTTTTAGTCCATTAATTATGTTTTTATGCTTAGTCTGTACATATCCTAAAAGTATGCTTCCAAGGTCATACTTATAGTTACTAATCATGAATATATCTTGGTGGAGTCATACCTGAAGAACACAATAAGCACAACTCAGAAATCTTGCAACACCCAGTGCAAATACATAATGAGCTGTGAATGGCTCACCAATATGAAATAACATTAGGAAATAAGTTAGAAAATAAAGTAATTAGAACGCAAGTTGGAAGATAATTTTTGTTTAAGAAATTTTTTCGAAGAATAAATATTTAGAAACAAGGCAAATGACAAAAAAACACTAACCTCAGCCCTTAATGAAGAATCCAATTTGTAAACTTTCTCAGATGTCGCAATCGTAAACCTGAAACAAATATAAGTATAAATTTTTGTAATAGAAATCGATCTGAAATATATGACAATATCTACTCTGAAGTATGTATAAAACTAATTAAGTAGAGCGTTTATCTTAAACCAATCGGAGGGAAGAAAAGCTGAGCTTTACGATGATGGATTCCACCGTACCTCTACGTTGACGACGAAGATGGTCAAGGATGGAAGAGCGATGTGGGAAAGAGGAGCTGTTATGGCACGAGGGAGGAGTTTATAAGAAACTTGATGAGTATCAGATTTCAAAGTTGAAATTAGGCGCGAGATAAAGCCGCGAAGATTTTAAATTTTAGGGCGGACTTTTAAGACCGGTTATCTGACAAAATCGGTCTTAAAAGTGTTCACCTTTAGATCGGTTATAACTTATAACCGATCTTAAAAATAAAAAAAATTAATTTTTTAATTTCACATCTTTTAGACCGGTTATCATCAACAACCGGTCTAAAAAGTTTTATCTTTTAGACTGGTTATTAGTGACAACCGGTCTAAAAAGTTAAATTTTTTTTAATTTTTAATTAATTTTATATTTTTAGACCGGTTTTTTGGATAACCGGTCTAAATAATATCTTTTAGACCGGTTATTTTAAGAACCAGTCTAAAAAATTCTTTATAATTATGAAATTGCCACCGGTCATATTTTTTAGACCTTATCCGCAATAACCAGTCTAAATAATACGGTCTAAAAAGACTATTTTACACTAGTGATGCCACTCCAACACTTACAAAATTTAACATATTCTAAATTGGTTTATTTTACTTGATGAATAATTTTTTTGGAAGGGGCATGCCCTTTGTTGTAATTCATTTGAGTGAGATATAATTTCTTTTACCTTTCTTGAATTTTTAGTATTTAGTCTTATATTTATATTCATATATGAATTCGAAGGGTTATGTTAGCTGATTTTGAGGAGTGAGTCTTATAATACAAGTATATAATATATAACTCTAACAAATACCCCTACTTATAAAACTAGAAGTTATAAATATCACTTATTTTTCATAATCTCACAATATCCACATAAATTTCTTCATAATTTGACATCTTATAAAGTTCAAATTGATATCAAGTTAGGATGCTTCATTTTTCACACAATCTAGCAATATTTTTATTTTTGTTATTTGAGCCTACAAAATTAACTGTGATCAAATATGAAATGTGTTAAGGTTTGTTTTTAGGTGATCAAATTTATTTTTTTGGAAAAAGACTTAATGATATAAATGAATCAATATCTATGTGAATAATTGAATGTGTGTGTGTGGAGACACACACACATATTAATGTTAATGGAAAATAGAAGTAAATTTTTTTTGCAGTTTTAATATTGGTGGAAAATAAAATTCAAATTAGTTTTAAAATGGAATTTGAGAGAAATTGAAGGAGAGACTATAGGAAATTTGATGAAAGGTAATTTAGTATTTTTAAATTAATGTTTTGAAATTTTGTGATACTTAAGACTTTGTTTGGTTGAGGGGTTTTTTTTAATGTAGGTTAGATTAGGGGAGGGTTGGAGAGAAAAAAATGTGTTTGGTTGGAAGGAGGGGAGGGAAAAATTTTGGAGTTTAGTACTCACCTCCCTTCCTTTATCAACCCTCTAAATTTGAGGTTTTTTCTAGGGGAGAGTATATTTGTGTCTCTTTGTGACTAAATTGCCCATGACAATTTTTTGAATTTCCAAGTTTGCCCTTAGCTATCAAACCCTTTTTCCTTCTTCCATTTTTTGACATTCTAAGCATTTCCGAGTTGCTCCTTGGCTTATCTCCTCTAGCAGCATCATGTCTGATTGCTCCTCCAGTTGCCGCCGCCGCTGCCGCCTCCTAGTCCTTAAGCAATCGTCGATTGCTCATTAGGCATCCAAGGATATTATCACTACCAGAAGGATATTATCAGGCATCCAAGGAAAAAATCATGGTGGAAGCTGATATACATAACTCATTTCAAACACACACCATCAAAAGCAAAAATCATAAAAGCAACTTCATTATAAGACAAAAATCTATTTGAAGAATACAACCATTTTACTGATTTAGTCAACAAAATGGGCTGTTAGGAATTGTTTAATTGATACTTTTGATAGTTATGAAGTTGAGTCTCTGAAATAGAGAATATGAAAACTAAAAAGAAGATAACGATATCCTTCAGAAAAGTAATAACATATTGAGTCAAACCAGAAAGAAGAAAACATCCTACTTCCTAATTATTTCTCTGTCAAGCTCACCATCTTCCTTATTTAGGCCCAATATACCACATTGACTAATCACATGTCAAACAAACTATACTATAAATACATGTAATGCAAGCTTCCTTTCTTTGGATTTCTCAATTAGTATTTAGCGCTACTAACAATCAACTAATCTGGCTCGTAAGAATATAGGCCTACAATGGGGGGAACCTTGCTACCTCTAAGTCATTATTGTGGTTGTATACCTAGAGCTCAAACTTGAGACCACTGGTTAAGCTAAAACGACCCCAACCAGTCGATCTAAGCACTTAGTGGAAGTGCAAGCTTCTTTTTCATCATGACATTGTAAAGCATTATCTCCTTTTCTTTCATGGCCTTGCTTAGCTTAAAAAACACACTTGTTGTTATTGCATTAAGACAAAACAGATTAGAATCAAAACCAGATGGTACTCCCATGAAAGCGTAAACCTTATTCAAAACTTTGTAATTCAAAGCAAGCAGTAGTACTGAATAGAATACAATGTAGACAAATTTAAAGACTAAACATGTAATTCTAATAATACGGTTCATTCAAACTAAACACAAACAAACAAATCAAGGCAACATTGCAAATATTGCTCTTGACTCTTATTGATTGTCATAGCAAAGGATCTAATAATTTGAGAATTGTCTCATTTTCATACAAAATAGTTATATACTTTCTTTATGCTTACAAAGCAACATCTTCAGATTTGGTTGTTATCTATTCAATATAATAGCTTCGTTTTACGTGAATAGAATATAAATGATACACAAACTTGATATACTAGCTCCTAAAGGCATGGGGAACTTGTCCAACATAGATAACAAGATTCAACTAAAGACATTTTTTTTGAACATTAACTACAAACATTCACACACACATACACACACACACACACACACACATATTGAAAAAGCAAAATTAACATTTTACTCTCAATATCATGAACTCCTAAGTTTAATATGCCCCACTCACCTAGTGTTGTCAACAAAGAATTGAATAAAAACATTTAATTCAAGAGCTTCAAAAATCAACCCTTTAGCAATAATTTGATGCCCTAAAGAATAAAACTCACATTTCCGGGCTAATGCTTCTGAAGATCACAAAGAGAAAGAAGAGGAGAGAGTATATGAGTTACTAACTGGTCTCAATGTGATTTATGATTATGTTTGGGCCTAAATTCTCAGCCAAAAACCCTTACCTTCTGTGTGTGATGTCTACTCTATTCTATGCAATGAAGAGGATAGACGCATATAAATGCTCCAGAATCATTCTGCTGCTACTCCTACTACTTCTGAGGTCTCAGGTTTTGCTATTCGATCCACAGACTCAAAAGGTTCCAAAGGTCGACCATTTTGTAATCATTATAAGAAACAGGGGCACACAAATGATACTTGGTGGGACCTTCATGGTAAACCTGCAGATTAGAAGCCAATAAAAGGGAAAGGAAGAATCTATGTGGCTTAAGTTTCCAAAGATAATAGGCCCTCCTAGAGTTGTTAGCTGAGCAAAATCATGGAGATGCTAGCTAGCCATACTTCAGACTACAAAACAACCTTTTGCTACAGTAGTAAGAATATGTAGCTTCTTTCAAGCCTTAGATGTAATAAAATTTTTATGTATAGGTAATTGTTGGATTGTTGACTCAGGTGCATTGGATCATATGATTGACAATAAGACTCTCTTCACATCCTATACACCTATTACCAAGGGAATAACTGTGCGGATTACTGATAAATTTGAATCTGTTGTGACTGGAATTTTCTTTGTTAAAATCTATGCTACACTTACTCTTTACTTTATATTACACGTTCCAAAGTTGAAGTGTAAATTATTATCAGTCAGTCAATTAATGAATGATGAACGATGTCAGGCTAGCTTATTCGCTACTTACTATCTTTTTCAGGATATGCTGACGGGAACGATGATTGGGAGTGCGAAAGAATTTAAGGGTCTCATTACCTTGATGAAAGTAATAGTCATAGGATGAAGTCTTGCAATAAAGTGTTACAACCAAGGACTAGTGACTTGGAGTTATGACATAATGGTTTAGGTCATCCAAATTTTAATTACATGTCTCAAATGTTTCCCTCTCTCATTTCTAATAAAAATACGTATGATTTTCATTGTAATTCATGTGAAAAGGCTAAACATCATCGTACTTCATTTCCAAAAATTCCATACCAAGCATCTGAACCTTTTTCAACTATTCATAGTGATTTATGCAGACCTTCAAGCACATTGAACATATCAAAATCAAAGTGGTTCATCACATTTATCGATGACCATACCCGTGTCAGTTGGGTTACCTGTTGAAAGATAAAACAAAGGTGTATCAAACATTCTTTAACTTCCATAATATGGTCCAAACCCAGTTCTAAACCCAAATCCAGATCCTACATATTGATAACAGAACTAAATACTTCAATCAGGCCTTATCCACCTTCTTAACCGCCAAAGGCTTTTGTTCACAAAAGAACTTGTCCCAATAAACCCTATAAAAATGGCATTGCAAATGAAAGAGTCGTCATATTCTTGAAAATGTCAGAGCTATTATGTTTAGTAGCAATGTGCCTAAATATCATTGCGATGATGCTGCCCGTACTGCCACCTTTCTCATTAACCGAATGCTAAGTCGACCATTGTCTTACAAAACACCACTTCAGCTCTTGCATCAATACTTTAACCTTCCATACCTTGAAAACACTCTACCACTTAGGGTGTTTAGATGAACATCATATGTTCACCTTTATCACACCAACAAACTTGACCCTAAAGCCCTCTGGTGCACTTCTTTGGCTACTCTTACTCCCAAAAGGTTACAAATATTATGACCCAATATCCAAATGTCTCTTTATGACATGTGATGTTATCTTCCATGAAAATATTCCCTATTATTCCCTATATGCAATTCAGGGGGAGAGTGATGGTGAATTCTAGACAAAAGAGACATCAGAAGATGACCACACCTTTATAGTTTATACACCTAGTCTCAATCCTTATACCGATACCTCTGATAATCCTGATATTATTACCTCTAATAATCCTGATATTCCTGATAATGTGCTAGTTCTAGGGGGAGACACAAACAAGTGGGGTAATACCTACATACAACGACGCAAGAGAGGTAATGAGCCATATATTATTAGCACTCACCAGGAGTCAGGTCTAGGGGAAACAATGATAACAGAGAGTTCTGACCTTGACCTACCCATTATAATAAGGAAGAAGCCTAGATCGAGTACTCGACATCCCATTGAAATATTTGTTTCCTATAAGGCCCTTTCCTCTAAATATCGGGCATTTGTCTCTCATCTTGACAACATCAAGGTACCTGACATAATTGATGAGGCCATGGCTATACTTAAGAGGAGGCAAGCTGTCTTGGAAGAGATGAAGGCTTCAAGTGAAATAAGATATGAGATGTAGTAGATATACCTTGAGGGAAGAAACCTGTTGGGTGTAAATGAACATTCACTCCTATGTATAATGTAATATCCCAAATTTTGGGACAAGAGGCTTGGGATTATGCCTGGATTAAGTGGACTACTAAACCCCAGTTTAGTAAATGTCCTAGTAAGGCAAACGACTAAGCCCAATTTGAGAAGAGTCTTAAGAATGATGAGATATAGAAAGACTCTCTGGGACTATGTGACTTGGCCTTATCGAATAGAAGGCTCGATATTTGTAGGCAGTATCATTAAAGTGTCGGTATAGATGTGCACAGGACGCATATACGGTGCCATTGGGTTGGTAGAAAGATGCTACCAACTATATCATAAAGTATGGGACAAGTTAAAAAACTAAAGTATGATGTATATGAGGACATATGGTGTTTTCAGGGTGGACCAGTATGCCCTACGTTTTTAAGAATACACTGGTGTTTTGGGAAAAGACACTGGCTTATGGTGCCATGTGGGGCCCACAAGCAGACAATCGGTAATTCCCTGAGCCAGAGATCATGTGGCACTATCTGAGGGCTTACACGGACACTTGGCACGGTCTTGAGGCCACAGGGACACGTGGTATAAAACCGAGTGACTCCGTATAATAAAGTAATATTTTTGAAAAGTGACTTTTGAGGTGGACTAATAAGAAATTGCCATCTAGCCAGTTGTTAGCATCAGAAGAGGACACATGTCAATTTATCATAGCCCTCACTTTTTGACTTTTGTGTTGACCAAATAAGTTCATGACACGTGTCCCCTCTTAAAGTTACTTTATCTTTTGAGTTGTCATCACCTGAAGGTAACACCTAGCCTCGAGTCGGGGAAAACCACCGGTCTTCAGTCTAGTCACTCGACTAACTTTCCCGAACACCGAATCAAGGAGTTGGGGAAAATCATCAGGCCCTTACTTTTCCTAACAATTTTGATGGCCAAAGGCCCGGGAAAAGTGGCGGGACTCACTTTATTAAAGGAAGTGACACATGTCACACAATCAGTGAAATACTAAACAAATGGCACCATAACATTATGACACGTGGCATAATTTTTCAATACTCCTCCTAGGCCATATAATTTCATCCAGCTGCCCCAATTATTCAGAAAAAAATCATGAAAAAATGTTGGAAAATAGTTAGAGGAAAGAGAAAACGTGAATAATGAAAGTTCTTGAGTTCCGGAGCCGATTTCACCTCCAAATCGGTTTTTTCTGTAATACCTTACTTCCAATAACCTCAAATGAGTGCAAAAGAGTAGTGAAATAAATTGACAAACCAGGATTTAATCCCAAACTGAATAAACTTTAAAAACATTAATGAATTCTAACATTATCTCAGGAGATAAATCTAGGATTGAGTAGGTTTTTCATATGGAATAAAAAAATTTTCAAACATTTTTCACAAATATTCACTGTCTCATTTAGACTCAACGATACTTCCTTTCATTTTATCAGAGTATACGAGCGTGCCTCTTCTTTAGTCTCACGTTGCATTCATTCGTTAATGTTTCTCTAACGATTAGGAAGTGTTATGTAACTAAGTTATCTCTTTATTACATTACCATCAATTTACCTGGCTACAAGTACTATCATTTCAACCACTATACTATTGTCATAGTTACCGATTTATACAATATATACATGTCCAAAATATCCAAATAGACAACCAACAGAGAAAGTAAATTTTCAGCTTCATCCTCTAGCTGTCTGTATTTACCTTCTTGCCCTTTGAGCTACCAGCCTGTACTGTAATTTGTTTATAGAAAAAGAGTGAGATTCAAAAGAATCTCAGTAGTAACAGGTAGTCAATCATATAGATATAAAATCACAGAGCATGTTACACAGTCATCATATAAAAGAATCATCACAACAGCGTTCGGTTCAACATGTAGTTCTCATGCCATCATAGTACTAGGTATATCACAAGGCTCCGAGTGTTACCTGTGCAATAGGGCCTGGCATTCACTCATACATCAAAAACAAATTCAATGGCTTGAGCGTCAACCAGTGCAAATGGCCTCCGGCGACAACCCCGCATAAACAAAATGTGCCCGACAATTCATGATGAAACTACACACATACAATGTATCTTATAACATATGAAAGACAAAGTTACTACCTGATAGCTTCTTTTGAGCAATATCCAATTGTTTCATTAAGCTCGGGAAGGTCTTAAACTTTAAACAGTATTAGGTCCTATAAATGGAATTTAGGGACGACAAGTTATTATTTCGTCCAATACTTGTATAATCCAAATACTCAAGTCGGTTTTCATTAAGGTTAGAATACTAACCCAAAATCAAAGTAAGAAATGGTTCAACTATATCAAGTTGGTTAGTTTTACCCTTAAAGTTCATTACAATTACATAATACCATTGCATCTTTTATTTTTTGCACATTTGAGTAAATCTGCCAGAATTTTCTTCAATCTTAATTAATTCTACAAAACTCCAAATAAGTTGGTTCCAGGTTCTGTTCAAACCTATTCAAGTCCTTGTATAAGGAAAAATATTCAGAGCACTAATTATAACCACCCAATACCAGAAAATTTGTCAAACCTAATCTGCCACAGATTCCATTCCAGAATCAACCTTAAACTTTGAAAAATCATATTTCTCAATCCACTAGTCCAATTGCGTCATATTACCCATAAAATTAAACCTCAGGATGTCTACTTTCATCATGTAAAATATCATAAGGTTTGGACAAGGTTTAGTTACTAAAACACGTATCACAACAAATTTGCTCCAGAAAAACAAGTCTAATAGCAGGGTCATCTAACTTTTAAAAATTCCATAATTTTGTATAATTATCCAAAAATTATAAGTATATGATTTTCCACATAATTTTTCATGTAGAACTCAATGTAATGATCAAAATCATCAAAATCATAAAGCTTTAGCCCTAAAACCCACTGGCAAGATAGAATCCATATTCAGCAAAATTACCAAAACAGAATTTTGTTGAACAACTTAGCCAATATCATCATAAATCATCATTTAACCATAAATACATGATTAAACCATTATTAATCCTTTAAAATTCATTTTTGAAAAAAATGAACAGTACCCCAACCTTCATGAAGACTCATCCAAACAACAAATTAATCGGTTCAAAATAAAGCTTACGCTTACCTCTATACGTTTCCACAATCGGTTCGGAAATCCAACAGTACTTCATCGGGTGAGATGGGACCAAACACCTCCAAATGAAAATCTGAAATCATAGAAATGAAGCTTAGGATGGGTAGAAGAAGGTTTGTGAAGGAAATTTTGGGAGAAAACACTGATTCGGTAGTGTTTCGGTGGATTGAACTCAAGAACATTCACTATTCATGTTTTCTCTTTCCTCTAACTATTTCTCAACGTTTTTTTTCTTTTGATTTCTTCCTATTTTTGCTGATGATAAATGAAAATAATGGAGTTTAAAGAGTCATAAAGGTGTTCCAACATGTGTCAGAATCTTATGGTGCCACATATTCGGTGATTTAGCCAAACGATGACACGTGTCCTTTCTTTTAATCAAATGGGTCTTGAGCTGTTCTAATGGTCAGGGAAAGTGAGAGCCCGATGATTTTCCCCCGGATCCTGAGTTCGGTGTTCTGGAAAATTAGTCGGGTGACTAGACCAGAGACCGGTGGATTTCCCTGGCTCGGGGCAACGTGGCACCCTCCGGTGATGACAACTCAAAAGATAAAGTAACTTTGTCAAAAAGAGGAAACAAGTGTCACGCTCTTATTTGGCCAACACATTAAAGTCAAAAGCACCTTTTCTTTTCTTCCTTAAGATGACGCCATGTGTCCCTTATGTGGGACCCATCCGTATCTCTTCCGTCTACCTAACCGTCCACTTTATCAGGGAAAGGAAAGTTAGGGAATTTTCCCCGGGTTCACCTACAAGGTGTCCTCCTTCGTGGTCCCTACACAAAGTAATATTATTTCATTTAATTATTACTTTATGACAACCAATAAAATCTTGCTAAGTGTCCTCTTTATCAAAATAACACCGTATACACAAAACTGGCATCGGTAAATTTTCTTCCGACTAATTACATTTACAAGCAGTTCTTGTTGTTCATATTTCAGTATGTTACAACTCCCCCCCTGTACAAGAAATTTCATCCCTGAAATTTTTTACAAGTCTTAAAACATAAATTCCGAGTAACATTTTCGTAAGTTGTCCTCCACCTCCCAAGTTGCCTCTCTAGGTGATAACCCCTTCCAGATCACCTTCACAAATGGAATACTTTTATGTTTGAGATGTCTCTCCTGTCGCTCAATAACTTGTTCCAGCTCAATTTCATATGTGAGATCATTTTGCATATCTACATCTTCATACTCTATAACATGCTGGGGGTCTGGTTGATACCTTTTCAATTGCGAAACATGAAAAACATCATGTAATCTGCTCAAGTTCGGGGGTAGAGCAATTCAGTATGCTACTAATCCAATTCTAGACAAAATCTCAAATGGTCCAATATATCGAGGGCTTAACTTCTTTCTCTTTATTGCTCTGCCAATACCAGTGACAGGTGAGACCCTTAGAAATACATGATCGCCAACTTGGAATTCTAACAGTCTTCTTTGTTTGTCGGCATAACTCTTTTGTCTACTATGGGCTGTAAGCAGTCTTTGCTTAATGATCTTGATCTGCTCAGTAGTCTGATCTACTATATCTGGCCATACAGTCTTCTTTCTGACATTTCTGTCCAATAAAGAGGGGATTGACACTTCCTTCCATACAATGCTTCATATGGAGCCATCTGAATGCTCGCATGATAGCTATTATTGTAAGCGAATTCCGCAAGTGAAAGGTAGTAGTCCCAGCTTCCTTTGAAGTCCATCACACACGCTCTCAACATGTCTTCCAGCGTCTGTATAGTTCTCTCTGTCTGTCCATCACACACGCTTTCCCATTTCCATTCTGGAATTTTGGGACTCTGAAGCAATCCCGGTGGTCTCTGGTGTTCTATTTTCACCTTTTGGTAGGTAAGACATCGAGCCACATACTTGGTCACATCTTTCTTTAACCTGGGCCACCAGTACATTACTTTCAAGTCATGATACATCTTCACCATCCCTGGATAGAGGGTATATCGACTTTTGTGCGCTTCATCAAGGATTTTCTGCCTCAGATCAACTTTCAGTGGAACATAGATTCTCTTCTTATATCGAATCAATCCACTTGGTGAAAGATCATAGTCCTGAGTCTCACCTTGTTTAATCATAGTCCTAATAGACTGTGCTTTCCCATCGTGCATTTGAGCTTCTACAATCTCAGCTTTCATATCACTTTCCTCTTGGCCTATACTATAACCAGTACAGAGGATTTGATTTGATAGGTTTAGATCTCGAAAGTCTTCTATTAATTTTCTCTCCTGTATAATCATAACTTCCACTTGCACTGACTTTCGACTAAGAGCATCAGCAACAACATTAGCTTTACCTGGGTGATACTTTATCTCCAGGTTATAATCTTTTAGCAACTCCATCCACCTGCGTTGTCTCATGTTAAGTTCCTTCTAATCATACAGGTATTTAAGAATCTTGTGGTCGCAGTACAGTTCAACCATCACACCATATAGGTAGTATCGCCAGATTTTCAACGTGAATACTATTGCCGCTAGCTCCAGATCATGGGTGGGATAGTTAATCTCATAAGGCTTCAGCTGTCGAGAGGCATAGGCCACCACTCTGCCCGTTGCATCAGGACACATCCCAGTCCCTGCTTACTAGCATCACTGTAGACCACATAGGTCAACTTGGGATTAGAGATAATCAACACGGGTGCAATTGTCAACCTCTCCTTCAGCTCCATGAAGCTCTTCTCACAACGATCATCCCACTTAAACAGTTGATCTTTCCGTGTGAGCTTGGTCAATGGCAAAGCAATTCGAGAGAAATTCAGAATGAATCTCCAGTAATAGCCAGCAAGACCCATAAAACTACGTATCTCAGCAACAGTTTCTAGCCTTTTCCAGTCTAGTACTGCTTCCACCTTACTGGGATCTAGTACAACCCCTTCTTGTGAGATAACATGGCCCAGAAATTTGACTTCTAAGAGCCAAAACTCACACTTGCTCAATTTAGCATAGAGTTGCCTTTCCCGTAAAATGCCTAATGCGATCATCAAGTGCTCCTCATGTTCTTCTCTACTTTTAGAGTATATCAGAATGTCATCGATAAAGACTACCATGAACTGATCTAAGTATTGACAAAAGATACAGTTTATATAGTCCATAAATATGGCAGGTGCATTGCTTACCCCAAAGGGCATTACCAGGAATTCATAGTGTCCATACCGAGTTCTGAAAGCAGTCTTTGGTATGTCTTCTGCCTTCACTCGCGGCTGATGATACCCGGACCTTAGATCAATCTTCGAGAATACACTTGCCCCAGACAGTTGATCCATAAGGTCGTCAATCCGGGGAAGTGGGTACTTGTTCTTAACGGTTACCTTATTTAACTCTCTGTAATCAATACAAAGCCTCAGGCTTTCGTCCTTTTTCTTGACAAATAGTAGGGTGCTCCCCATGGTGAAACACTGGGTCGGATGAACCCCTTCCCAAGTAATTTCTCAATCTGTTTCTTCAACTCAGCTATCTTATTTGGAGCCATTCTATATGGGGCTTTAGATATAGATCCAGCTCCAGGCATGATCTTGATTGTAAACTCTACTTCTCGTTCGGGAGGCAAACCCCTAAGGTCATCAGGAAACACCTTAGGAAATTCCCTTACAACTGGGATATCTTCCAAGGCTATTCTTGTCTCTGTTTACACAGAAAAGAATACAATATATCCCTGACATCCCCTCCTTAGGCATTTCTTAACTTCTGCCATTGAGAGGAAGTTTAGACTAGTTTTTCTGTTATTAGTCTTCTGCTGAGTAGGATATATTATCCTCTTATTCCCACAATCAAGCAGTACATTATTTGCTGTCAGCCAGTTAAAACCCAGTATAACTTCAAGTTTTTGGAGCGGCAAACAGACTAAGTCAATTGTAGACTCATGTCCCTAAACATTTATCACATAGTTCAAACAGGCATCAGCAATCATAGTTTTGATACCCATTGGTGTTGATACAATTAAGTCAAATGGCAATTTATGCACATGTAATCCTAGGCGCTTAACACAGTCATAAGTAATGAAGGAATGACTAGCACCCAAATCATATAAAGCTTGCAATGAACTACCATTAAGAAGAATTTTACCTTGAACCAACTCAGGAGACTTCTTCGCTTCTTCGTGTGTTAAGGCAAACACTCGTCCCAGATTTTTGTGTCTAGGATCACTTGGCTGTGGTGCTGCTCGCTGGGGACAATTTATAGCAAAGTGACCTGGCTTTTGGCAAGCATAACAAATTACCTGGCTCATAGGGACATTGCAAAGTCGTCCCGGATGTGACTTACCACAACGAGGGCATGTTTGAGAGGTTGGGGGTTTCTGGCCACTACAGTTCCCAGACCAAAAGGGCTTTTTATTGATATTTCCTTTTTGTGAGAACCCTTGTCCCTTGCACTACTGTGAGGTATCCCCCTGACTAGGCCCACCTCGATTGTTGGTACTCTTATTGGCACATACTCTCTTTAAGTTACCCTCAGTCAATCGACACACTTCTACAACTTCGTTAAATTTAGTAAACTGCTGGGCAACAAGCTTCTCTTCCATTTCAGGCTTCAGTCCCTGAATCAACATATCGAAGCTCCACTCCTAATCTTTTTTAATCTTTAAGTAAGGAGAGTAACGGGATAGTCGAATGAACCGAGACAGATATGCATCAAAAGTCTCGTCATCGCCTTGTTGTATCGCTAGGAATTCCTTCTCTTTCTCAATTCTTACTGACCTCGAGAAGTATTTTTCATTAAATTTCTCCTGGAATAACTCCCAGGTCAGTGGAATATTTTGGGCACACAATATGAGTGTCATATTCTTCCACCAGTTATCAGCATCACCTACCAACTTATATATAGCCATCCTAGCTTTCATCTCTGTAGGGCATCCTAACACATCAAAGATTTTCTCTAATTGGTTTACCCAATTCTCTGCAGTTTGTGGTTCAAATCTCCCTTTGAATGCCTCAGGCTAATACTGGATAAATTTAGGCATCCAATACTGAGAGTATCCTCTTCGCGTCCTGGAACTATAGGAATTTTTGGATTTACCTCAAGAGACTGTGACTGCTCTTCGTTATGGGATTGTTCCCCTTCTTGATTCCTCTCGGGGTAGTTCCTTTCTAAGTTATTCCCCTCCGGGTTATTCCCTTCATGGTTTCCAGATTGTGCCCTATCAGCATTTTACCTTTCTCTTAATTCTCGAACTTCTTCTCGCAAGTCCTGAATCATAGCTTGTTATTGTGTCAGTATTCCGAGAATTTATTGCATAGGGTTAGGCCTTGCATTATTCTCAGGTTCAGTATTTGGTGGTACATTGGCTCCTGATCTACGTCGTACCATTTTTCCTTTTCACTATTAAAAAGGAACACCATATTAACACGGCATCAACCATATATATATGTATACATGTACTTCTTAAGACTTTAAATATTAGCACACAACAGAAACATAGATCCATTATGGTAAACAGCTATATTTACCTCCAAGTAGCTTGATATATACATCAAAAGTAGCTCATACTACCTTCTTATCACTAGTCCATATGAAACAACACACACATACATATGGTTAATAAAAGACCAAAACTCAAAAGGACCCCAAAATATGATCTCGTTCTTTTTCTCAATCCAAGAAGTATGGTTAGGAAAATAGGCTAGTATGGTTTGAATCCAAATATCATCTGTCATCCCTAGCCCATGCTCTTCCCTTTGCTCATACAGCTTCTGTACTGAGCCCAAGAATGCCGTATACCGTTGCATAGAAGAAGCGCATTCATTAAAGGCCTTCAGGTAGAAATCCTTAAATCGCTCCCACAGTTCATGATTTGGGTGAGGGTCAAATGCTAACTCAACCACTGGAGCACTTACTCTACATCTGAGTCTGAGTACTGCATAATGTCCTCTAATTCTATGTTATCTGTGTCATCGACAGTAGCATCATCCCAAGGGGTAGGTCTGAAAAATATTAGATATTTAACTCTCTTCCTGGCAGTTTTCGTCACTCTCGGTCCACTTCCAGGTCCTCCTCTATTAATGACTATATAATGCCTACCATCTAGTATACGTTCCTCCGGCGGTGGCTGGTTAATAGATGGGGGTGACCTACTTATTTTTCTTTTCCTATCAGGCATGCTTCCTAACATAAAGTAGCTAACAAAAGTTAGAACACATCAATATAAGCAGAGGACTCTAACAAATACCTACCGTTTCCAGAATCAACGCTCTGATACCAAAAATGTAATACCTTACTTCCAATAACCTCAGATGAGTACAAAAGAGTAGTGAAATAAATTGACAAACCAGGATTTAATCCCAAACTGAATAAACTTTAAAACATTAATGAATCCCAACATTATCTCAGGAGATAAATCTAGGATTGAGTAGGTTTTTCATATGGAATAAAAAAAATTTCAAACATTTTTCACAAATATTCACTGTCTCATGTAGACTCATCGATACTTCCTTTCATTTTATCAGAGTATACGAGCGTGTCTCTGCTTTAGTCTCACGTTGCATTCATTCGTTAATGTTTCTCTAACGATTAGGAAGTGTTATGTAACTAAGTTATCTCTTTATTACATTACCATCACTTTACCTGGCTACAAGTACTATCAGTTCAACCACTATACTATTGTCACAGTTACCAATTTATACAATATATACATGTCCAAAATATCCAAACAGACAACCAACAGAGAAAGTAAATCTTTTAGCTTCATCCTCTAGCTGTTCGTATTTACCTTCTTGCCCTTTGAGCTACCAGCCTGTACTGTAATTTGTTTATAGAAAAAGAGTAAGATTCAAAAGAATCTCAGTAGTAACAGGTAGTCAAACATATAGATATAAAATCACAGAGCATGTTACACAGTCATCATATAAAAGAATCATCACAACAGTGTTCGGTTGAACATGTAGTTCTCATGCCATCATAGTACTAGGTATATCACAAGGCTCTGAGTGTTACCCGTGCAATAGGCCTCGGCATTCACTCGTATATCACAAACAAATTCAATCGCCTGAGCGTCAACCCGTGCAATAGGCCCCGGGAAACCACCCCGCATAAACAAAATGTTCCAGACAATTCATGATGAAACTACACACATACAATGTATCTTATAACATATGAAAGACAAAGTTACTACCTGATAGCTTCTCTTAAGCAGTATCCAATTGTTTCACTAAGCTCGGGCATGTCTTTAACTTTAAACAGTATTAGGTCCTATAAATGGAATTTACGGACGACAAGTTATTATTTTGTCCAATACTTGTATAATCCAAATACTCAAGTCGGTTGTCATTAAGGTTAGAATACTAACCCAAAATCAAAGTCAAAAATGGTTCAACTATATCAAGTTGGTTGGTTTTACCCTTGAAGTTCATTACAATTACATAATACAATTGCATCTTTTATTTTCGCACATTTGAGTAAATCTGCCAGAATTTTCTTCAATCTTTGAAAATTCATAATTAATTCTACAAAACTCCAAATGAGTTGGTTCCAGGTTCTGTTCAAACCTATTTAAGTCCTAGTGTAAAGAAAAATATTACTGAGCATTAGATACGATTAGTTTTGATGATGACAAATATAGATGTCAAATATTAAGAGAGCAGAAGTTTGCATAATATACTTTCCTAGTACATTTGATATTGCATATATTGTAGATTAGTCAAGCAATGAAAGAAAGACATTGAGGAATGAAGAACTTGCAAGAATTAATGAAAAATATGAAGATTCAAGTTCTATGGTACTGTAACAGTAGGCACTGTAGCATACGGGAACTGTAGCATATTTCACTGTAGCTTACTGTAGCAGCACTGTAGCATCGAGTGATTTGCAGTTTTTCATACTCTATTTTTGGTCTAGCTGAGCGAGGTTGGGTTATTCGATCATATCTCTCAAAATACAACTCTGATTGAGACCAAACTAGTTGCATATAAAAATAGACTCCCAATGCGTCATTTTTACACCAGAAACAAGATCAAAGGAGCTCAGATGAAGGATATATAAGTGCTCGAATTTGGCCTTCATATCAACGTCACTTTCTGGGACAGATTTGGTATTTTGGCTATAACTCTCAAACCACAGATCCAATTGAGATGAAACCGGTGCCATATGAAACTAGACTCCAAGATATTTCCATTCATATATAATATATAAATTTTGGAGTCATATGCGAAGAGTTATGTCATCTGGAAGTTTACCCCTGTTTGCTGAAGAACTGGAAACGCGACAAAGAGATAAAGTGATCTGAACAACAGATCACTCGAGTGATTTTTAGTAATCACTCAAGTGATATGCCAGAAATTGCAGATCACTCGAGTGATTCCAGAATTCACTCGAGTGATATGGCTTATTCCGCAGATCACTTCCAGTGGCGCCAGAATCACTGCAAGAATTTTTCACTGTTTTCAATTTCACTTCCAGTGATACCGAAATCACTCGAGTGATATGAGATTTTTCAGAATCACTTCCAGTACGAGCCAAATCACTGCAAGAAAAAAATCATTGTTCTGAATTTCACTTCCAGTGATCTCCAAATCACTCAAGTGATATCTCAGTTTTTCCATATCACTTCCAGTGGTTGCTAAATCACTTCCAGTGAATATTAAAATTCCTCAAATCACCTCCAGTGCCGTAACTGATCGTTTCCAGAGATTACCAATATGCACCAGATCACTTCCAATGAACTAATATACATTCAAGTGATCTTCCGTTGGTGAGATATCAGTGAATGAACTGATAATTCAAGTGATGCGCTGATTTTGATAAATCACTTTCAGGCTTGACAGAAACATGAAATCTCCAGAGTAATATTGTGAGCCATCCGAGTGAAATGTTGTTTCATGAAAATCACCTTCAATGAAGTAATGCTGCACTCAAGTGAATTGACATCACAGCTAGAGAATTTACTGATAGATCGAGTGATTCACTATTTTTATTAGAAACACCTCCAGAAGCTGTCTGAACATTCGAGTAAAATACTATCCTGAGAAAATCACTTCCAGTGCTAGTAATCTAGTGCACCTCCAGTGAAAGCCATCTCAGAATCACATAACCAAGAACTCTGAATGAATTTGAATGCAGCCAGTGAATTCCAACAAAATTAGAATTGTTTCCAGTGAATAAGAATCACTTCCAAATCAAAGGGGATCACTGCCAGTCAAATATTGTTTTCTGAAAATCACCTCCAGTGAAATCAAGTCCACTTCCAGTGATTCTCCAGTTTTCAGAAATCACTGCCAGTGAAGTCTGTAATCACCCAAGTGATGTTTTCTAACAGCTGTTTCTCTGAGTTCTTTTACAGGTGTTATGCACTACCGATCACATGGCATACACGCATCAATATTCAACGACAACAAATCATGGGAAACATGACTATTCAATAAACGATTCAACGAATGTGCAAAACAGAAAGAAAGCAACGCTGAAACATTTGTAAGAGATCAACAGGAAATGTTGAAGCATCTGTCAGAGCACCACGATCAATGGGCATAACTATTGAACTTCCTGTCTGAGCACACGATCGGCTTACAACGAGAAAATACTTGAATGCTCCAACGGCTCTCAACCTATCTTATATAAGCCGAAGCATTCAAGAAGAAGATAGAGAGATTTTACAGAGAAATACTACAACGAACAGAAATGATGAAGTAACGAGAACCCAACTGCCAACATGCTGCTGTCATAAATCTTCATCTCTCACACTCTTCGTTAATATCTGTTTTCATTGTCATGTACATTTGAGAGTGAATATTTTTATTATACTTCAGTGAGGATTTATCTACTCTGTGAGAGAGTCTGTAAACACTTCATCTATACTTCTGTATTGATCTCAAGGTAGAGGGACCTTGAGAGGGCTGATTACCTTACGAGAAAGTTGTAGAGAGAATTGCTAGTACTACTTTCTGCTCGTAAGACTTACAAGGTGTAAGCAGTAGAGAACATTGTTGCTCGTAAGACTTACAGTGGTGTAAGCAGGAGAGAACGTTGCTGCTCGAAAGACTTACACAGGTAAGCAGGAGAGAAAGGTCTTTGGGATTGCTTTGCTCAACTTACCGTAAGAGGGTGTAAACCTTACAGTGTGTAAGGGGGAGTGACTTTGTGAGATTTGTAGCGGCTGTTCTTGTGCTCGATTAAACAAGAAGATAGTAGATTGGAAATCTCAGGAGGAGCCTGGGGACTGGACGTAGGTCATCGTAGATTGGACCGAACCAGGATAAATCACAGTTTGCATATTCTCTTCCCTAAGCTTTTACATTTCCAGCATATATGATCTATATATCTGCATATGATTTTATAGTTCCATATGTATTGATTTGATAAGTTGTGAAAAGATTTTTAAAAGATCATACTTTCTTATCGTACACCCAATTAACCCCCCTTGGGTGTCAGCCAGGTCTAACAGTTATTACTTGATAGCTTCTCTTGAGCAATATCTAATTGTTTCACTAAGCTCGGGTAGGTCTTAAACTTTAAACAGTATTAGGTCATATAAATGGAATTTATGGACGACAAGTTATTATTTCGTCCAATACTTGTATAATCCAAATACTCAAGTCAGTTGTCATTAAGGTTAGAATACTAACTTAAAATCAAAGTCAAAAATGGTTCAACTATATCAAGTTGGTTAGTTTTACCCTTAAAGTTCATTACAATTACATAATACCATTGCATCTTTTATTTTCGCACATTTGAGTAAATCTACCAGAATTTTTTTCAATCTTTGAAAATTCATAATTAATTCTAAAAAACTCCAAATGAGTTGGTTCTAGGTTCTGTTCAAACCTATTCAAGTCCTAGTGTAAGGAAAAATATTCAGAGCACTAATTATAACCACTCAATTCTAGAAAATTCGTCAAACCCAATCTGCCACATATTCCATTCCAGAATCAACCTTAAACTTTGAAAAATCATATTTCTCAATCCACTAGTCCAATTGCGTCATTATACCCATAAAATTAAACCTCAGGATGTGTACTTTCATCATGTAAAATATCATAAGGTTTGGACAAGGTTTGGTTACTGAAACACATATCACAACAAATCTGCTCCAAAAAAACAAGTCTAATAGCAGGGTCATCTAAGTTTCAAAAATTCCATAATTTTGTATAATTATCCAAAAATTATAAGTACATAATTTTCCATATAATTTTTCATGTAGAACTCAATGTAATGATTAAAATCATCAAAATCATAAAGCTTCAGCCCCAAAACCCACTAGCAAGACAGAATCCATTTTCATAAAAATTACCAAAACAGAATTTTGTTGAACAACTTAGTCCAATATCATCATAAATCATCATTTAACCATAAATACATTTTTAAACCATGATTAATCCTTTAAAATTATTTTTTGACAAAAATAAACAGTACCCCAACCTTTATGAAGACTCATCCAAACAACAAATCAATCGGTTCAAAATGAAGCTTACTCTTACCTCTATACGTTTCCACAATCAGTTTGGAAATCCGGCATTACTTCGTCCGGTGAGATGGCACCAAACACCTCCACATTAAAATCTGAAATCATAGAAATGAAGCTTAGGATGAGTAGAAGAAGGTTTGTGAAGGAAATTTTGGGAGAAAACACTGATTCGTTAGTGTTTCGGTGGATTGAACTCAAGAACATTCACTATTCATGTTTTCTCTTTCCTCTAACTATTTCTCAACATTTTTTTTTCTGATTTCTTCCTATTTTTGCTGATGATAAATGAAAATAATGGAGTTTAAAGAGTCATAAAGGTGTTCCAACATGTGTCAGAATCTTATGGTGCCATATATTCGGTGATTTAGCCAAACGGTGACACGTGTCCTTTCTTTTAATCAAATGGGTCTTGAGTTATCCTAATGGTCAGGGAAAGTGAGAGCCCGATGATTTTTCCCCGGCTCCTGAGTTCGGTGTTCGGGAAAATTAGTCGGGTGACCAGACCAGAGACCGGTGGATTTCCCCGGCTCAGGGCAACGTGGCACCCTCCGGTGATGACAACTCAAAAGATAAAGTAACTTTGTCAAAAAGAGGAAACAAGTGTCACGCTCTTATTCGGCCAACACATTAAAGTCAAAAGCACCTTTTCTTTTCTTCCTTAAGATGACGCCATGTGTCCCTTATGTGGGACCCATCCGTATCTCTTCCCTCCACCTAACCGTCCACTTTATCAGGGAAAGGAAAGTCAGGGAATTTTCCCCCGGTTCACCTACAAGGTGTCCTCCTTCATGGTCCTTACACAAAGTAAGATTATTTCATTTAATTATTACTTTATGACAACCAATAAAATCTTGCTAAGTGTCCTCTTTATCAAAATAACACCGTATACACAACACTGGCATCGATGAATTTTCTTCCGACTAATTACATTTACAAGCAGTTCTTGTTTTTCATATTTCAGTATGTTACATTTTCTCCCAAAGTACCCTTCACAAAATTTATTCTACTCATCCTAAGCTTCATTTCTACGGTTTCAGATTTTCATTTAGAAGTGTTTGGTGCCATCTCCCTTGCCGGAGTACTGCCGGATTTCTGAACCGATTACAGAAACGTGTAGAGGTAAGCGTAAGCTTCCTTTTTCACCGATTGGTTTGTTGTTTAGATGAGTTTTTTTGGGAGTTGGGTACTATTTATTTTCAACCAAGGGATATTTTTAGATTTTGATAGGTAGTTTGTAATTTTTGGACAAGTATACTAGGAGATATGATTTTCCAAAGTTAGGCCCTGTTTCTGGAAGGTAATCTGAAACAGTTCAGGTTCGGCCAATTTCTGGGGACAAATATGATAATTGTAGTTAGACAAAAGTATTTTTACATAAAATTAAACTTCAAGATATTCACATAGGACTTTGAACCACCCCAATTTGAGTTCAATAGAATTAATTATGATTTTTCAAAGTTTGGTCAAATTACTGGCAGCTTTTGGCTACCATGCAAATTTAAGAAAGAAAGGGCCCAATGTAATTAGTATGAACACCAAGGGTGAAAGTAAGCCTTTAAGGCTAATGTATCCTATTGGGCATTCACTTTTCATGCCTCTAATGATATCATTACTTATCTAGGGCCATGAAGTGACAAAGAAGAAGCAATGGTTGGAAGATCAAGGTACAAGAAGAGGACACAAAGTCCAAAAAGTAGTGAACTTTCCTTAACTTGCATGACTTGATTTGTATTCTTGTGTATTGATGTTGTAATTGCTTTGATGAATTGTATGAAGCATATGTGAATGAGTGAAGCTCTGTCTCTGTTTATACTATGGCCATAAGTATGTTATATGAAACATTGAGCATGCATATATGTCATTATGTTAGCATGAATTCATGTAAGCAAGCATGTCATGCACAAAGTATTTCTTGTATGCAATGATTAGTATTGTTTTCTACTGAAATTCCTCGAATCTCACCCTCCCCAACCAACCATTCAGACAGGTGAGTACTGGAAGTGTGCTAAGAACAGAGAAGAGGAATGCACGAAGATGAATGTTGTTGGATGTCTGAAGACCTTGCAATTATTTTATGGTCTGTAAATATTATGTATACCCCTTGTGCGGGGAAAATGTTGTAGTATATTCAAGAAATATTGTGTCAATATTATCAGTATATTCATGTTATTCCTCTGTGCTCACTGAACTGCGCATTGCTACTCTGAGTAATGTCATTACATAAGAGGTATGTAAGACGGGGTCTTTACATATAAAGCAAATAAAACACTTGAGAAATACAAAGCTTGACTGGTTGCAAAAGGTTTTGACACAAATATATAAGAAAGATTACATAGAAATGTTTGCACCAATACCCAAGCTGAATACAATCAGAATTCTCTTGTCTATTGCAGTGAATTTCAATTGGGGTCTACACCAACTTAATGTAAAGAATGCCTTCTTCAATAGAGAACTCAAGGAAGAGGTGTATATGAAGTTACCTTCAGGGTTCCCAGGGAAAAAAGGCTAATCAAGTCTACAAGCTAAAGAGGCCATTATACGGGTTGAAGCAATCTCCACGTGCTTGGTTTGACATATTCACTTAGGTCCTAAAGAGACAATGGTATCAGAGCGACCATACCTTGTTCATTAAACATCACAAGGACAAGATGGTTGTTCTAGTAATGTATGTTGACAACATAATCCTTAGAGGAGAGGATGAGGTAGAAATCAATCAAATCAAGGTAGCCCTGGCACGAGAATTCCAGAAAGATCTTGGAAAAATGAAGTACTTTCTTGAGATGGAAGTTGCTTGATCAAAGGGAGGAATCTATATCTCCCAAAGAAAGCATGTACTAGACCTTCTGAAAGAAACATGGATGATAGGTTGTAGACCCACTAACACACCTATACGAGTTGATAAAATAGATGAAGAAGCAGATCTCGGTAAAGCTGTGTACATAAGGAACTATCAATGGATGGTAGGCAAACTGATATACCTATCTCATACCAAACCAGACATTGCATTTGCAATCAGTGTGGTCAGCAAGCATTCCCATGATCGTAAATAGAAACATTTAAATGAAGTATATAGGATCCTTCATTATTTGAAGGGATCTCTGGAACGTAGCGTGCTATTCAAGAAAACGGACAAACGGAATATAGACCTATTTATAGATGCTGATTTGGCAGGTGATCAAGATGACATGAAATCCACATCTGGATATTGTATGTATGTGTGGGGTAACTTAGTCACATGCAAAAGTAAAAAGCAAAATGTAGTTGCAAAAAGCAGTGCTAAAGCTGAATACAAGGCTGTAACATTGAGAATCTGTGAAGGCATGTGGATAAAGCGTGTCCTTGAAGACTTGAGGAAGTGCATAAATATGTCAATCAAGGTCTATTGCAATAATATGGATTCGATTAATATTGCTCATAATTTGGTTCAATAGGATAGAACCAAGCATGTAGAGATAAATAAACATTTTATAAGAGAAAAAGTTGATTAGGTTATCATTGATCTAAGGTATATACCCTCTAAGGAACAGACCGCAAACATCCTCACTAAAGGACTGCCCAATGACATGTTTGAGTATCTGACTGGCAAGTTGAACTTGATTGATATCTACAGTCCTACTTAAGGGGGAGTGTAGAATCCCGAAACTTAAGGATCAAGATTAGAAACTTAGCGAGAAAGTTAAGATCCAAAATCTTAAGAAAACAATATTGTCCCCTTTTCTTAGAGATCTATGCAACACCACAAGAAAAAAATAACCCCCCCAAAGAAAGCCTAAAAATGCCTCTTGAAGATATTGAACACTTAGCTCTTTAGATTCTAACTCATCAACGCAGATTTGAAATTCTTGTCAAAATGCAACATTCAATTGGATATTGATGTAAAGGGCTACTTCCATTCTCACTGCTTGATACAAAGGACTGTATGATTTCTTCCTGGTAGCCATAATCACCCTCATTCATTCTTTTTGTTTCGCGGTAGTGCTTTACTTTCATAGAAAACTATGTTTCCATAGTTACTTCGAAGGAGTAGGTCAAATAATACTAAAAATTTTATGGTATTGCCCAAATAATCCAAATTGGATGTCCATTGAATAATTAGTGATATGAATGTTTCCACTTAAATTGGAAGGAATAAAATACTTGATGCCATGGCTGTGTTGTAATTATATCCAGGCACCAAGCATATCATACTTACGGGCTGAGGCAAAGGCAATATTGACAAACCTTTGAATAATTAACAAATGCATAAATTATAATATTGGGAATCTTTGAAATATTGTTGACTATGATATCCAGAGTCGACTTATTTAGTACAAAAAGGCTTTGTGTTTGCTTTTCTTTATTAATTGTTTTTGTCCTCCCATTGCTGTTTTTTCCCCTTTGAATGTCATATATTAGCAATGTTTTCCATATTCTGGGCTTTTGAATTATAGCTTCCACAGAACATGAATTCCTAGCATGTTGACCAAGAGAAAAGAAAAAAGACCAAGTAAATCACATAAGACTAAACCAACAACCAAACCTGATAGCACTAAAGCAAAATAAAGCAGTACAGATTAGACGAGCTGAAAGACAGAAACCTAAAGCAGCGTCTTTGAGAAAAGAAAACAACATAAGACTGAACCAACAACCAAACTTGATAACACTAACTTAATATGCATATTAGCTTCAATCTGTAGTGACATTATTAATATTCTTGCAATAAATTTGGTGCATGAGTAATGACCATCAGAGCATCACGCAGTAAAATTGTATAGTACTATATCTGAACCACGAATGACATAGTGAAGTGTGCAAACGCATTTTCATCAAAATGCCTACCTGAATAAACTAAAAGGTTAGAAAAGCCTGTTCTCGACTTTAAATGAAGCAGAAGAAGAAAAACTTGCCATTCTTGAGAATCTTTCGTGTAGCAAATGATTTAAACATTTATGGTGATAGATGATCCTGTTGCATCTGTAAAAACACTAATATATCAGCAAACTTGGACTATACATTATGTATATTGATGCGGAAGATGGCAAAAATATAAAGGCAACTTTTATAAAAGATGCTCTTCATCCTGTACAAACACTTTGACAGCATAAAAATAAGCTAATTTCATACAAGAAAATCCAAACCCAGACATTGCCTATCCATAAGAATATCTTGTTATGAATGAAGGGACAATGAAGTGATTTCAATTTGTCATTTTACTACAGGATTCGAATTGGCGAGGTTAAGGAAGCTCTTAAGAAAATGGAAGATGGTAAAGCTGTCGGACCTGATGATATTCCTATTGAAGTTTGGAAATGTTTGGGCGAAGAGGGTGTGTTATGGCTCACAAAATTATTTAATGAAATCTTACGAACCAAGAAAATACCGGATGAGTGGAGAAAAAGTACTTTGGTTCCTATTTATAAGAATAAAGGGGATATCCAGAATTGTACAAACTATAGAGGAATTAAGCTACTGAGTCATACAATGAAATTGTGGGAAAAAGTGATTGAACACATATTAAGGTTGGAGACGGATATCGCTGAAAACTAATTTGGATTCATGCCAGGAAGGTCTACAACAGAAGCGATTTATTTATTAAGGGGGCTAATGGAAAAGTATAGAAGCAAGGGAAGAGATTTGCATATGGTCTTCATTGATTTGGAAAAAGCGTATGACCGGCTGCCAAGAGATGTACTTTGGAAAGCCTTGGAAAAGAAGGGGGTGAGGGTTGCTTATATAAAAGCCATTCAGGACATGTATGAGGGGGTTACAACCAATGTTAGAACACCTGGAGGTGTTACAAAGAACTTTCCTATAAGGATTGGACTACATCAAGGATCAGTGTTGAGTCCTTATTTGTTCAACCTAGTGATAGATGTTCTAACTGAGCCTATAAAGGAGTAGATCCCTACATGCATGCTTTTGCGGATGACAGAGAAGATATTAATTCTAAACTTGAGATATGGAGACGGACTTTGGAATTGAGGGGCTTTCGTCTTAGTAGGAACAAAACTGAATATATGCATTGCAAGTTTGATAAAGGACAAAGCCAAAGGGAAGTTGAAGTTAAATTGGGAGGGCAAGTCATCTCATAAGTGACAAAATTTAGATATTTGAGATCAATTATACAACAAAATGGTGAAATTGATGGAGATATCGATCATAGAATTCAGGTCGGATGGTATAAATGGAGAAAAGCTATTGAAGTTATCTGTGATCATAAAGTACCTAATAAGGTAAAAGGAAAGTTCTATCGGACTGCTATAAGACCAACAATGCTATATGGTAGTGAATGTTGGGCTTTAAAGGGACAACATGAGCATAAAATGGGAGTCGCTGAGATGAGGATGTTGAGATGGATGAGTGACCATACAAGAAAAGACAAGATTCGTAATACTCATATACGTGAACGAGTGGGAGTGGCTCCTATTGAAGAAAAAATGGTAGAACATCGTTTGAGATGGTTTGGACATGTTCAGCGTAGGTCTTTGAGTGCTCCGGTGAGAAGGGTAGATCAAGCAAGATGGAGTCCTATTAGACGAAGTCAAGGAAGGCTGAAACGAATGCTCAATGAGGTCATAGAGAGAGACCTTCTAATTAATAATATATCGAAATCTATGGTTTTTGACAGAGCACAATGACGTCGTGTGATCCATGTAGCCGACCCCACCTAGTGGGATAAAGGCTTTGTTGTTGTTGTTGTTGTTGTTGAATGAAGGGACAGTGACTACACTTCCACAGCAATAAATGGAGATTAATGACAAGGTAGATTCATATGAGTAAAAACAAAACACCTGACATGGACTATTTAAGCAGGACATTGATTCTTGATCTCTTAATAATAATAATAATAATAATAATAATAATTAAATACATAATATGACTTACGCCGGATGCCAAACTTGTTCAAAATCACACATCAGTTTGACCAAATTTGGAGTAGCTGCTTGTTAAAATTTGAAATAAATACAGAAAATTTTGATACATACCTGATGCATGCCATTAGAGTTGGAGAATGCGAATCCTCCATACCCAGGGCCTGAATGCGTACTACAAGTCCAAAAATGTTCAATTTTAACTTTCATGTTATACATGTGCTGCATATAGAAAACTTCCTTAGACAGCTCAACTCAGCGAGTCATAATGATAATATTTTTGTCCTTTGTCTGTCTATGCTCGAGGTTACTAGCATATATCTTCTTTTCAAACTCAATAACATTCCTATTTTATAGCCTACAACTCTAACGGTCTAATAGTCATTAACATCACTAACGGCTAATAAACCTCGACCATATTTAACTACCTTCTCTTATTTACAACAAAATCATATCAATACCCCCGGAGATCCCAAGAAATGCTTGCCCTCAAGGGTCAACAAGTACAAGCTAGTGTACAAAATCTAAAACCAAAGAGAAGAACTTAACTTAGAAAATATGATTGACTGCAACTACTAGTTATGAAGGAACCTGCATTGACATCACTGTCAACTACATCGAGTTCTTGATGCTGTCACATTCTTGGGTTGTGGCCGAACAATTACAATTACATATCAAAATGCTTCCTAATGTCTTTGTATTTTCGACAAAAAGACATATCCCACAGAAAGTGCTCATTGGGGACCTATCTATAGCTACAGAGTGGAGTGCTTCAGAACTCCGAAATGCAAAGAAGGGAGATATATCCTTGTCAATCTGAATAAAAGATCAAAAGAACGCATGGCAGACCATAAGAGCTCTTGTTCTAAATCTCCTTTACATTTGTGAGTTATGCAACAACACCACCAACAAAAATCCTTTGTAAGGATCCCCGGGGTATGATAAATTTTTGAAGGAATAAGGAATTTAGATGTCAACTCACAACTCAAACCAGGTTATGCAAGACGGCACCCAGAATTTGCTTTTGTATTCTTGCAGACATTTAGGACCCTGAAGTGCTAGAGCATCTCTCTGGCTTCTTCATATGCCTGCTGGTTTTCTTGACAAAGAAGCCGCATTTCTATCACTTATCCAGAATAATTTCTAGGATCCTGTCAATTTCCACTATTTTCTCTGCAGAGCCTTGATGCATGTCAGGCCACATTTAATACCGGAAAGGAATCTGGTATGACATAATGAGGGAGAAATGGGAATGGGAATATTTTTATTCTTTTTAATTCTGCATATAAATGTGTTAGCAGTCATATAAGCTAGCATATGAGTGAATAACATATTATTATCATTTATTCCATCGGAGATTCTCTTTGGCTACTAACCTTCATTAGAGTGAGATACCTGCTTGAGTGTTATTTAGCAGATTGTTCCCTGACCCTATCTTCATCCTATCTTCACTACTCAGTTCTGTACCTATCAAAAATGAGCTTTTACAAGATCATTTAAATTTAAAGCCACATTCCCTAAAACATATGCAGGTATGATGCACAAAAAGGCACCAAGCCGCAGCTCAGAAGCTGAGCAATTTTTTTTCATTTGAATGTGGAACATGATCTAAATCAAGAGAAATTTTCCTCAAACAACAAGAATCAAATAATTTATACCAAGAGAATGAACTGACAAATTGTGGTACAATCTAACATATTGAACAAAAGTAAGCCTAAATCTTTTTAACCTCTTGCTCTTAGCAAAAGATCAGGTCCGTGATCTTTTTTACTTTTTGAAAATTTTCACAATAAAAAGTTTATATTTATGATCACTCATTTTGATACATCTTTGTAAATATATACAGGGGAAATGAAAGATGGGAGACAAACGAAAGATCTGGTTCGTAGCACATTGTTTTGATATTTTTTTTTTATATTCCGCCCTTGTACCCAAATGATTGTAAATGAAGAAATTGCAGGTGAGACCAATTTGAAGGCATTAAAAGTCCAAGAAGGTAAATCAGGTCGCAAGGACTTTGACAATTGGATCCACTCGATATGGCATTCTGATTCAGTCCCCACGGACTTCAAGATTCACATCCATACGCCCGATTCACACACCAAAGGAGTGATATTACAATCCCTTAATTCAATTCATATTAAAAGTCTCTTCGAAACAAACTTATATAGATGCCATTAAGTAGGTAAAGCACAAGCCAAATGCTTAATTTTCATTAGAAAAACAACAGAACGAAACATTCCGGTACTTTGTTCCATGAGAGAGGCAAGTCTATATTCGTAATTGGAGTGAGGGTCTTCAACAAATTGGCAGATGCATTTGCTTTGGCTACTCTCACTTTCAAGAAGCCTGAAGTCACAATAGCGAAAACCTCTCCAGAAGCTTCCAGCAGCTCTTCTCAGGTTACGACATAGTGCATTAGAGTTGGCCGGGTCAAGAAGATGGACTTTGCAGCCAATGCAGGTAATGGGACTGAGTCTGGTGTGCCTGAGGACTGACCAAAACTCACCATGTACCCTCTCAGCTTTAAGCATGCCACTGAACCCTTCAGAGATTCAAGAATTTCCCCATGAGACTTTAATGATAGGGAAAAAGTACAAGCATATAACCTTTTGATAACACCTCCCCAAGCTTAACACAAAATTACCCATCCAATAGCATTCTTCCTTACAAAACATCATACAACGCACATGGATCCCTTCTGTGATGAGCACTCATCACTGTGGTGAGATCTTCTCCGTCCAAATACAGTTTCAACCATTCATGTTTAAAATTTTCAACTGATGATTTTTAAATAAAATAAAAAATCATGTTTTAAAAAACTGACAGTTAAAAGATTATCTTTATTTTAGATTGTATACACATTAAAGTAATGATGTAAACCTGGAGGACAATTCTATCAATTTACAGGAGTTTAGTCAATAAGCTTTTACTTGAAGATCAATTCAGCTAGAGTCTGTTTAAGTCATTTTTTCAATTTCTTTTGTAGTTTTCGTTGTTGTTTTTTTTTGGTATCAGAGCCGGTCACTATCTTTTTGTCCCTTTAACTTCTTTTTATTTGTCTAACAACTTTACTTGTTTTGAAGTTAGTGAATGTGACTTCTAAGTGTAGTTTCTGGGTTCCTAGGGCAGGTCGTCTAGTGGGTCCATATCGCTTAGGTATTTAAATTCATGCTTGTAAAATAGTGGAAAAAAAAGAGGCAGAAAAGAAGTTGAAAAAAGGGCAAAAAAAAAGTAGAAAAAAAATATTACAAAAAAAAAAAGCCAATTGAGAGTGAGAACTTCAATTATTTTTTTCCCAATAGGTTTATTTCACTTTTGCAGGTGCAACAAGAGATCGATAATCTAATCATTAAGTCTCAGACACGCTTCAAAGACCTGCAAGAGTCGAGGGCGACTCTTTTTTCAAGAGGGGGAGAATGATGTAAACTTGGCGCACGGCTTCTCTCTATTGGTAGTTCCCGTCCATTGCCTCTCCCATACTTAAAGCGATGTCGTTTTTCGTGTGAATTGAAATCTCCTTGGATGCTCAATAATCCAGCCTTCCGCTTCTCTTCTACTGGTTGAAAAAAAGGCCGTCCACTTCCCTCTCAGACTCAAGGATGTGAACACAGAATTAGTTGTAAAAATATATTAAAAATATTTATTCTATTAGAATTATTTAATAAATTTCATGTTTTTTATGGTTTACATGGAGTTTGAGGAGTCACACCACTTACTTTTCAATAAGATACTTATACGATCTTATTTATAAGGTAGTTATAATACTCCATGTTTTAACAAAACTAAGAAAAACTTTAAACCTTATTAAATATGTCTTAAAATTTAACAAGTTTTTAATTTTATCTTTGTTCAATATACATTATAAGAACAAAGTATGTACTTCATCTTGTCTTAAAGATAAGACCCAGCTGACTTTCTTAAAGAGATTAAGAAAGCTAAATAAGCTACTTAATCATATCATTTATTGTATATCATTAAATTATATATCAGTTTATAAATTAGATAAATTAAATTAAAGAAAAATGATAAATATAAATATTTTAAAGTAATTTAATTAACTTCCTTAATATCCTAAAAAAATTAACTGGGTTTTGCATTTAAGACTTGACGTAGTAGAATTATAAATTAAGTATAAAATTGTACAACCTCATAAAAAAACCTTATGTTGGCAAAATAAACCATATAAAAATAAGTATAAAATTGTATAACCATACAAAAAAAAACCTTAAGAAAAATCACTGATAGGTCCTAAGGACCAAAAAAACCCACAACAAAGTCCTAAACTTATTAAATTTTAAGGCATATTTAATAAGGTTTAAAATTTAATTTAATGATATACAACAAATGATATTATTAAGTAACTTATTTAGCTTTCTTAATCTTTCTAAAAATGTCAGTTGGGTCTTATCTTTAAGACAAGATGAAGTACATACTTTGTTCTTATAATGTATTGAACAAAGATAAAATTTAAAACTTGTTAAATTTTAAGGCATATTTAATAAGATTTAAGGTTTTTCTTATAAGGTTTTTCTTAGTTTTGTTAAAACATGGAGTATTAGAAGTACCTTATAAATAAGATCGTATAAGTATCTTATTGAAAAGTAAGTGGTGTGACTCCTCAAACTCCATGTAAACCATAAAAAACATGGAATTTATTAAATAATTTTAATAGAATAAATACTTCTAATATATTTTTACAACCATTTCTGTGTTCACATCTTTGAGTCTGAGAGGGAAGTAGACGACCTTTTTTTTCAACCAGTAGAAGAGAAGCGGAAGGCTGGATTATCAAGCATTCAAGGAGATTTCAATTCACACGCAAAACGATGTCACTTTAAGCATAGGAGTGGCAATGGACGGTGTAAAAACCCCGCCTTACATACCTCTTATGTAATGACATTACTCAGAGTAGCAATGCGCAGTTCAGTGAGCACACATGAATAACATGAATATATTGATAATATTGACACAATATTGCTTGAATATACTACGACAGTTTTCCCCCACAGGGGGTATACATAATATTTACAGATCTTAAAATAACTGAAAGGTCTTCAAACAGCCAACAACATTTCTCTTCGTGCATTCCTCTTCTCTGTTCTTAGCACACTTCCAGTACTCACATGTCTGAATGGTTGGTTGGGGAGGGTGAGATTTGAGGAATCTCAGTAGCAAACAATACTAACCATTGCATACAAGAAATGCTTTGTGCATGAGATGCTTGCTTACATGAATTCATGCCAACATAATGACATATATGCATGCTCAATGTTTCATATAAATACTTATGGCCATAGTATAAACAGAGACAGAGCTTTACTCATTCACATATGCTTCATACAATTCATCAAAGCAATTAACACATCAATACACAAGCATACAAATCAAGTCATGCAAGTTAGAAAAGTTCACTACCTTTTGAACTTTGTGTCCTCCTCTTGTACCTTGATCTTCCAACCATTGTTTCTTCTTTGTCATTTCATGGACCTAGATAAGTAATGATATTATTAGAGCCATGAAAGGTGAATTCCCAATGGGCTACATTAGCCTTAAAGGCTTACTTTCACCCTTGGAGTTCATACTAATTACATTTGGCCCTTTCTTTCTTAAATTTGCATGGTAGCGAAAAGCTGCCAGCAATTTAACCAAACTTTGAAAAATCATAATTAATACTATTAAACTCCATTTGGGGTGGTTCAAAGTCCAATGTAAATCTCTTTAAGTTTAATTTTATGAAAAATACTTTTGTCTTACTATAATTGTCATATTTTTCCCAGAAATTGGACGAACCTGAACTATTTCAGGTTACCTTCCAGAAACAGGGCCTAACTTTGGAAAATCATATCTCCTAGTATACTTGTCCAAAAATTACAAAATATATATCAAAGTAAATCTCTATGTCTCTACTTTAATTCTGGAAAGTTTCATAGTCATTGGATAACATTTGATTAGTCAAAAACATGTCACAACAGACCTGCCTCCAGAAAACGAAGTACACAACATCTACTTTACAATTTTCAAAAATTCCAAATTCATATATAAGCATCCAAAATCATGAACATTTGTATACCTACACAATTTTGCCCAAGGAATCTATTGAAAACCTCAAATTTAGAAAATTCTCATTCCTTTATCACGTTCTGTTCAAACCAGAAACTAGAGTTTTCTACAACAATTCACCAATTCAGAATTTTGTCCAACAACTTGGTCCAATATCATCATAAATCATAATCTAACCATAAACACATGATTAAATCATGATTAAGCCTCTAAAAACAGCCCTTGGTTGAAAATGAACAGTACCCAACTCCCACAAAACTCATCTAAACAACAAACCAATCAGTGAAAAAGAAAGCTTACGCTTACCTCTACACGTTTTTGCAAATCGGTTCGGAAATCCGGCAGTACTCCGGCAAGGGAGACGGCACCAAATACTTCCAAATGAAAATCTGAAATCGTAGAAATGAAGCTTAGGATGAGTAGAAGAAGGTTTGTGAATGGTACTTTGAGATAAAACACCGATTCGGAGGTGAAATCGGCTTCGGAACTCAAGAACTTTTACTATTCACGTCTTCTCTTGCCTCTAACTATTTCTCAATGTTTTTTCATGAACTTTTCTGAATAATTGGGGTAGCTGAATAAAAAATATGGCCTAGGAGGAGTCTTGAAAAATTATACCACGTGTCGCAATGTTATGGTGCCATTTGTTCGGTATTCCACTGATTCGGTAACATGTGTCACTTCCTTTAATAAAGTGGGTCCCGCCTCTTTTCCCGGGACTTTGGCCATCCAAATTGTTAAGGAAAGTAGGGGCCTGTTGATTTTCCCCAGCTCCTAGGTTTGGTGTTCGGGAAAGTTAATCGGGTGACTGGACCGAAGACCGATGGATTTCCCCGGCTCGGGGCTAGGTGTCACCTTCAGGTGATGACAACTCAAAAGATAAAGTAACTTTATCATAAAGAGGGGACACGTGTCATGCACTTATTTGGCCAACACAAAAGTCAAAAAGTGAGGGCCATGATGAATGGACATGTGTCCTCTTCTGATGGTAACAACTGGCTAGATGGCAATTCCTTATTGGTCCACCTCAAAAGTCACTTTTCAAAAAATATTACTTTATTATACGGAGTCACTGGTTTTATGCCATGTGTCCCTATAGCCTCAAGACCGTGCCAAGTATCCGTGTAAGACCTCAGATAGTGCCATATGATCTCTGGCTCAGGGAATTACCGATTGTCTGCTTGTGGGCCCCACATGGCACCATAAGCCAGTGTCTTTTCCTAAAACACCGATGTATTCTTAAAAACGCAGGGCATACTGGTCTACCCTGAAAACACCATATGTCCTCGCATACATCATATTTTACTTGTTTAACTTGTCTCATACTTCATGACATAGTTGGGTAGGATCTTTCTGCCAACCCAATGGCACCGTATATGGGTCCTGTGCATATTTGTACCGATACTTTAATCATACCACCTGCAAATATCGAGCCTTCTACTTGATAAGGCCAAGTCGCATAGTCCCAGAGAGTCTTTCTATATCTCATCATTCTTGGAACTCTTCTCAAACCGGGCTTAGTCGTTTGCCTTACTAGGACATTTACTAAACGGGGGTTTAGTAGTCCACTTAATCCAGGCTTAATCTCAAGCCTCTTGTCCCAAAATTTGGGATATTACAGACGGGAACTTGCAATGGAGAGAAGCCATACCGTAAACCTGGAGGCCAATTCTATCAATTTGCAAGAGTTTAGTCAAGAAGCTTTTACTTGAAAATCAATTCAGCTAGAGTTTGTTTAAGTCATTTTTTTTCAATTTATTTTGTAATTTTTTTTAATAAGGCTATGAGCCAAGAGTCATTAATTAGTGTTTTAGGTGCCATTTAATTATTAATGGCATATTAGGATTTTTTAATTATTTTAATTTTAATTTAAAATCCCATAATATCATATCCATAAATTAGATTGTCTCTTATGATCTGATTCTAAATTCCTATAATCAGATTGTCATCCATGATATGATTTAGCCCATTTCTAAATATCTTTTTCATCCAGCAAGCCTTATCTATTTAAAAATTAGATTATTTTAAATAATCTAATATCCTTCATCAAATAATCCATTATTTGTTAAACTCATTCATCCAATCAGATTATTTGAATAATCTAATTGAAATATCCCCAACATATTCATTTATCCTTAATCATATCTATCGTTATCTTTCATTATCCTTTTGTGTTGTTTAGATTAAAATATTATTTTTAAAAGAGTCCTAGTAAGTTAAGAGTTCTAGTTTGAGTCAGTTTATTAGGTTATAAATATCCCTTCAATGATGCTATTTTAAGAAGAAGAAGAAGTTCAACGATTAAGTTATGAATAATAATTTCCTTTAACAAGTATTCATACTTGTTGGTTATGTATTCTTGGTAGAATACTAAATGGCGCAAGAGCTTGATAAACTCTTGTGTATTATACTTGAAGTTCTTGGGTTGTGTTTCCTTTGGGTGCTGGGTTTCGTATACCCAGTGTTTTATGGAACTAGTGTCTATTGGGTTCCCTATTTCAAGATCACTATTTTTATTCTGTTTACCATTTTTCCACTTCCGCGTTTGCCAACCTTTATGTAATTTTTGGGGTTTCTAGGACAGGTTCATAGTGGGTCCACATCAGATATGATGTAGACCCACTAGGAACATGTCCTAGAAAACCCAGAAATTACAGGAAAGGTTCGCAGATACGGAAGCGAATTATAATAATAAAAAGAAACAAAAGATCTAGAACTAAGAACCCTATGAACACCCATTCCAGAGAATACTGAGTATATGAAGCCTAGCACCCAAAGGAAACACGGCCTAAGAACTCCAAGTATAATACAAGAGTTGATCAACCTCTTATGCCTGATAGTATCCTCACAAGAATACAAGGAAGCAATCTGCCTGAATAATTCTTTTATACAAATATGAAAACTGAACGTACAATGCTTGAATTTAAATAGAAAATAAGACTAAACATAAACTAAAACCCTAAAACCCCAAAAGCCCAATATGATTAGGTATGGGGGAGGTAAAAAAATGTGATAATGATCATGGATGATTTGGGACGTCAAATTAGTGATTGGATGGAAGGATATCAGATATTGGTGAGATAATAGCTAAATAACTAAAAAATGGAATTTTTTTGCTAAATGACTAATTTGAATATCCTTTAAATAAGTTAAAGGATATGATAAAATGATTGATATTTTGAGGATATGGTGGTTAGAATCTATTTAAATAAGATATAGGCAGATTTAAATGAATTCAATGGATATTGTAGGATAATTGGGCTTTTAAAAGTTTATTCCTAAAGAAAATAAAAAAATACCTTAATATGCCATAATTAATTAATTAATGGCACCTAAGACTCTTTAAAAACAAATAAATTTTGTTCATGGGCTCTTAATTAATTATGTACAGCCCATAACAATTTAAATACTCAAATAATACGCAATAAATGGACTAATGGCTACCACTTGCAACTTGGGTTCATTTATAGCTGACCCAAGCCCACCTATTTAAGCCTTTACAGGCCCTTTAGCCCTTCTTGGCCCATTTGGAAGTTATCTTCACTTATATCTTCAATTTGGGCTCCATTGGTTGTCAACCCAAACTCTTTAGTGTATAGATAAGTGATATTCCTTGGTTGTGCATTTTAGGCCTCATACAGCTTCTCCTTAGCTTGAAGATCTAAAATAACTCCTTGTAAGACCTCCTTTATGGCACGTTTCTTTGCTCTTGTCATATGGCCTCCAATTCCTCTTAATGGATCATGCAATGCATATTGTGAATCTAGACGCTTATGAAAGGGTCCCTCGTCTCCATCATTCTCTCCCTCCTAGAAAGGATTCGTCCTCGAATCGCCACCTGCATCATAAGGAGATAGATCTACAACATTAAAGGTAATACTAACATTATACTCACCTGGCAGGTATACTTTACAAGCATTATCATTGATCCTTCGATGTATTTGAAATGGTCTATCTCCTCGTGGCGCGAGTTTAGGCTTTCGTTGAGTTGGGAAACGTTCCTTTCTAAAGTGCACCCATACCCAATCTCTGGGTTCAAATACGACCTTCCGTTAGCCTTTATTTGTAGCCTGTGTATTTAACTCATTCTTCCGTTCAATATTAGTTCAAACTTTAGCATGTAAGTCTTGCACAAATTTTGCCATTTTCTCTCCATCAAGATTAGCATGTTCATTGCAAGGTAAGGGAAGAATATCCAAGGGAGTTAAAGGGTTGAAACCATAAACAATCTCAAATGGAGAATAGCATGTAGTGGAATAAACAGTTCTATTGTATGCAAATTCAACATGTGGTAAACATTTTTCCCAATTCTTTAAGTTCTTTTGTATAATGGCACGTAACAAGGTTGTTAATATCTTATTCAGAACCTCTGTTTGCCCATCCGTTTGGGGATGTGTAGTGTGTTAGATTTCATGTTTTGATGATAACAAATCATGCTTTGGATAGTCTTGGATTTGATTAAAAGAAATACATCAACAAAGGAAGTGAGAAAAGTTATCTGAGCAAGATCACTCGAGTGATTTGTGTAATCACTCGAGTGATCATTAAAATCACTCGAGTGATATAAAAAAATATTAGATCACTTCAGTGATGCTAGAAAATTTACAGATCACTTCCAGTGAATTGAAAATCACTGCAAGAAAAATTCACTGTTATGGATTTCACTGCCAGTGATATGAAATCATTAGACTTTATGTTTTGATGATAACAAATCATGCTTTGGATAGTCTTGGATTTGATTAAAAGGAATACATCAGCAAAGGAAGTGAGAAAAGTGATCTGAGCAAGATCACTCGAGTGATTATGAAGATCACTCGAGTTATATAAAAAATATCAGATCACTCGAGTGATCCATGAAATCACTTAAGTGATGCTGGTAAATTTGAAGATCACTTCCAGTGAATTAAAAATCACTGCAAGAAAAATTGATTGTTCTGGATTTCACTACCAGTGATCTGAAATCACTCGAGTGATGTGTGATTTCTGCTGAATCAATTCCAGTGCATCTGAAATCACCAGAAGAAAAATTCACTGGTTTGAAAATCACTTCCAGTGATAGGCAGATCACTCGAGTGATCCTTGAATTTTCCAGATTCACTTCTAGTGGATTGAAAATCACTGCAAGAAAAATTCACTATTTGCAAAATCACTTCCAGTGATGCCAAATTCACTCGAGTGATATATGAAATCTCATAATCACTTCCAGTAGATATGTAATCACTTGGAGAAAATTTCACTGTTTTCTTAATCACTTCCAGTGACATGAAATTCACTCTAGTGATATGTCAGTTTATCAGTTTCACTCTCAGACACTTACTGTGATCCACTTGCAACCACTTCCACGTAAATCAACAAGTTTTGTTAGTAAGATATTGGTAGTGATAATCATTGCTAGTTAATCCAAATTACTTTCAAAATCATGTGGAATATTATTTCATTAAAACCACAACAAGCCGCTGTAATTCATCTATGGTGAAAGCAAGCTCATTTCTGATGATGCTTTGATTTTCAGGAATAACTCGCAGTAAATCACAATCACTCCAGTAATATTCAAAGTATTTTCTAACGGGCATTTTCCTGAGTGTATTACAGGTGTACTCCACTACCACCCACATGACAAGCAACTGAACAACACTCAACGACAACTTATCGTGGGCAGCAGCAATATTAAAAAATAACTATCAATGTGCAAAGTGAAAAAAAATGTTGCTGCATCTGTCTGAAGCACAATCGATCAACAGATAAATCCAGAACGGTCCTCAAAGCTCCTGATATAAGTCCAGCCATTGGAAAATCAAAGAGATAGACGACACTTGAACTCACTGCAAACATTATACTCATAAGTACTTCGTCTCTGATTATTTCTTCATCTGTACTTCATTTTTCATCTATATACTCTATAAGAGAGTTTCGTTTGTCATAAACACTTTATTTTCGATAGTGATAACTTAAGGTTGAGGAACCTTAGGTTAGGATTTGAGATTACCTTGTATAAGGGGGAGCAAGTGTTCAAAGAGGAACTTGCTGTTGTACTGAGGTGCCAAGAACCCACTGAATCTTGGAAGATATAGTGAAAGGCTCAGAAGGATTTTTGAGGACTGGACGTAGGTCAAGTGATTGTGACCAAACCAGTATAAACTCCTGTGTCCACTTCGGTGATATCTCTTCTTACTTATAACTGTGCTTTAAAGTTTCATAATCTTTATTAAGTATCCGGTTATTCTCTAATCACCCAATTCACCCCCCTCTTGGGTGAAAATCTTGCTCTAACATTTGGTATCAGAGCGCATGTCTTCTTGTTCAGGTATAACAACCATAGAAGGATCCGATGGCAAGCATGGGTGAAGGAATTCTTCCTGACGGAGCCTCTATCACTAGACCCCCAGGTTTCAATGGTGAGCATTTTTCCTTCTAGAAAGCTAAGTTCCGTGTATTCGTGATGGCTACAGAATATGGGCTATGAGATGTAATTGAAACTGGAAATTTTATGCCTACAAAGACTGAAGAATCTTGAAAAGTTCCTAAGTCACCTACAGAATTTGACGACAATGAAAAAAAGCTTGTGAACCTTAATAGTAAAGTAATTCTGATGATTCAAAGTACTCTCAATCAAAAAGAATACTTCAGAATCTGTACACTTCAAACTGCTAAAGAGATGTGGCAAGCTTTGGAAGTAGCTCATGAAGGAATATCAGGAATAAAAGAAAATTGAATCAATACTCTAGTTACAGAGTTTGATCTACTTCGTATAAAGGAAGGTGAGTCAATAGCTGAATTTGAACTTAGATATACTCATCTTGTGAATCAACTTGCAGCACTTGGAAAAATCTATGATCAGAATAACCAAGTATAAAAAATATTAAACATACTCTCCAAAGAATGGGAGGCTAAAGTCACAGCAATAGAGGAGGCCAAAGGAGAATCAATGCAATCTGTAACTTCTTTGTTTGGGAGTCTTTCTGAATATGAAAGCAAACTAAAATTCAAGCGAGCGCTAGAGGAAGTTGGTGACAGGAGAAAGAAGAGTCTTGCATTAAATGTGACAAAAACAAAGGCAGAAAGTCAAAAAGAAGACGATGAGGTTGACGATGATGAGATAGGCCTGATGATAAGAAGATTCAAGAAATTTTATAATGGCCAAGGTTTCAGAAATTCACAAAAAGGAGGAACTAGTGGTAGAAGAGAAACCAAGGAGATCATCTGCTACTAATGTGGTAAACCTAGACATATCAAATCAGAATGTCTGGAACTATTACAGAAAAATAAAGAAAAGAGAAATGTCAAATCTTTCAACAGGAAGAAGGCATTTCTTTCTGCAATATGGGGAGATAGTTCCTCAGATAAAGAAAGCGATAATGAAGAGATAGCCAATATATGCTTGGTTGCTCAAGAGGAAGTAGACGAAGAGGTAAATGATCCTGATCCTACTTATAATGAATTACAAGATGAATATAATGCTTTACATTCTGAATTTATCAAGATAGTTAAAGAACTAATTGCTTATAAAAAGAAAAACAAATCTCTTCAAGAAAGAATTAAAGAGTCTTTAGATGAAAGTTGCAAAAATTGTTTCTCTCTTGAAAAGAAAAATATTGACCTTATCAAAACTCTTGAAAAGTTTACAAAAGGAAGTGAGATGTTAAATGTTATTTTAAAAGCACAACGTTTTGTGAATGATAAGTCTGGTATTAGATATGATCCAAATTTAGACAAAAGACAAGGTAAGAAGAAAACATGAGGTAAAACTTATTTAAGTTATTTCACACATTCTGTGCATACATCTAATCCTTTTGCTTATTGTAATTATTGGAATAGGAAAGGACATTACACTTCTTCATGTTTTCATAAAAAGAAAGGAATTATAGGAACCTATAAATGGATACCTAAGAAGTCTCATGATCAGGAAGTTGTCTGTACTAACCTAAAAGGACCCAAAAAGAAATGGGTACCTAAAACTTAATTATCTTTAACTGCAGGTTTGCTTCAGGGCATCCAAGTCCAACAAATTATTTATAGATAGTGGATGTTCTAGACATATGACTGGTGATCCTAAGAATTTTACCACATTAGTACCAAAGGAAGGTGGCAAGGTAAAATTTGGAGGAAATCAAACTGGAAGGATAGCAGGACTTGGGGAAGTCAAGAGTAACAAAGGAATACAAGTCAAAGACGTATATTATGTTGAAGGCTTGTGTCACAATCTGTTAAGTGTGAGCCAAAGCACGAATAAGGACAACTGGGTAATATTTGACTAAGAAGAATGCCTGATAGTTAGCAAGAAGGATCTGCAAATTGAAAAGAAGAATTTGAAATCAAGACTCAAGGTAAAAAGGGAAGGTAACTGCTATACTCTTGATATGAATGAAAACTTTTCTGAAAACTGCCTTTTGAGTAACACCGATGAGAGTTGATTATGGCATAAGCGACTTGCTCATGTCAATATGCATCAAATAGGTAAATTACTCAGAAAAGATTTAGTAATTGGTTTACCTAATGTAAATTTCAAAAATGATTTAATTTGTGATGCTTGCCAAAGAGGTAAATAAACAAAATCTTCCTTTAAATCAATAAATGAAATTACCACCAACAAACCACTTCAATTATTGCATATGGATCTGATTGGTCCAGCAAGAGTTAAGAGTCTTGGTGGAAATTTATACACATTTGTTATTGTTGATTATTTCTCCAGATTTACCTGGAATATATTCTTGTCTTCCAAAGATGAAACTTTTGGTAAATTTATTTCCTTTGCCAAGAAAGTGCAAAATGAAAAAGGTATGTTGATTGCAGGCATCCAGACAGATCATAGTGGATAATTTGATAATCAAGTCTTCACAGAATATTGTGATACAAATGGCATTAATCACAATTTTTCAGCACCAAGAATTCCACAACAGAATGGAGTCATGGAAAGGAAGAATAGAGTTCTCACAGAAATGGCTAGAGCAATGCTCAACGAAAAGAATGTGTCTCAAGTCTTCTAGGTAGACGTTATGAGCACCACATGCTACATATCAAATAGAGCGTATGTCAGAACCAAACTTGGAAAGACACCATACGAACTCTACAAGGGACGGAAGTCAAACCTCGCTCATCTACACATATTTGGTTGTAAGTATTTTGTTCATAACAACGGTAAATATAATCTTGGAAAGTTTGATTCTAAGGCTGATGAGGGACTTTTCTTAGGCTATTCAAATCAAAGTAAAGCATATAGAGTTTTTAATAAACGAACATGTGTAGTAGAAGAATCAATTCATGTTGTATTCGATGAATATGCGTCCTCTAGTAAAAACCTTGACGATGAGATAATTAATAACCAATCTTCTTTTAATTCTCTCAATCTAGAGGTTGATAATATTGAAAAAGAAGTTGAATCAAGTCAACCAGAACAACCTAGAGCCTGGAAATATATCAAGAGTCATCCTTTAGATGAAGTCATTGGAGAAGTGAATGAAGGAGTTAAAACTAGAAACAAAGTTTTGAACAAAGTTAGCTTTTCTACATTCATTTCTCAATTGGAACCTTCTAACATTGACGAAGCCCTAACAGATAATGATTGGGTGTTAGCAATACAAGAAGAATTAAATCAGTTTGAAAGAAATCAAGTTTGGGATTTGGTACCCCGGCCTAAAGATCATTCGGTTATTGGCACTAAATGGGTATTAAAAAACAAACTTGATGAATCCGTAGCTATTGTCAGAAACAAGGCAAGATTGGTAGCCAAAGGCTATAATCAAGAAGTGCTAGATTTCATGTTTTGATGATAACAAATCATGTTTTGGAAGTCTTTAGATTTGATTAAAACAAATACATCAGCAAAGGAAGTGATAAAAGTGATCTGAGCAAGATCACTCGAGTGATTTGGATAATCACTCGAGTGATAATCAAGATCACTCGAGTGATCATTAACAATCACTCAAGTGTGTTAGAACCGGCTGACACCCAAAAGGGGGGTGAATTGGGTGTACGATAAGAAAGTTTGATTGTTTAAAATCTTTTCGCAACTTATCAAATCAATACATATGGAACTATAAATTCATAAGCAGATATATAGATCATATATGCTGGAAATGTAAAAGCTTAAGAAAGAGAATGTGCAAACTGTGATTTATCCTGGTTCGGTCCAATCCACGATGACCTACGTCCAGTCCCCAGGCTCCTCCTGAGATTTCCAATCCACTATATTCTTGTTTAACTGGGAACAAGAAAAGCCTCTACAAATTCACAAGAGTAACTCCCCGTTACACACTGTAAGGTTTACTCCTTCTTACAGCAAGTCGAGCAAAGCAATCTAAAAGACCTTTCTCTCCTGCTTAACTGTGCAAGTCTTATGAGCAGCAACGTTCTCTCCTGCTTACACCACTGTAAGTCTTACGAGCAGCAACGTTCTCTACTGCTTGCACCTTGTAAGTCTTATGAGCAGAAAGTCTCTGACAATTCACTTTACAACTTCACGTAAGGTAATCAGCCCTCTCAAGGTCCCTCTACCTTGAGTTCAATACAGAAGTATAGATGGTGTGTTTACAGAATCTCTCACAGAGTAGATAAATCCTCACTGAAGTACAATACAAATATTCACTCTCTCAAATATACATAATATAGAAGATGAAATAGAGCAAAGAGTGGTCGGAGGTAGAAGACTTAGAATATCAGCTTGTTCATGTTCTCATTGCGTTGCTTTCTTTTCTGTGTTTGAATCCTCTCCTATTTATAGCTGAGTTGTGGAAGATATCCGTTAGAGTCTGTTGATTCATTTGACCGTTGAGCCCATTCGGATATTCTTCTGTTATAATCCCATCTGATGCTTAAACAGTCACTATATCATTTTTGGTTGGAGTCCCATTGCTTTGCACAGTCGTTGAGTGTATTTAAATATTTTCCCGTTGATCGTGCTCTGACACATGCTTCAGCGTTTCTTACAGTTTGCCCATTGGTCTGACAGATGCAATAGTATTTGTCTTCCGTTACTTATGAATTTTTCTGCCGCCCACGAATAGTTGTCGTTTAATATTGATCCGTGTAAGCCATGTGATCAGTAGTGCATAACACCTGTAAATGCACTCAGAGAAATAGTCGTTAGAAAATATCACTCGGGTGATCACAGACTTCACTGGGAGTGATTTCAGAAAATTGGAGAATCACTGGAAGTGGACTTGATTTCACTGGAGGTGATTTTCATAAGATAATATTCCACTGGTAATTATCAGCATCCCTCGAGTGTACCATGAAATCATTTTCCTTGTTTCTGTCATACTTCTGGAAGTGATTTACATAAGCATTCCACTGGCAGTAGCTTTCTAAGAGTAAGCATATCATTGACTCGATAATAATGATCCCTTGAGTAATTTCCATGATTATGTAAAGAATAGTGAATCACTCTAACTATCAGTAAATTTACTTGCGGTGATATCAATTCACTTGAGAGTGGTGTCACTTCACTGGAGGTGATCAGTATTTCACTGGCAGTGACATTGTAAGAGTAAGTATATCTCTTGAGTGCATTTTAATGCACGGAAGCAATACTGATTTAGTTGGGATTCACTGGTAGTGCGTTCAAGCTTCTTCTGTCAAAAATCATCATATCACTCGATCATATAATATCTTACTGGTAGTGATCTGAGGCTGGAAGTGAAACTGAGAAACTGGCATATCAGTTCATTGGAAGTGATCTGGTGCATGTTGGTATTCTCTGGAAATGATCAGTTACTGCACTGGAGGTGATATGAAGAATTTTAATATTCACCGGAAGTGATTCAGCAACCACTGGAAGTGATATGGCAAACTTCATATATCACTCGAGTGAATTTGGAATCACTGGAAGTGATTTTGAATCCACTGGAAGTGATTTGAAAACTTTGGCGGATCACTCGAGTGATCTGAGCATCACTGGAAGTGATTTGCAAAACAGTGACTTTTTCTTGCAGTGAATCTTCAATCACTGGAAGTGATTTGGTGCATCACTCGAGTGATTCAGAATCACTGGAAGTGATTTGGAAATTTTGGCGAACCACTCGAGTGATCTGAGCTCTACTGGAAGTGATTTTCAAAACAGTGAATTTTTCTTGCAGTGATTCTGGTGCCACTGGAAGTGAATTAGCATATCACTCGAGTGAATTCTGAAATCACTCGAGTGATCTTCAATATCACTCGAGTGATTACGAATCACTCGAGTGATCTTCAATATCACTCGAGTGATTACGAATCACTCGAGTGATCTGTTGTTCATATCACTTCAGCTGCGTTTCTAATTCTTCAGCAAACAGGGGTAACTTTCCAGATGCTATAACTCTTCGAATATGGCTCCAAAAATTCTGTATTATATATTAATGGAACGCTCTTGAGGTCTAGTTTCATATGGCACCGGTTTCAGTTCAATTGGATCTGTGGTTTGAGAGTTATAGTCAAAATACCCAGTCTGTTCCAGAAAGTGATGCTGATATGAATCCCAAATTCAAACACTGATATCTCCCTCATCGGAGCTCCTTTGATGTTGTTTCCAGTGTCAAAATGACGCATTCGTGGGCGGCAGTAAAATTCATAAGTAACGGAAGACAAATACTATTGCATCTGTCAGAAGCACCTTGAATCAACGGACAAATTTACAACGGTCTTCAAAGCCTCTAATATATATGTCCAGCCATTCAAAAAATAAAAGTACGACGAAAAATGCTTGAACACACTGCAAACAATACTTTTATAAGTGCTTCAACCCTTCATCTGTATTTCAGTTTTTATCTATATACTCTGTGAGAGAGATTTGTCAGTCATACGCATTTTATTTCCAATAGTGATAACTTAAGGTTGAGGAACCTTAAGTTAGGATTTAAGATTACCTTGTGTAAGGGGGAGCAAGTGTCCAGAGGAACTTGCTGGTTGTACTGTGGTGCCAAGAACCCACTGAATCTTAGAAGATATAGTGAAAGGCTCAGAAGGATTTCTGAGGACTGAACGTAGGTCAAGTGGTTGAGACCGAACTAGTATAAACCCCTATGTTGATATCTCTTCCTTCTTATAATTGTGCCCTAAAGTTTTATAAATTTTATTTAAATATCTGATTATTTTGTTATCACCCAATTCACCCCCCTCTTGGGTGAAAAGCTTGCTTTAACAAGAAGAAGGTATTGATTATGAGGAAACGTATGCTCCTGTAGCAAGATTGGAAGCTATACGAGTACTCTTGGCCTTTGCTTGCATCAAAGGATTCAAATTATATCAAATGGATGTGAAAAGTGCTTTTTTAAACGGGTACATCACAAAGGAAGTCTATGTAGAACAACCTCCAGGGTTTGAAGACGTATCCAAACCAAATCATGTTTTCAAATTAAAAAAGGCCTTATATGGTTTGAAGCAAGCTCCTAGAGCTTGATATGAAAGGTTGAGCAAATTTCTCATCGAACTTGGCTTTACACGAGGAAAAGTCAATACAACATTGTTTATTAAACGAAAACTGAATGATATTTTGGTAGTTCAAATTTATGTTGATGATATTATATTCGGTGCTACTAATGATTCCATGTGCAAAGAATTCTCTGAGATAATGCAGGGAGAATTTGAAATGTCTATGATGGGAGAATTAACATTCTTTTTGGGTTTACAAATTAAACAAAGAAAAAAAATGTAATATTCATATCCCAGACTAAATATTTAAAAGAGTTGCTCAAAAAGTTTGGATTGGATGAAGCTAATGGTGCAGATACACCTATGAGTTCAACGGTCCTTATGGATGCTGATGAAAAGGGAGTTGATTTCAATATAACTCAGTATCGAGGAATGATTGGATCATTACTCTACCTTATAGCTAGCAGACCTGATATTCAATTCAGTGTTGATTTATGTGCGAGATTTCAATCGTGCCCCAAAGTTTCACATGCTGAAGTAGTGAAAAGAATTTTTAGATATTTGGCAGACATAAAAGAATTGGGTATATGGTATTCTAAAAAAGGTAACGAATATCTAGTTGCCTATTCTGATTCTGATCATGGTGGTTATAAAACATATAGGAAGAGCAAAAGTAGGCAATGCCAATTCCTTGGAGGTGCAGTTGTTTCTTGGTTTAGTAAGAAACAAACTACAATATCCTTATCTTCAACGGAAGCAGAATATATAGCAACCTCAAGCTGTTGTGCACAAGTATTGTGGCTAAAACAGCAACTGCATGATCTTGGCATTTATCTTAAGGAAATTCCCATCTACTGTGACAACACTAGTACAATAAGTTTGGCGAAAAATCCTATACAACATTCAAGAACCAAGCATATTAATGTGAGACATCATTTCATTAGAGATCATATTCAAAAGAAAGATGTTAAAGTGTTGTTCATACCAACACATTTACAATTAGTAGATATTTTCACCAAACCTCTCGCCCGAGAACAATTCATGTACATACGAAGGGAATTGGGAATGGTAAATCCCAATGAATTGTAAGTTGTTTAGCCTTTATAAATATTGATTTCATAATGTTTTGATGATTCTATAACTGACTTAAGCATCAGAGTATCTATAAAGATGCTTTGTAGGATGCTTTGTACTCTCTTTAAATAACAGAGATAAACAGAGAGGAAAACACTCAGGTGATGATAAAGGCCAACTCGAGTGAGTGAACAGTAAAATACTGCAACTAAGTGATCTTACTGATAATGTCACCACAGGTAGGTCACTCTAGTGTTTTTGATCAAAATATTCGAGTGAGGTAAGCAGTTACAACATTTTTGAGTTTCTGTGAAGTAATTTTGGTCTTCACTCGAGTGATTTTTACAATTCACTTGAGTGAAAACTAAAATCACTCGAGTGAATAACAAAATCATTCGAGTGAATGTTAAAAATATGATTATATCAGTTATTTCTCCTGTGACTGTTTAGTTCACTCTCTCAATCACTTGCACTCAGACAATCACTCCCAAAATCCTCTCTAACTTTTCAAAACCGAAAAACCCAAGAAATCAAAGCTTAAATTTCACTCTCTGTTTCACCGATTCATCACTCTCCGTCAGACACTTTTAATCTTTTCCAGTTCTGCGTCTAAATCGTCCGACAGAACCCTAAAATTATTTTCTCGTTCTAAAATGGCCAGAACCAAAAGACCCGGTCAATCTCCTCTGTCCTCTCCTCCGTCTAAGAAGCCGAGAACATCACCACCACAAGAACCTAAAGATCAGGCTGTTCCAAAACCTAAAGGGATTTTCATCGAAGAACCTATTGAGATAGTTACACGATCTCAAGAAAGTTCTAAAGGAAAAGGGAAAAAGAAGCAAAGAGAAGAAGACATCCGAGACTCTACATTGCAAACAAAAATTGCTCGAGCTGTGAATATTCTTGCTGCTTCTGTTCCTCAAAAGTCTCAATATAAAGCTTCTGGTAGTCAGATTCCTTCTGGGTCCGTGGTTGAAGAATCTTTCGAACTACTTGATCCTCCTCCTGGGTTTAACACTGGTAATCTCAGGATTTTAAACTCCATTGTGTTTACTTCTCAATTTTCCAAAAGGGATTTCTATCCTGTTGTTTAGGTAGATTTGGGTGAGCTCAAAAAGGAATTTCATATTGATTTGTCTCCATATTTGAAGTAATATGAACCATGGTTAAGACTGAGAATGTCTTACAATCCCTTGGTTGTTAAGCATTTCTACTGTAATATGAAAATTACCGATGTAAAGGATAGCCATGGGAACATTATTGTATAAAAAATTGAGACAAATGTGAGAGACCAAAAAATTCTGTTATCTGAAGATCTAATAAACACCTACCTAGGTATAGAGGAAGTTCCTATGAACCCTCCTCGTGTCTTCCATATCCATGAGTTAGTTGATATATTTAGACCAGGACAGCCTGGTGTGCCTTTACCTACTTCTCCAGTAGCCCTAACCAATGATCAGAGAGCCTTTTTTACATTTACTCCCATAGCATGGTTAACAAGGCAAAGAACTTTACTCATATCACCGGGAAGGATCTACAAATGATGGCATCTCTCATGACCAGAGAAAGGAGAAATGTGGGTGAGCTAATTTTTCAAGAAATGAAGAGGTTCAGATTTCACTCCTCCAAGTCTACAACGATTCCCTATCCTCAGCTTGTATCCTACATCCTCTCTATGCACAACATTTGGCACTTGACACCTAAGGGGGACATAGTGAGGATTCCTAAGTTTGGGAAGATTTAACTTACATGGATGGGAATCACTATACCAGCTGAACCTTCCTCACAGACTCAGAGTCCTCATTCTCCAGCTCCTGAGGCAAGCCAGAGATATCCTCATGCTAAGAAGATGGATCCTTCACCTTTCAAGATGGATGAGGCACAATCTTCCAGAGCAGTATCTCCTGGTCCTTCATTCACTCAGGCTGCCATTCAGACATATATTCAGAATGCCATCCAGTCAGCTATATCTCAATTGAAGAAGTCTAACACTAAATTGATTGATCAAGTCAACTACCAAGTTAAAGATTTAGTAGAAGCAATGAACCACAACTTCAACATTCTTTTTGATCGCCAGGAAGATCAAACTCAAAGGATCCAGAGGATTGAGGATGCACTTAGGTCTCACCTTCATATTCCCTTCACTGACCTTCCACCAGCCACCACATCTGTACCTTTTACCTCAGACCTTCCACTTCCAGATCCTTCACTTTCTGATCCTCCTATCATTCCTACAAACACTCCTCCTCTTGTACCTTCCACATCTTTTATTTCTGACCATATCTCTGCTGGTGATCTTCCACAAGTTGATCCCATCCTCCAGACTCCATCATCTTCATCACACCACACCTCTTCCAGTTCTCATACTGAGGAGATTGTCATTGAGGATGTTGCCACAGAGATCATAGGGCCTACTCATTCCACTAACACCACCCCTGTTGAGCCCTCTTCTACGACCTTTTCCTTCAGCTATCTATATGATCTCATGGAAAGCAAGAATTTATGCTTTAAACTGCATGTTCAAGTTGATTTTAGTAAACAATTTTATCTCGTGCTTTTGCAAGAATAGTTCTGATTCTCTGATGATTCTTCAAATAATGGGTTTTGAATCTTGAACTGATATTTTCAATCTGAAGTCAAAAACTTTCAATATTTGAAACAAAGATTTTAGTCCTTTGCAGTGGTTGAGTTATTCCAAAAAAAATTTCCTTTAGAAAACCAAATTTTGGAAATAATCATATAGTATGTTTTGTCATGATCAAAAAGGGGGAGAATGTTAGATTTCATGTTTTGATGATAACAAATAATGCTTTGGATAGTCTTGGATTTGATTAAAAGGAATACTTCAGCAAAGGAAGTGAGAAAAGTGATCTGAGCAAGATCACTCGAGTGATTTGTGTAATCACTAGAGTGATTATGAAGATCACTCGAGTGATTATTAAAAATCACTCGAGTGATATAAAAAAATATCAGATCACTCAAGTGATCCATGAAATCAATCGAGTGATGCTGGTAAATTTGCAGATCACTTCCAGTGAATTGAAAATCACTGCAAGAAAAATTCACTCTTCTGGATTTCACTGCCAGTGATCTAAAATCACTCGAGTGATGTGTGATTTCTGTTGAATCACTTCTAGTGCATTTGAAATCACCGGAAGAAAAATTCACTCTTTTGAAAATTACTTCCAGTGATAGGCAGATCACTCGAGTGATTCTTAAATTTGCATATCACTTCCAGTGAATTAAAAATCACTGCAAGAAAGATTCACTGTTCTGGATTTCACTGCCAATGATATGAAATCACTCGAGTGATGTATGATTTCTGCTGAATCACTTACAGTGCATCTTAAATCACTAGAAGAAAAATTCATTGTTTTAAAAATCACTTCCAGTGATAGAAAGATCACTCGAGTGATCCTTGAATTTTCCAGATTCACTTCCAGTGGATTGAAAATCACTACAAGAAAAATTCACTGTTTGCAAAATCACTTCCAGTGATGCCAAATTTACTCGAGTGATATATGAAATCTCAGAATCACTTGCAGTGGATCTGTAATCATTTGGAGAAAATTTCACTATTTTCTTAATCACTTCCAGTGACATGAAATTCACTCCAGTGATATGTCAGTTTATCAGTTTCACTCTCAGACACTTACTGTGATCCACTTGCAACCACTTCCATGTAAATCAACAAGTTTGTTAGTAAGATATTGGTAGTGATAATCATTGCTAGTTAATCTAAATTACTTTCAAAATCATGTGGAATATTATTTCATTAAAATCACAGCAAGCCGCTGCAATTCATCTATAGTGAAAGCAAGCTCATTTCCGATGATGCTTTGATTTTCAGGAATCACTCACAATGAATCACAATCACTCCAGTAATATTCAAAGTATTTTCTAACGGGCATTTTCCTGAGTGTATTACAGGTGTACTCCACTGCCACCCATATGACAAGCAACTGAACAACACTCAACGACAACTTAGCGTGGGCAGCAGCAATATTAAAAAATAACTATCAACGTGCAAAGTGAAAAAAACAAAAAATGCTGCATCTGTCAGAAGCACAATCGATCAACGGAAAAATCCACAACGGTCCTTAAAGCTCCTGATATAAGTCCAGCTATTCGAAAATCAAAGAGATAGATGACACTTGAACTCACTGCAAACATTATACTCATAAGTACTTTGTCTCTGATTATTTCTTCATCTGTACTTCATTTTTCATCTATATACTCTATAAGAGAGTTTCATCTGTCATAAACACTTTATTTTCGATAGTGATAACTTAAGGTTGAGGAACCTTAGGTTGGGATCTGAGATTACCTTGTATAAGGGGAACAAGTGTCCAAAGAAGAACTTGTTGTTGTACTGAGGTGCCAAGAACCCACTGAATCTTGGAAGATATAGTGAAAGGCTCAGAAGGATTTTTGAGGACTGGACGTCTGTCAAGTGATTGTGACCGAACCAGTATAAACTCCTATGTCCACTTCGGTGATATGTCTTCTTACTTGTAACTGTACTTTAAAGTTTCATAATCTTTATTAAGTATCTGGTTATTCTCTAATCCCCAATTCACCCCCTCTTAGGTGAAAAGCTTGCTCTAACACAGTGGTGGAAAATAACAATTTAGTCCCCAATTTATTCCATAGAGTTCCCCAAAAATGGCTGAGGAATTTTGCATCGCGGTCACTAACAATTTTTCTAGGAATGCCATGCAATCTAACAATTTCTTTAAAGAATAAATCAGTAATATGAATAGCATCATTTGTTTTAGTCCATGCAATAAAGTGAGCCATTTTGCTAAACCTATCAACTACCATAAAAATGCTATCCTTACCACTAGAGGATCGAGGCAAACCAAGCACAAAATCCATAGAAATATCAGTCCAAGGGTAATTAGGAATAGGTAAAGGAGAATATAAGCCATGCGGTTGAACTCTAGATTTTACTTGCCTACATGATATGCACTTAGCACAAAAAAATATAACATCATATTTTATACTAGGCCAATAAAAGTGTTCCTGTAACAAATATAAAGTTTTATGAATACCAAAATGTCCCATTAATCCTCCCCCATGGGTCTCTTTGACAAGGAGCTCCCTAATTGAACATTTAGGCACACATAACTTCCCCTTTTTGAAAAGGAAACCATCAAATCTATAATAATCATTATATCCATTTGTTTCACAAGAATTCCATATATCTCCAAAATCAGAATCAGTCACGTAGAAACTCTTAAGCATGTCAAAACCAAGCAACCGAGCATGCAAAGATGTGAGTAGTGCATACCTACATGATAAAGCATCAGCAACAATATTTTCCCTTCTCTGTTTATGTTTGGTAACATATGGAAAAGTTTCAATGAATTATAACCAGCGGGCATGACGCTTTTTCAACTTACCTTGGGACTTCAAATATTTCAAGCTTTTATGATCAGAATGGATAATGAATTCCTGTGGCCATAGGTAATGTTGCCATGTTTCTAATGCTCTTTTTAGGGTATAGATTTCTTTATCATATGTGAAATAATTTAATGCAGCCCCATTCAATTTCTCACTAAAATAAGCTATAGGGTTAGACTCTTGCATTAAAACTGCCCCAATCTCAATACCAGATGCATCACACTCAATTTCAAATACTTTAGCAAAATCTGGTAAGCTTAATAAGGGTGTATTGATTAGTGTATCTTTTAAGATGTTAAATGCCCTTTCCTGTACTTCACCCCATTTAAAGGTTACGTTTTTCTTAACAAGTTCATTTAGAGGTGCAGCAATAGACGAAAAACCTTTAACAAACCTCCTGTAGAAACTTGCAAGTCCATGAAAACTTTGAACCTCACTTACGTTCTTTGGGGTTGGCCAATCTCGAATGGCCTTTACTTTCTCTTCATCAACATGAATTCCAGCAGCTCTTACAACAAATCTAAGAAACACAACGGAATCCATGCAAAATGTATACTTCTAAACATTAGCGTAAAGCTTATGCTCTCGAAGAGTGCTAAAGATTGCCTACAAATGATGAATATGCTCATCTAAGGTCTTACTATAAACCAGAATGTCATCAAATTAGACAACCACAAATTTCCCAATAAATCAATGAAAAACATGATTCATTAAGCTCATAAAGGTACTAGGTGCATTAGTTAATCCAAAAGGCATGACTAACCACTCATACAACCCAAATTGTCCCATCATTCTCAGGCTTTAAAACCTCTTTGGGACCTTGCTTAACCTCTCATGCATTGGGTCATTCTTGGAATTTCATGCCTTAAGTCATTGATTGAATTCTCAAATTTGGTTAGACCACAGGTCCTATGGCCTATGGACACACTAGCCCAATAGGTCTTACTTCCCACCGTATATTTCTCAAGACAAATATGCTTAAGGGTAAACTCATATATACAAAATCATTACATAAGATATAGAAGCAAAAGTCTTTTGACTTCTGCTATTTCTGTTTTCAGACCATGTTCTACTTAACTCATATAATTGTCATAGATCAAAATCTGATTAAACAGATTGAGATCCTTAACCTTTTCAATCAATTTTCTACTATTGAATCATTAAGGTTACCGTTTACACTATCTTGCAGCTCAATGTATCTGCAATTACATTAGCTCTTCCTGGTTAGTATTTAACTTCAAGGTTAAAATATTTAAGCAACTCTATCCATATGTATTGTCCTATGCTCAACTTTATCTGATCACAGTTATTTTCAAGCTCTTGTAGTCGCAGTACAACTCTACGGTGCCACGTAGAGAAAATGTCTCCAGATTTCCAGTATATACACAGTTGCTGCTATCTCAAGATTCATGAGTTGGATGCTTTAGTTTGTGAGGCTTCAGCTGATGAGAGGCTCATGTGACAATGTTCTCCTGCTACATTAGGATACTTCCCAATCCATGCTTACTCATATCACTACAGACCACATAGATCAATTGCAATTCATGACTACACAGGTCAATTACCGATCGGGAATTATCAACATTAATATTGTCATCAATCTCTCCCTCAGCTCTGTGAAGCTCCTTTTACAACTATCATTCCACACAAAATGTTGAGTTTTCATGTCAATCTTATCAAAGGCAAAATAATACTGGAAAAATGCTATATAACTCATTTGTAATAACTGTTAAAACCCAGAAAACTGCACATTCTCTGGCCTTTTCTAGTTCAGTACTGTTTTCACTTTACTGGGATCCACCAAAACCCTTCCTTGTGAGATTACATGGCCTATAAACCTAACTTCTAAAAGTCAAAATTCATACTTGCTTAGTTTGGCATAGAGTTGCTTATCTCTCAATGTGCTCGGCACTGCTTTCAAATGCGTTTTATGTTTTCCCTTGCTTTATGAATACATAAGATATCATTGATTCTCAATCATTCATAAGCCTTAATTGGTCAACTTTAGCATTCATAGGACATATAGTCTATTGTAACATTTCCACGACACACAGTTCATTTTATTTCAGCCAACCGGCTGTTTCTAGATATTGCCTGTAATTATCAGGCTTCTACCTCCTAATTTTGGTAAAGAGCACTGAAGCTCCCCATAGTGAAATAATCACTTATCAATTCTGCTATTTATTTTGAAGCCATTCCGTATGGGGCTTTGGGCATTGATCCCGCTCCAGGTTTTAATCTCAATTATAAACTCCATTTCCCTTTCCGGAGGTAATCCATTGATATCATCTGGAACATTATAGGGAACCTATTTACTGTCGAAATATTTTCAAGTTCTACTCCAGCCTTTAACCGCTTGGAGTAAAATATCGTGTACCTCTGACAACCCTTTTTGTGAATATTTTTCAGCTTTAGCTGCTGAAAGAAAATTAAGGTTGATTTTTGGTACTGTCATGTACTCGCAAATTAGGGTAAATAATCCCCCTTTTGCTTCAGCAGTCTCATAGAATATTATGCATCGTCAACCAATCATTATCAAGAATTACTCATAATTCATATAGCAGTCAGCAACCCAGTTCTACTACTGCTTCATGTCTTCCAGTGTTTACTATGCCATTCAATAAATATTGGTTGTAATGGATCTGACACCCATGAGTGTAGACACAACCAAATCATAGGGTAGTTAATGCATACTCAGGGCTAGCCATCTCACATAGTCATACGCAATTAAGAAATGACTAACAAATGAATCACACAATACTTGTATGGAATTACCATCAAGTAAAACCGTACTCTGTATCAGTTCCAGAGACTTGCTAGCTTTCCCTCATGCCGTTGTAAAACTCTGCTTTAAGTTTCTCTGCCTCGAGTCCTCTGTCCATTTGTAGCCACGGACAATGGTTGGAAATATGCCCTGGTTGTCGACATTTATATCAAATGTTTCACCTTATCATAATACCACATGGTTTTCTAGGATAATGAGACATGCAATAGTGCCAACAGGCTTTGCTCCCTTATTGCAAGTTTTGTTGCCCGCGTACACATTCAATAAGTTTCTTCCGATGATCCGATGTTTCTTTACTATTTCATCAAATTCAATAAACTATTTGAGAATCAATTTCTTTTTCAGTTATGGTTTCAATCCCTGTACCATAATGTCTGAGCTCCATTCTTCGTCAAAACTTTGCTTCTCATCTTACTATATAGTAAGGAATTTTGTTTCCTTTGCATTTTGGACTCATCGGGGAAAGTAGCTTTTATTGATCTGCTACTGAAATAATTCCCAAATAATAGGAATAGTTCAGACCTACACAATCGTTTTAGAGATCCCTATCTATTTGCATTATCCTCTAGTTTATAGATTGCCAGTTGTAACTTAGATATCATTTGGGCGTTCTAGGATCCTGGAAATTTTTCTCCTTACGAGACCACTAATCCTCTGCCATCTAAGGATCAAACTTCCCTCGGAGGAAGGAGGTTGTCACTGACAAAATCGTGCCACCCACATCTGCAAACTCTCACCCCTAACAAACAGGTCTAAGCAAAGGTTGTTGATCAGGGTTCTCTGGTTATACATGATCACTTTCCTATCTATCAGGATTATTTCCTCTTCCCCTATCTATATTTTGTTTTTATTGTACCTTTGACAACTTGTTACTTAGATAATATATTATAGTATGTTGCTCCGTCAACATGCCCATTATCTGTTGTATTGGGTTAGGTCTAGCTCCTTGACCCTACTTAACACCTCTACCTCTTTGTCTCACCATCTCTATGTCTTATTACTTAAAGATAACTAAGAGGTAAATTCCACGTATTCACAAGGGCATTTTCGTCATTTCACAAAATTTGGACACGCAGATACTTTAATAATAACATACATCATACCTTTACAGCAATTTGGAAAAGACTTGGGGGTAATATACTACCCATACGTGACTATACAACATGTTTCTTATCTTTTAAACTACATAACTTAACATTTTCAACAACTTCCCAGGGAGGTCACCCATCCTTCCATTTCTCTAGGCTGAGCACACTTAACTTTAATGTACCGGTGTAAAATTCCTGGTACCGACTTCTACCGCTTCCAAGCATCGGCACCCCTGGACTACCCTTGTCCAATTTAGTCAAGTCAATCACCTTTGGGCTTTCAGATATTGTGTATGAGTCATACATAAGTACCGGTACATATAATCAAACACATACTGAGTGATGTGCTCCACAAAGGTAACCATGTTATCATTTGGACCTCGCTTAATAATCTCATTCTTCTTCTGTTTCTAAAATGTAGTATTTGGAAAGAAATATAACATTGTACGGATCTAAATATCATCTGGCATCTCCAGATCAAAATATCCTTGACCTTGATACAATATATCCATTTCCTCCATATATGCTACATACTGAGCCACTGGGGTCTCCCATTTATGGCAAGCTCACATGTATATGCCTTTAACATACTCCCACAATTCTGGATCTCACTGTAGATCATGTCTCACGTGTACAGGTTTCGTCCTTAAGCCAATGACACTGCATGAATCCATCCCTAACACTTCTGACAATAACTGTTCATTATCACCAATAGAAGATCTGGTTGTTAGCTCTGATCTAGGTTGTGGTCTATAATTTGGCCTTAGATACCATGTTTCCTTATGGTTCGGAGCATACTAGAACCCATCCTGACCTGACGCGGTCATGCTGACTGCACTTCAGATGTATGTTGGTACTCCAAAGGTCGATTCGTAGATAGCGGGGATCTATCCCTCTGACATCACCTATCGCTCATGGTTCTTGTTTCAATATAATCAAGATTATATCACTACACTATCCTGCTAATGCTAGAACTGCACCCTCTGATACAAAAAATGTCAAAGCCCTTAATATTTTGACATTTTATCATAGTGTTGTCACATAGTTCAATGGGCATACAAAAATAGTAAAAATATACTGATATACAATTCTTGATCAATACCGGACCCTCAGTTGCTGGTATCTGCTACTTTTCCCTCTGAGCCGCTTCCTCTAGCTGAATTAATTTTGAATTACGGAAAGGGTGAGATTCATACAAATCTCAGTAGTAAAGGCTATCAATCATATAAAATGCAAAAAATAAACATGCATAACATCATATATCATGCAACAAATAAAAATCTTGTGCACATGTCTGTCAATGTTTAGGATCAAAGTAATGAATTTGTCTAGATCAAAATGATCGTCTGATCCCTACTTGTCACATCTTGTCACATTGTGATCACATCAATATTTAGAGTTGATGTTGTTCTCTCCATACTTGCCACATAAATGTTCCGGAGCAGGCATTGTAATATCCCAAAATGTATTCAAGGGCTAAATGTACAAAATAGACAATGAAATTAATGATAGAATTGTCCCTAAAAAATGTACAATGACTTTAGTCCCGATTAGCTATCGGTAAATTACCTAATTTTCACCTAAAATCGGAAATGATCAAAAACATAATTGAAACACAAGAATAGAAGGGAATGACACTACTACTAAGGAAATAAGGCCATCTAAACCATTAATGTACAAACAAAGAGAAATGAAAGAGTTAATGGCACATTAATTATTATTGCCAAGATCAAGGGTAAAGAAGGAAGAGGCTTGGTTAAAGAGTCCATACTTCCTAATAAGACTAAGGTCAATTAGGCAACAACTTCTCTCTTTTTAAGCATTGATTTTTGTTCAATACATCCATAAAGAGAGGGAAGGAAATTCAATTAAATCATAGGCATTGGTTAGTCAAAAAGCAAAGAAAGAGGAAGAGAAGAAAAGTCAACCAAATTTGTAATTGGACTTCAATTTATTATGTTGACCAAAAAGCAAACTTGTAAGAGTATGAAGATGAATAATTCCTCTCCATTTAAGCAGCAACTTTTAGTTAAATAGAGGAGAAAAGAAAGAAAGGGAGTTAATCTAATTACACCTAACTATGGTTGGCCATTTAACTCCTAAGTTTGTAAGGAACCATAGGAAAGTGACACATGGCATTTTTCCTTTGCTTTTTGAGAAAGTCGGCCAAGTGAATTAAAAGGCTGAATTGGATTGAATCAAACATATTCCACTCTTTCTCCAAGCTCTTAAAATTTTGGTCAAGTTCAAGAGGAAAGAGAAAAGGAGGAACAAAGTTAAGGTGAGATTTTCCTCTTTGATTTTGACCTAGCAGATCACTTCTATGGCTCAAACACTTTTCATAAACATTGTTTCTCTTGATGAGAGCTTCATTTCTATAGTTTTATAATTTCAAGAGGAGGTTTTTTGAGCATCTTGCAAGAGCAAAAGTTGAAGAACTAAAGAAAGAACCCAAGGAGGAGCAAGATGTGAGCTTTAGCTTCATTTTGAGCTATAGATTGTGTTGGTTGGTTGAGGATTTTGGCATGTGAAATTCTACCCTATTTTTGGTCAAGTTAGGGTTTTTAAGAGTCATGGTTTTCTTATTGTATTCATGGTGTTTTATGATGTTTAGAAAGCATATGAAACTAGTTTGAGGCTTAAATTGGAAGTTTGGTACTTGTTGGAATATATGTCAAATTTCTTCTAAAATAGGATAGATATAAGGAGTAAGAATTTGGTCATTTTAATGTTACCATTGTGTTCTACATGAAAAATTGTGTGGGAATAGCCCCTAGTTATAAATTCTAGATCATTAGAATCTAATTTGTAACTTTGCAAATTTCTGTCAGTGTGAATTTTCTGCGTGGCAGCTTGGTTTGGTCACGTTTTTTAATAGAAAAACGATGTCCAAAGCTTATGAAAATTTCTAGTCTAAAACTAGACTTATCAAGCTTTAATTTGAAAGGTTATAATGGTCATTTGGATATGTATGTTGGAAGTTCTACATTTTTAAAGTTTGGTCATGTAAAACTGGAAAATTCTAGAACAGCGTCTAATAAAAGGGAGTTATGTATTAATGTATGTCGATTTAGCTCATGGCTATATTTTTACCTACAATAAGACTTAATCAGAGTCATGTAAAAATTAGAACTACCTCATTTAGATTTTTTTGAATTTAGTTATGATTTTTGGAAGTTCAGTCAAGAAACAGAGGATTCTTGGCCGCAATCTAAAAGTTTATGACATGTTTTTGGCCGCGGTCAAGACCCAATTTTTCCTATATTTCATATTTTCAAAGAGGTGTTGATTGGTATGGCTTTTCCCAACCCCATGGGCCTTTGTTTGAGATTCCAAGGGCTACCTAAATGATAACCAACAAGTTAAAACCAAGGATAAACATTAGAATGAGTCAAAAATAATTTAGTTTACCTTATACAAAAGTATTGTGATAAGTAATAACCCGTCCAATAAATGAATTCCCATATATAGGATTCGATATCTTCCCGGGATGACCAAGGAATAGGTAACACATCTCGGAACATTGGAAATGCTAAGGTAGTAACTTCTTCCTCATATTCTATGTATCCTGCTTCATGCATATTATGTCATGATACATACTTGAATTGTGAATATGAATTGGACAAAATTGCCTGTTAAGCATTCAAATGAGAAGGGCTTTGGCCTAATAGAATACCCAACGTTGTGGGAAGAGACGATAAGTCATTGAATAGAATTGTTTGTTGCATAAACATGTCTCTGAATGTTGAATTAATATTAAACTGTCTGGTATGTGGTGGTTGATATGGCATGTTTCTCTGTATGCATTTTATACGAGTGTTGCTTGTTACTACCATGATTCTTTTGTATATCACCCCTTTTCAATAACTAACCTGCAGCATGGGCGAGTAGCTCTCACAGGAAGAAGGTAGCTACGGATGAGTAGAAGTGAAGACTTTTAGAGTTTATTTTCAGTTGGGTATCTAACTTTTGGATATGTATATAATGCTGAATGGTATTTTGTAAAACTAGTACTCATGGTAGTAGAAGTACACCAACTGTAGACCCTGAAATTTGTATGTGATCGAAGTAAGTCAACTAGAACAAGATGACCGCATTAGGTAGACCCTCTAGTAATAAACTTAACCTGAATATCCGCAAAAAACTTTAATAAGTACTTTGATATTAACAAATGGAAATAGACCTAAATGAATTAAACGGATTTGAAATACAGAAATGAGACCACAGCTAAATTGTTTTGGAAAATTTTTCAAAAACCTACTTAACTATAGGATCGAACCCTATAATGAAGTCGGGATCCCAAATGGATTGAAAACATTTTCTAGTCTCTGATCTAGCATCAGGTCACGTTTTGGACTGTTTTGTATGGTATGAAAGTAAAGTGTTACAGGCATTAACCTATCCATACTTGTCATGCCACTCAACTGGGTCCACCTGGCCTTATGGTACTATGTTGTTCCCATAGGGTGGTACTTGTGCCTTTCCCATACCCAGAGATAAATTATGCCACACAAGCTTACATTGGCCGACCTAGACTAGATACCCAATGGCCAAGAGGTAATTGTGCTTTTCCCTCGAGGTGGTATTTATACTTTTCCTACACCCAGCTCTAGGATACTTATTGCCTTACACATATCATTGCACAAAACATATCAAACAATGTATATAAACAATCACATAGAATATGAGAGATAGACTTACTACCTACATTCCTTTCCAAAGCCTAGCTACTACCGGTCCTTTAACTTTTCGTCTGGCTTGGGTGAATATCAAATCCTAAAATTCCCAAGTTGATAACAAATGAGTTATTACTCATTCATATCTTATTTTTAAAACTCATAAGTTGGTTATCTATACTAAAAAATGCATAATTACTAAAATGCCCCTAGGAAATCCAATCTAATTCCCTTTATAGCCGGTATATTTATACTTTTTCAAATATTATGACGCAGGCTATTCCTACACAATTTCATATGTAGAATCCATTTTTTACCTTAGAGCCCATTTGGTTCAACCCCATTGCATGCATGTAATGGTAATCATGATTGCATTACCCTAAGAAAAGTGTTTGGTTGCTCTTTAGCATGGTAATAGGGTTTACCATGGTAATGATGATTACCAAAAAATTGGTAATCCTCATTCATACCTCCCCACTATGAATCCTCATTACTATCACATTGCATAGTTAGAAAAGTTTAATTTACCCTTTAGTTTTACTTCTCTTTATTTTACTTATATATTTTTACTTAGCCACATCGCCGCCACCGCTACCGCTGTCGCCGCTGCCACCTACCGTCACCTCCTCCTCCACTACTGCAGCCACCTGCCGCTACCACCACCTCCTCCTCTGCCATTGCCGCCACCTGCCACCACCTCCTCCTCCTCTACCGCTACTACCTCCTCCTCCGCCCAGCCCCGCCGCCATTACCTCTTCCTCCTCCCTTGCCGATACTCGCCGCCGCCACTACCTCCTCCTTCTCCGCCACCACCCGCCACCGTCGCCACTACCTCCTTCTTCTCCTTTGCCACCGCTACTACCTCCTCCTTCTCCTCTGCCGCCGCTACTATCTCTTCCTCCTCTACTGCTACAACCACCGCCACCACCTCCTCCTCCACCACCACCACTACCTCCTCCTCCTCTGCCATTGCAACCACCGCCACCACCTCCTCCTCCTCTACTGCTACCACCACCCGGTAGCGCAACTACTACCTCCTCCTCATCCGTCGCCACTTGGCCCCGCCACAACTACCTCCTCCTCCTCCCTCGCTGACACCTACCGTTGCCACTACCTTCTCCTTCTCTGCTGCCACCCGCCACCGTCGCCATTACCTCCTCTCTCTCCATTCCCATCACCACTACCTCCTCATCCTTCGCCGCTGCTACTACCTCCTCCTCCTCCTTTTCCGCCGTCGCCGCTGCCCCCTGCCACCGCCGTCACTACCTCCTCCTGAGCCTCTTCTGCCGTCGCCACTACCTCCTCCTCCTCCTCTTCCACCATCACTGCCACTACCTCCTCCTCCTCCGCCGCCACCACCTCCTTCTCCTCCGTCGCTGCAGCCACCCACCACCTGGCACCGCCACCACTACCTCCTCCTCCTCCTCCACCTGACTCTTAACTTTCTTTTTACAAAGATTATAATAATGGTAAAATAGAATTTGTGTAAAATATTAATTTTAAATAATTGTTAAAATAATAATTCATTGCATCTTACTTAAAAATTAAACCAAACACTAGCCCTATAATTAATATTGCATTGCATTGCACTGCAGGGTGTAATGAGATCGAACTAAACGGGCCCTTAGTTTTGTCAAATTCACACTGCATTTCCAGTTTTACCCTTGACAGCCACCAATTAGGGTTTTATGGGTAAAATTGTCATTTCACACCTTAAAGTCTTTATACTTCTTCTTTTACTTTTTCCCTACACAATTTTTCATTCTAAACACAATGGAATCATCAAATCCATGAAATTCTAGCTCAAACACCCAAAAACCCAGTCTGGCTGAAAATTACACAACGCTTGAAAAATTAAAGTTTTCAATTTCCCTTCAACAAAACACCAACTTTCCACTTCTAATCACTTGTTTAACAACTTAAACACCATCTGCACATAACTAATCAAAGTTTGGGTAGTATCTCCCCTTAGGGTTCATGCATCCCAAATCATAAAACCAAGCCAATCTAAGCCACACAATAACCCAAAACACCAAGAACAATCATAAATCATGAATATAGAACAAATTCTTGAGCTTACCTTACTTCTCCTTGGTTCTCTCTCTCTAACCGTCCCCTCTTCCTCCTCTTCCTATTGGTTTCCTTCTTGATTTACATGATTTTAAGGAGGATATGAGGATTAGGGAAGGTTTACGAGTGATTAATGGAAAAAAACTTGAATTTCACTACTACTTACCTTGATTTTGCTTCTTGAACTCTTGTTCCTTCTCCTTGTTCTTTTGTTTTTTCTCTAACTCTCTCTCTGGCTCTTAGTTTGGCCGAAATTAATGGCCTTTGGAAGAGTTAAATGAACTCTTCTAGTGTCTTCTTCCACCTCCTTAAATAAATATTATTTTATTAAGATTTTTGCACATGTGACATATTTTTAATATTTCTTTTTCCATATGGCATATTCTCCTTCCAAATGGCATGATATGTGGCAAAATTCTATTTCCCCTTACTTCTTCCCTTCTTGACTGAAATTTTAAGCCCTTTGAAGGAGTAAAATGGCTTCTTGAAGAAGCATTTTCCACCTCCTCAAAATAATACTAATTTATTCCAATTTTATCACATGTCTTGGAATATTTTATTTATTTCTTTTCCACTTGGCTTTTATGCTTCCACATGGCATTATTTATGTCCAAAAATTCATTTTCCATTCCCTTTTCCTCTCTTGGCCAAAATTGGCCATTAATAATAGAGAAAACAAGAGCCTTCTTGATTATTTAACAAATGACCTTTTTGCCTTTACATTTCTTGAATTTTTGTACCAAGTATGGTTTTCCATCTTTCCTTTTCTTTTTGGCAATTTTTTCAATTTAAATTGGGCCAGGAATTGTGATCTTCCATACTAAGTTTTAGGCTTCAATGTTAGGCCTTTGACACGACAAAAATTAGGTTTTCTGTCTTTCTTAGCCAAAATTTTCATATAGTCACTATTTTCAATATTTTGGCTACTTCAAGTACATCACAATTCTCTATCTTATTCTTTTGAGTATAATCAAATGTCCAAGGATTTTTGGTAAATAAAATTTGGGGTGTTATAGGAACTCAAATCCATTAAATTCGACCCAAACACAGAATTTTCCCCTGGCCGAATTTTTAGAAAATTTGGGAAATTGAAGTTGTCATGTTTTAATTCAACAAAACACCTTCTTTTCACCCTAATTCACTTCTTGAATCCTTTAATTACAATTCCTACATGATTAATCAAAAATTGGGTAGGATTAGAATATGTTTCTAAGGATTTAATCAAAAAATTATGCATCCCAAATCACAAAATCATGACAACCAAGCCAAATATCCAACCAAATCATCAACAACAACCCATGAAGCAATAAGTAAAATAAGGTTTTTTGAATTACCTCTTGATCTTCTCTTCTTTCGTTTGAAAATGTCCCCTCTCCTTCTTGTTTCTCCTTGATTTTCTTCTTGTTTCATGTGATTTCAAGAGGGATATGAGGATTATAATATGTTTCTAAGGATTTAGAGACAAGAACAAATGAATTTTTCTTACAAACTTACCTAGGTTTGCTTCTCAAATTATTGTCTCTTCTTTTGCTCTTTGTCTTCTTCAAATTGTTGTGCTCTCTCTTCTCTTTCTCTCTATTTGGCTGAAATTTTGGCCCTTTGGAAGAGCTAAATGGCCTCTTGTAATATCATCTTCCACCTTCTTAAAATAATAATTATTTAATGGAAATTTTGCACATGTCTTTAATTTTTACTTCTTCTTTTTTCATTTGGTCTCATTTGCTTCCACATGGCATGATTTGTGTCGAAGTATTTATTTTCTCTTCTCTTTTTCCTTCTTGGCTAACTTTGGCCTTTACTTATGAAGAAAATAAGAGGCTTATTGATTTATTAGCTAAATGACCTTTTTGCCCTTACATTTCTTCAATTTTTGAATTAAACTTTGTCTTCCTTTCTTCCCTTTTTAGTCTTGGCTGAATTTTGCACAATAAATTGGGCCAAGACTTGTTCTCCACCCTTCTTTTTTTTGGGTTACAAAGTTAGGCCTTTAAGAAGACAAAAATTGAACTTTTGTCTCTTAACTTAGCCAAATTTTATGTAACCTCTACTTCTAATATTTTTTTCATTTCAAATGTACCAAAATTCACCATTTTATTCCATTTAATCTAACATATGTACAAGGAATTTTGGTGAATAAAATTTGGGATATTACATCTGTGACTTTGCTCTTGTCTTTAAGTTTGTTTTTAAGTTTTAAATTTTTAATTATTACCCAATTCAGCACCCTCTTAGGTGAAATACTTGTGCTAACATTTGATACATTGAAAAACATGCTTGTTTTACCACTATACTTACTGCACCTAATTGGGAATTGGATTTTGAATTGGCTTGTGATGTATCCAATGCTGCTATGGGAGCTATGGTTGGTAAGAAACATGATAGTTTGTCTAGAGTCATTGCTTATGCATCAAAAACATTGGATAATGCTCAAATTAATTACACCACCAAAGAAAAAGAGTTATATGTGTTCACAATTGCAAGTGCATGAGTCACGCCAAGTAATAAAGTGATAAGTTAAGTATCATTCCCACAAGGATTTGTTTAACAAATTAATCAAGCAATAGGCTAGTAAATTTGATAAAGTTGAGAAAAAACATGTTGTTGGTGTGGAAAGAGAAACTAAAAACTACTTTTAAAAACTAAAAAGTGATAAAGGAAAATGATTCTTTAACTTGAAGGATTAAATGGAACTTAGGATTATTTCTCCTCTTTGCTTTTTATAAAACTAGATAATTTTCCTCTCTTAATAGTATTTCAATGATTATATGTGTTAGTCTAAGGTTTAAAATCACTTGACAAAGCTTTCTCAAGTCAAAATCAAGTTTCTCTCTTTATTTACATGCATAATCTCTTGCTACAATTAATAAAGATCAACTCTAAACAACACCCTTAATGTGACAATGCAAGGTTAGTAAATATATCTCTATTTTACCAACAAACTATCTATTTATTAAGTAAATTTCTAGTCAAGCTTGATTTTAACCAAGTTCTACATATAGATTAATTCTCTCAAGTCAAATACAAGTGAACAAGTCAAGTTAAATGGTAGCCAAACATTTATAAGCATTAAGCAAAGGGTAAAATCAACACATGTATATTATTAACTACTAAAAGGGAGGAATAATCAAGTCTTAATCCATACAAAGGCTCAAAATAATCCTAGAATGAAGAGCCTAGCTACACATAATCATTAAATAACTACAACAATGCAAAATAATTATAGCCATTCAAGAAACTAGTAAAGAAAAGGAAGAAGAATAAGAAAAGCCCAAGAATTAAAGCTTCAAATCCCTTCTCACTTCAATTCCAAGCTCCAAGTTCTTCCAAATGCAAAGCCCTATTACCCGGAACGTCTAAGAAGTCTAGAATAGGTGATTTTTGGTCTATCCCTAGCTTTTATACTTGTTTTCCTGCTTCAATTTTTCAAAACCCACAGTATCAGTATTGCGCATTCGCCTTCAATTTGCTATAGCAAACCCATAGTAAATTGTTAGACAAAAATATATAGAAGCAGTACTTTTTTGAGTGGTTTCGTTATGACTTTAGCTACAGCCGATCCATAGCCAAAGGGTATTTTGCTTTTTTCATATCATATTTTCTTCTACAATCTCTTTTTACATATAATTTAAACCCAAAAATAAGTGAAAAGAGAAAAAAATGTGCTAGAATATTATTGATTTCTATGAGTTAACAATGTGCCATTGTTTTTTCTCTAGATAAATTTAGATCATATCTTGTGCATTCTAAGGTAATTGTTTACAGTAACCATGCTACTATTAAGTACTTGTTTAGCAAGACTCATACCAAGCCAATATTATTAAGGTGGGTGATGTTGTTGCAAGAATTCAAAAATGAGATTAGAGAAAGAAGTGGGGCTGAAAATCATGTAGCAGATCATCTCGGCAGATTACCAAGTGACACCAGGGGAGTAATTAATGCTAATGAAATTTGTGATGATTTCCCCCACTGAGATTCTATGTGCTATGATTGTGATTGAACCTTGGTACATTAACATGGTTAATTACCTTGTGACCAGTTTAACTCTTGCTTCTCTTTCTCATTTTTTAAGCGTAAAAGCTAAAAAGTGAGGCAAAATACTACATTTAGGATGCCCTTATTTTGTAGAGGATATGTAATGATCAGCTCATTAGAAGATGTATCCTTGAGGAGGAAGTAAAGAAGATTTTGGAAGCTTGTCTATCGAGCAAAAAAACAAAAAATGAAAAATTCTCCTATGGTAGGCATTTTAGTGCAAAACAAACTGCAAGAAAGGTTTTAGAGGCTAGATTCTTCTAGCAACCACACTAGTACAAAATAGACCTTTTAGACCGGTTATTACGGATAAGGTCTAAAAAGTATGATTGGTGGCATTTTTGTAATTATAAAGAACTTTTGAGACCGGTTCTTAAAATATGCAGTCTAAAATATATTATTTAAACTGGTTATTCAAACAACCAGTATAAAAAGATAAAATTAATTTAAAATTAAAAAAATTTGAAACTTTTTAGACCAGTTATCACTAATAACCGGTTTAAAAGATACAACATTTTAGACCGGTTGTTGATTATACCGGAACTGGTCTAAAAGATAAAACATTTTAGACTAGTTGTTGATTATAACCGGTCTAAAAGATGAGGAATTACAAAATTAATTTTTTTTCCTTTTAAGACCGGTTATTAGTGACAACCGGTCTAAAAGGTTAAACTTCTTAGATCGTTTATTCATGGGGATCGGTCTAAAATATTGATTTAAGACCGTTTTATTTTGTATAACCGGTTTTAAAGATGTTTTAGCATCCTAAATTCTGAATCCCCTCTTCTTCACACCCAGAGCTCTTTGTATCTGAAAATCTTCAAGGTCTATTACTCTGTAAGCTTCGATGGGTTTCTTCTTAACTCCGCCATCCTTCTTTCTCTCTAAATGTGAAGCTCCCTTCTTCCTATGTCGCTTGTAACTCCTCCATTGTCACCAACGTTGCTCCTCTCTTCTTTTGTTGCTTGTCGCTCCTCCGTTGTCACTACAAATGAAGAAGGTAATAGAGCCTTATAAGAAGCCATAGATTCTAGTCAGGTAAGTGTTCCAATCCCTTTCATATTTCAATCATTTCGGATGCTAATATTTGGGAATTAGAGAATTTTCTGAATCCCCTATTCTTCGCTCCTAATAGGGCTCTAACAGTCTTCAACCTCGATTACTCTGTGAGCTTCAGTGGGTCTTCTTCTCAACTCTACCATCCCTCTTTCTCTTTAAATGTGAAGCTCATCTCTGCCTTTGTCAGACATAGCTCCTCCGTTGTTACCAACGTCGCTTATCTCTTCCTCTGCCATTTGTCGCTCCTCAAAGGTCCCAACTCAAATTTTCATCAGAAACTCGAGTTCTTAGTGTTGTTAGCAATTCTTCAGGTTGTCTCTGCCAAGAACTCGCAAGAGTTCATTTGAAAAATCGAGTTCTCATATGTCCAAAACTCGAATTATGTCTCCAAACTCGAGTTCTCGCTATACTATAAGTTTCTACATGATTTTCTGGTTGGAACTTGTGGAAGTTCATTTATAAACTCAAGTTTTCTCTTTACCAGAACTCGAGTTTTACTATCAAACTCGAGTTCTTTCTGTATTTCCAGCTTCTGAATATTGCTATGCATAAAACTTGTAAAAGTTAAAATGCAAACTCGAGTTTCTTTCTTACCAGAACTTGAGTTTTGCTCTCAAACTCGAATTCTCTAAAAGTTGCAAGATTTTGAACAAGTCTTTAGATAAAACTTGTGAGAGTTGAAATGCCAAGTCGAGTTCCTCTTGGGCCACAACTCGAGTTCTGTCCTAAAACTTGAGTTCTTGTGACAACTTCAGCTTCTGGCTTATCTTCTGTGTAAAACTGGTAAGAGTTATACTGAAATATTCATATCTAACTGAGTTTATGTCTCTGTGTAGGATAATTTCTGGGATATGGGTGATACAGGTCTGATGTTGATACAACATGGTATTTGAAGGATTGACCAATGTAATTTTTCTTCCCTTTGCTTTTCTGTAAAACTAAGAAATTTTTTGTATATACTGAGAAATTTTTCTTCCCTCTGCTTTTCTTTAAAACTTGTGGAATTGAAAGTGCACAAAGTTGAGATTTTGCTACTATCATTGTTAAAATATGGGTCATTGTTATCTCGGTAGATTCAAATTGTGTTTTAAAATGCTTGATGATAATGTGTTGATATTGTTGTTGAGAATGTGGGTAGGAAGAATGATTATAATTGTTGATAAATGAAATTGTTGCTTCTGATTGTGTGTGATAATGTATTGATTTTTAATGATTTATTGTTGTTGCTTCTGTGGAATGTAGGGGTGTAGGAATGCTGCTGTTATTGCTTCTGATTATGTGTGATAATGTGTTGTTGCTTCTGTGGAATGTAGGATATCATTGAAATGGCTTGCTAGGTAAAGCTAATTTTTAAGAGGAATATTTTTTATAAAAATGGAAAATTTCTAGACCCATTGTTGGTACAACCGGTCTAAAAATTATCTAAAAATTCATACTTTTTAGATTGGTTGCTTAACTGGTATAGAAAGTAACAGACTTTTTAGAATAGTTGTATTAAGACCTCATCCAGAACCGGTCTAAAGTCATTTTTACAGGTCTAAAAAGTTATTTTTCCACCGGTGCCATATTCAAAGATGATAATGCATTATGCACTAGTTGTGATAAGTGTCAAAGATTTGGAGGTACTAGCAAGCGATATAAAATGCCCCAACACCCTATTTCATTTTGTGAGATCTTTTATATTTGGGGCATTGATTTCATGGGGCCATTTCACCCTTTAAATAGGTTCCACTATATTCTAGTGGTAGTCGACTATGTTTCTAAATGGATTGAAGCCTTTTTGATATGTCCCGGGTCTGGAAGGGGGTTCATTGTTTGGTAGATCACAAAATTGTAGGAGATTGAATTGAGGTGCATCTTTACTACTAGCTTAAGCTTTTAGTAGGAATGGTTAGCGCTTCATTCCTAAGGTTAACAATGCTATCCAGAATCAACAAGCTGTCTCTTAAAATTCTTTTTGGTGACTCTCCAACCTCAAGTGATCATTTACAAATTCTAAGTGGATAAATCACAAGAGCAAGATCCAATAAAATCAAGGAAGCATTAAATGGGCTAGTGTAAGATATATGAATAAGGCAAATGGCAATTGGATAAAAAATAAACAAAAATGCTGAAAAATTCATAAATTTCATTTTGCCTGAAAATGGAGCTGCATATCAAGTTTTGGACTTGAGACTTGATTTTTGAGAAATTAAAAGTTGCTTTCAACACTTTGAATTGAGAATGGATTCTCTCTAGGGTTTTTCATTGAACTAAAAGACTTATCAAGGCTTGATAAACCTTGTGGCATCTTCCAACACTTTGGGTCCTTATTTTTTCGTGCTCAAGGGTTCAAGTGGATCGTTGATCTTTGTTTAGCTTTTTTAGGGTGAGTATATCTCAGATTGGTTGTAGGTTTGTGAAATTTTTCCCTTATGGGTTCGCACCATCTTAGTATCAGAGCTTCAAATTTAAACTCAGGTAATATCTTTTTGTAATTTTTTTTTCATTTTCATTTGTTATTTATGCCTTTCCATTATGTCTATTTGTTTTTCATCTATTCTATTCATGTTTGAAATTTCTATCTCTGTTCATCAAATTTTCTTTACCTTTTCTTATGTGTAATATTTTGATTTCGTAGTTCAAAATTTTTTCTTTATGCTTATTTTAGAATTGTTTCAATCTAAGTTTTCATTTGTGAGTTATAACCATTTTAATCTAGACATGTTTTCTAGAATTTCTTGAGTCTTTTCATCTTTTGCTTTTCTGTTCATCACCAGATTTTCTGTTCTTGTTGAACCACTTTTCCTTTGTGTATTACAATGTTTAATAGGGGTCTTTTTTATTGTTCAGAATCTCTTCTCTTGGCTTATTTTAAAATCGCTCAATCTGAGTTGTTTAGAATAAGATACATCCATTTTGAAAATAACACGTTTTCTGAAATTTCTAGGTTGATCTTGCTTCTTTTCATGTAATTAGGTTATTTTTGTGCAAAAAATAAAAAAAATAAACGAAATACAAAAAAGTGTATCAGAAAAAAAATGAAAAATACAAGAAAAAAGAAAATAGTAAGTGCTGTGCTGGAATTGTTATAAGCAAGTATTCATCTTCATTCCTAGAAATTTGCTTTAATTTCTAAAATTTGTGTCATTTGAGCTCTTGATTTCCTTCAATCTTCTATTCCAACTCACTTTGATTTATCAAATTTCCAAGTATTATGTTGACTTTTTAAATTTATGATTTCTTTGATTTGCTCGATTAGGTTTCAGGATCCTGCATATTCTCAAAAATTGACTTGAGGTTAGGGTATCATCAGCTTCAAGTAAAAGTAGAGGATGTACCAAAAACCGTGTTCAGATCTAGATATGGTCATTACGAATTTTTGGTAATGCGATTTGGGCTTACCAATGCACCTACAGTGTTAGTGGACTACATGAATTGAATTTTCCGTCCATATATAGACTAATTCGTGGTAGTCTTTATTGATGTTATTTTAGTATACTTATGAAACAGAGTAGAACATGAACAACATTTGAGTTCAGTATTAGGCACATTGAGAGATAAGCAACTCTATGCCAAGCTGAATAAGTGTGATCCTTGGCTTTCAAAAGTTAAACTTCTAGGCTATGTAATCTCACAAGAAGGGGTCTCGGTAGATCCCAGTAAAGTGGAAGCAATATTAAATTAGAAAAGGCCAGAGAATATTGCTAAAATATGCAGTTTTTTGGGTCTTGCCAGTTATTATAGATGATTTATATAGAATTTCTCCAGAATTGATTTGCCTTTGACAAGGTTGACACGAAAAACTCAACATTTTGGGTGGGATGAAATTTGTGAGAGGAGCTTCACAGAGCTAAAGGAGAGATTGACAATAGCACCAATGTTGATAATCCCTTATCCACAATTGACCTGTATGGTCTACAGTGATACAAGTATAGATGGGGGTGTGTGCTGATGTAGCATGGTAGAGTTATAGTATATGACTCTCGTTAGCTGAAGCCTCACGAACTAAATTATCCCACCCATGATTTTGAGTTAGCAACAATTGTGTTGCACTAAAAATCTGGAGACATTATCTCTATGGGGCAACCTTAAAGCTGTACTACAACCATAAAAACTTGAAATACATGTGTGATCAGAAAAAGTTGAACATGAAACAACACAAATGGATGGAGTTTCTTAAAGATTATAATCTGAAAATTAAATACTATCCAGGAAAGGCTAATGTACTTGTAGATGCATTAAGCTGTAAGACATGCATGTGGCATCCCTAATGATTCAAGAGCAGAAATTGATTGTGTAATATCTTGAATTTTGGGACTAGAGGCTTGAGATTAAGCACTCAAGTGGATTGTTAAACCCCAATTTAGCAAGTGTCCCAGTAAGGCATAATTATATTCCCCAATATTACTTTTATTACCTTGGGGTATTAAAGGAAATATTATGGTGAATTAAACAGCTCGGGGAATGACAAAATAAGGCAATTAGAGGTTACACACAACATAGTTAATTGGAACACAAAGTAGTGTTACTTCCAGTGAATTTCCCTGTGTGCCAATCGTGTTTGTGTGATATTTTTTAATGGCAAATGATGTCCAAAAATTATGAAACTTTTCCAGAATGAAAGTAGACTTATCAGAAATTAATTGGATAGGTCAAATAAGTCATTTGGAGTTGTACACAAAGAGTATGTATTTTTGAAGTTGGCCCAGTAAAACTGGCGATTTGCAGTAGCAGCATCCAAAAACAATAATTCTGGGAAGTATGAGCTTCCATTTAGCCAAATTTTATATTTTTTTTCAACACTAGACTTAATAAGGATCACATATCCTTTAGAACCACCCTAATTTTATATTTATATAATTAGATATAAATTTTCAAAGTTTCATGAAAATTCTGCCCAGTTTTGCATTAAGTGCGAAAATGAAAATAAATGTATGGGCAAAATGGTCATTTGACCAATAAAGCAAGATGACATTATTTGTCTCTTCAATTGGCCAATGATTTCAGTCAAATGAAGCAAAAGGAGGGAGTTCAATTACTTGGTTCATGTTAAGCTTAAAGATGAAGTATTTCTAGCCAAGTGAAAGTGTGGTTGAAAAGTCAAAGATTGTAGGCAAATACTTACAACTAAAAGTAATATTTGAGGAGGTGACTTATAATAATTCAAGAAGCCAATTTTACTCTTCTAAAGGGGCCATATGACGTTCAAAAGGAGAGAGGGAGGAGAAAATAAATACTTGACTATAATTGGTGCTTTTGGAAGTCACTAAAGTCAAGTGGAAAAAGATGGAGACTTTGGTCAACAATTGTAACTAAAGTAAGAGGCACTTAATTACTTTCTTTTCCCCTTGATATTTAGGTCAAGCAAAGGGAAAAAGGAAGACAAATATACATATGGTGAATAATTAAAGCAAAAAGGAAAAAAAAGACCTATTGACCAATTACAAGCAAGCATTTGTCAAAGTTAAAGCAAGATAGATATTTAACAAAAGCTATTACCTTCTCTTCCTTCCATCTTCATTTCAAACAAACTGAACCAAGTGGAGAGAGAGAGAGTTCAAGACAAGCTCGAAGAAGCAAGAGGAGTCTTAGGGTTCCATGAGCCAAAACCTAAGGTAAAGAGCATGTAAATCAAGTGCTTTTATCTTCTAATCTCCTTAGAACTTCCTCTAACCTCTTATTCTTCTTGAAATCCATAGAAAGCAAGCCAAATCAAGAGAGAAAAGAGTGAGGGTAAAGGGTTTTTAGAGAGAAAAAGAGGAAAATCTAAGAGATAATCTCATAAACTTGATCCTCTTGTGAAATATGTTGTTATTAGTTTTGGCTTGGTTTTTTGTTATTTTGTAAATTTGGGAAGATGAAAACCTAAGGGGAAGTGCTGCCCAATTTTCCATTAATAATTTTTAAGAAGTGTTTAAGTGATTAATCATGTGATTAGAAGTGATAAGAAGGTGATTAACTAAGAGAAATCAAGAAAACATAATTTCCCTCCTTAAACCCTAACTTTCTGTTCTGAATAGGATGTTAGGAAGGAGTTAGAATTTTGTAATTTTGATGGTTCCATTGGATTTAGAAGGAAAAATTTTGTAGGCATACATGAGTTTATGATTTTTGGATGTTTGTATACAAATTTGGAAATTTATGAAGTTGAATGTGCATGTTGTTTGATCTGCCTCATGTGAGGCAGTGACATTGTGAATTGTATTTTATGGGGAAAACCTTGTCCAAAAACTTGGAAGAATTAGATTAGATACATGGAGCTTTAACCTGATAGGTATTTTGTAATTTTTGGAGAAGTATATTGGAAGATATGCATTTTTGAAATTATGCCCTGTTTCTGGAAGCAAATTTGGGAATAGTGGAGTCGAAAGAATTTTTGGGATAAGTATGATGTCAATGGTTAGACCAAGCATTTTTAACCAAAATTAAATTTAAAGAGATAAAATTAGGCTTTGGAATCAGTCAATTTGGAATTTCATAGAATTAATTATGATTTTACAAAGTTGACTGAAAAATCTGCTAATTTTTTGGAAATAGTAAAATTGCACTGTGTAGAATTGTATTGTGCATAAACTACTAAAACTGTGATAGATAACCAGTAATGTGAGTTTAGAATGAATTATGAATAAACAATAACTCATTTATTATAAATTGGGAATTTTAGGATTGAACAATTGTGCCCGAGTCGGACCAAAGACAGTGGAACAGATGGTGGATCAAGGAAGGGCAATTAAGGTTGTAAACTTACCCTACTTACATGTATTTGATATTTATGCTTGTGTATTTCTTTGCATAATTATGTAAAGCATATTTGAATGAATGAAGCTCTGTTTCTATTTATACAGTTGCCATAGATATGTTGTATAAAACATTGAGCATGCAGAGATGTCATTATGTGAACATGAGCCTATGTAAGGTGAGCATATAATGCACTAGCATTTATCTTGCATGCATTCTGGTATTTGTTTACTACTGAGATTCCTCCAAATCTCACCCTCCCCAACCAACCATTTAGATAGGTGGATAGAGGTGGGATGTTGGAAGTTGTGCGAGAAGAGAATGCGATGGTGGTCCGAAGATTTAAGGGTCCATGACTGTAAATTTATATGACTTAGACACTTTGGTAGCCTTGTATGGCTATACTATTGTGCATATAAATAAACAAATTAAGTTGAGCAAAGAATTGCCCTAATTAAATTAATGAGAAAAGATAAGAATTGATGAGTAATAACAGAGTTGACAAAGGGTTATAAAAGAATAACGCTTAGTGGTTTCAGTTCGCTAAGTAAAACTCATCAGAACGAGTATAAATGTAAGGTGTTACAGATTGAGGATTTCAGGGATCTCAATCTGTCTAATCAGAAGATGATTAGTGGCAGCAATTTCAGTCAAGTAGAAAAGATATGAGAACAACAATTGGAAAAGCTTAGATACATGATGAAAGTGCACAGTCCATCAAAAACATGATTGAAAGGGGAGAAACTCAGGATATGACTTGTATGCCTAGTGCTGTGGTATTAGACTAGTGAGTCTAGAGAATGTGATATGAGGATTGCTGAATGCTATCTGGGATCTTTGTTGATGATATGATGATTTATGTGCACCCTTTATCAGCTTGGATAAGAAAGAGATAGACTGAGTAATGAAAGAGATAGATGAATAATAAGAAGTAATTCCCCAAAGTATAGATAAATCTATACGAGGTTTGAAATTTCGAGGACAAAATTTATTGAACGGGGGAAGAAGTGTAATATCCTGAATTTTAGACCTCAAGACTTGAGGATAATCCTAAGTCAAGAAGAATACTAAGCCCAGATTGGTAAGAGTCCTAAAGATAGAATAAATTTTATGGGACTAAATGATTCAGTTCTCTGAGTTGAAAGCGAGTCATCATAATACATGGGGCTCAGTGCATATAAGTAGTCAGATAAAAGATGACAGTGTATGTGGCACCATCTTATGCCATACATGTACATATTTGGTGCATTTTTTAATATATAGATATATGTGGCAAATTAATCAGATAAAATATACCAATGTAGGTGTGCATATGGCATTTTTCGTGCAGATGCATGTACCCTACGTTTTTTAAGAATAAGGGAAGAAGGTGCCATATGGAAATATAGGAACCACATGAAGCCCGACGTTTCTTGAGGCATATCGATGCACAGAATCAGTAGTTCCCAGAGGCTCAAGGGTAGGTGGCACCATCTTAGAGTATTCAAGGGACACATGGCGCTACTCAGCCTAAAGAAAGACTCCTGTCGTAAAACCAGCAACCCTGTATAAAAAAGTAGCATTATTAAAGAATATTTTGACATTTTCTCCTATTAGCCAATCAAATGTTGACATTTACCATTAGACATATGATAAAGGTGGAAAAGACAGTGTAACCCACTGGTCTCCAGTCTGGCCATATACCTGATTTTGCCAACTGTGGTACACAGAATCGTCGGTTACCTAATAATTCCTGAAAAGGAGCATTTAGCACTCTGGCTTTTTCTAACATCTACTAAAATTATAACAAAATATTCAAACCTCTTTCTCTCCTTCATTAGGTTGGTTAAGGGCCCTAAAATGGAAGAAAATTTGTGCAAAATTCAAAGAAAAAGAAAGAGGAGAGAAGTTTTTGAGTTCTTCGCTTTCTTTGCCGATTCGAAGCCTGAAATCACGTTTTCAACTCCCGTAATCTTCATTAATCTTCTTCTACTCATTGAGAGCAACATTTCTATGGTTTTGGAATTCTAATATGAGGTGTTTGGTGCTGACTACTTAGAGGAAGTACTGCCAAAATTTTGAATTGATCGGATAGACAATAATCGTAAGCTTTAATATGAATATAATATCTTACTGTTTTGCTCGGTATTTTTAGGGTTCTTGACCATTTACGATTTCAGAGAAGGTTCTAAAATTGGGCCTTAATGGCTGATTGATGATGAATGTATGGTTAATAAAGGGTTTATGTTGGTTAATTATATGTTTGAAAGTTAAGAGTTGCAAAAACAAAATTTGTGTTTTAGGATTCAGACTTGGCCAGCCTGTTTCTTGTGGTTAAAGCTAGATTTTGATTAATTTAATGTTCTAAATAAATTCTATGGCTAAATTTTTGTAGGGATAACATGTGGTCATGAATTTTGGATGATTGGTTGAAAAATACAAATTTTGGAATTCAAAGAGTGTTGATGATTCTACCAAATTCGTGGCAGTATGATTTTGAGCTATTTTTTAATTGCAAAAAAGTTTCCAATTGTTATGATATTTTTCAAGTTTGTAGTAGACATCTTAGACTTTCTAATGATAGGTAACGTACAGCATTTGGCTCTGTAAATTGTGAGTTACGCTCTGTTGAAGTTAAGATATAAGCACTGGAATGTATTTTTAGGAAGTGATGTTGGTCATGAGTTCTTGAGGTTGTGACCCTGTAATTTTTCCTAAGTGGTATTTGTACTTGAAATATGGCTTAAATATCTTTATATAGGACTTTGAATTACCCTATTTGGAATTTTCTACCTTAAGTTATGAATTTTCAAAGTTGGGGTCAAACCTGCCAACTTGGGTTGACCTATGGATTTGGAAAGTTTAGAGTCAATTAAGTCAAGTTTGATTTCAAAAGATAAGGACATGTGCTAGAAGCCAAAGTAGACCCTAATTATTGTCATTTAACTTAATGTACTAGTCTTAGAAGATATTTAACCAAGTAATGACACGTTCCTTATGAATTCTAACTTATAGGATTCGATCTTTGCTTGGGCCAGCCAAGAGACTAATAACTAAGGACAAGTGATTGGGAAGGAGTCCAGGTAGTATCTCTATCTCTCATACATTATATGGTTATTTATATGCATTGTTATTGCCATGTTCTATGATGTGGAATGTACATGGCGGTAACTTCTAAAGCTGTTGTGTGGGAAAAGTACAGGTACTACCCAGTGGGAAAAGCACAAGTAGCACTAGCTCAGTTTGGACCCAGTCTAGGTAGGCTAATCTGATTGATATAATTCCTCATTGTGGTATGGGAAAAGCACAAGTGACATGAGGCCAGTGGAATCCAGCTAAGGTAGTGTGACAAGTACAGATAGGTTGGTGCCTACTTCGGAATATTATTGTGATAAGTACGGACAGGTTCGTGCCTGTTTCGGAATATAATTGTGACAAGTACGGACAGGTTGATTCCTACTCCAGAATATTATTGTGAAAAGTACAGACAGGTTGGTGCCTGCTCTGGAATATTATTGTGACAAGAACGGACAGGTTGGTGCCTGCTTCAGAATATTATTGTGATCATTGTAAGGCAAGTAGGGATATACAGCCATTTTGATTCAGACAAAATTGTCATGTGATCTTGAACATTGATTGACAAACATGTATACAACATTATTATCCGCTACATCATATGCTACATTGCATTTATTTCTCCCATTTTATATGATTGATAATGTGTTACTACTGAGATTCATTTGAGTTTCACCATTTTCATAAATAAAATTAATTCAGCTAGAGGAAGCGGCTCAAAGGGCAAAATGGTAGATATCGGTAACTGAGGGTCCGATGTTGATCAATAATTTTCAGTTGGTTATCTATTAGTATTTCTTTATATTTTGGGATTTATATTGTATTATGTATAAACCCTATGGGAATATCCTGTAATGTAATCAAGTATTATATATAAGTATGTTTATGCTATATTTGTATGCCTACTAACTATGCAATGGTACTCTGTTAAATATCCAATTTTAGAGGGGTTTGATGTATTGTGGTCACATTAAGTTCTAAGACATGTCTCTACTCTTTGGACCCACACTTGTCACAATTTACTTCTAAACCATCAATTCGTAGGTGCACTTAAGCTGCTAGATTTTTCAATCATCTTTGAAAATTCATATCTTAATCTATGGAACTCTAATTGAGGTGGTTCAAAATCCTATGTGATCCTCTTTAAATCCTATGTATAGTAAAAATATCACTTATTTCCATTTAGACTCACAAATGTCCATAAATCATCAATCAACCAAACTATTCTAGAATTTATTCCAGATTCAGTGCCTCAACTTTAAAAATTCATATCTTACAATTACTAACCCATATAAGGCATATTATATATCAATTTAAAGATTAAGATGTATACTAACAATATAAAAATATCACATTAGTTGGACATTATTTGATGATCCAAAAGTTTGTCACAAACAGACTATCTCCCAGAAAAAGTAGACTGGCAGCTTCTAAACTTAATTTCCAAAAATTTGAGTTTTCTATACAATCTTCCAAAATTAGAATCATAGTCTATTCCCACAGAGTTTTTCATGTAGAATCCAATGAAAACATTAAAAAAAACAAAATTACACTTCCTATATTTCTAGGTCTAGTCAAAATCAAGGCGTCTCAACAACTTATGAAAACCTCAAGATATTTTATTCAAATCGGAGCTTATACGTACCCTTACATGATTCCATATCTGGTTCTTGATTTTAGCAACACTTCCATCTTGCAGATGGCACCAAACACCTCAGATCAAGATACTGAAACCATAGAAATGTTTCTCTCACTGAGAGGAACAACATTAAAGAAGGTTCCGAGAGCTAGAAATGCTGATTCGGTGTCAAAATTTGGCAAGAACACCTTAGAAACTCAAGAATACTCCTCCTTCTCTCCTCTTTCTTTTTCTCTCCATTTTCTCTATTTTTCCTTATCTTATGGGCTGCTGGCCGAAATTTATAGAGTAAGCAGGGTAAAAATGTCATTTGACACATTTACACAAGTGTTGAAATCTCATGGTACCATGTGTCCTTCTCAATTCAGTTCTCTCTCTTCCTTTTAAGCCTTTGGAAGACTTTTTAGGCAGGGGAATGAGAGGCTTGTTGAGTTCCCGTAGTTCCCATGTTTGGTATTTGGGAAAGTCAATTATGTGACCAGACTGGACACTGGTAGATTTCCCTGACTAATATGTTAGGTGGCGCCTCAAGAGAGTGCCAACATAAAAGTCATAAAGTGACCACAATGATGAAGGGACATGTGTCATCTTCTTATGGTGCCAACACAAAAGTCATAAAGTGATCACAATGATAAAGGGATATGTGTCATCTTCTTGTGGTACCACCCTTAAAGTTGAGTCATCATTACTATTTTATTAAATCTACTTTAATAAAGTTACTTTAATAACGCTACTTTATTAGTGTTTACTAGGGATTATACTCAGGCTTTCCTCGGGACTATACCACATATATCAAAGCATGCCAAATGGCACCATGAACCCCTGTGTCCCATAAGATGGCACCAAGTATCCTTATAGAGCCTCATATCATCGGGAGAACCATTCTCTTCCCGAAAAACTAAATCATACATTCCCCGAGAGTCTTTCTATCTCTCGTCATTCTTGAGACTCTTCCTAAACTAGACTTAGTTGTCTACCTGATATAAGCTTATCCTCAAGTCTCTAGGCCCAAAATTTGAGATATTACATTGAGCAAAGCTTGGTGATGGGTGGTGGGATTGCTTACTAGGTAAGTAAAGCTTGACATATGGATGTGAAGTGAAGATCAAAGGACAAAGACAAGCTCAATTTTACAAGATAGTTAATATTCTTGATAAATGCCAAATGGTTTAAACTTTAGCTCGAAGTACAAAGTGTAAGTGTGGGAGAATTTGATGAACCATGAAATTGTATTAGTTTTGTAGCATGTTTTTGTGTTAAACTAAGAGGACTGAATGTGTAGAATAGCCAAGAGTATGGAAATTGGCAGGAAATTTTCTTTGATGGCTTGTTGGCTGTTGCAGAGATTGAAGTGCAAAATATCGAGCAGGGACCTAAGGGAAAGTCAAAAAAGTGAAAGCAGTAAAGTGAACGTTAGATCTCTGGTGCCAATTTGAATTTGGTGTGACCTGACATAGAAGACCCGACCTGAACCAGCTGAGTAGAGCTTTTAAGACCAGAATTAAGCTAGAGATGCATTCAGACAAGATTAAGAGAGCTAAAGTTGTCAAGTTGTGAGGATACAAAGCTAAAGAAGGTAGAAAATTCATAGTTCTAGGTTGAATTCAAGCTCAATAATGGCAATAACTTTCAACTAAGATGTTGTGACTTTAAAGAGCTCCATGAGTAACTAATAAAATTAATTCCTTAGAGAGGAGAGCATAGTAGTTGAGCATATTGTGTGAGTATCAATAGTTTCACCCAAGAGGGAGTTGAATTAGGTGATCTTAAAAAATTTAAATTATTGAAGTTAAAAACAATTAAAATTTAAGAGTTGGAGAAATATCACTAAAGTGTACACTTGAGTTTATACTTGTTAGGTCTTAACCTCTTGACCTATGTCCAATCTTTAGAGTGCCTCTAAAATTTTAACTATACTTCCAAGATTCAATAGGTTCTTGCACCATAGTACAAGTAAGTTCCTAAACAGGACACTTACTCACCCTTACACCTTTTAAGTTGACACCCACTCAAGGTCCCACTACCTTAATGTTCTCTTTACACGAATAATGAATAAATGTAGTAAAATCTCTCTCAAAGAGTTGATAAATGAATACTGAAGAACAATAAGAATCTCAAAAAACATCAGATAAAATAACAGAGCACTTAATGAGTAGAATTGATTTTGTTGTTGGTTGATTGCTTTGCCTTGAATGCTTCTGTATTTATAGGAAGAATGTCTTTAATAACCGTTGTGAGCATTTAAATCTATCTGTTAGATAGTAATTGTATCCATTGATGAAAAAGAGTGTTTTATTAGTTATCTCTGCTACACATTTAATACTTCTGACAGAATTTTTGAAGTTAATCCTTTGATTAAACACCTGAAGCTTATAAATAAAAGATATTAGTAAATTTAGAAGCAGTATAAGAGCTCAGGAAGTAAATCATGATGAAAAATATGTGTATTAGAATTATTGAGACATTGTTTACAAGTTTTTGAAGAGCACACTTGACTGAGAGTGATAATCACTTCAAGTGATCTACAATCACTCGAGTGCTAGTCTATGTCACTCGAGTGCTCTTGGTGATCTTGTGCTGATAATCACTTCAAGTGACTTGGTAATGATGTTTTAAAAAGATTGAATATCACTCGAGTTCCCAAATTATCACTTGAGTGATCTTCCACTAGTATAGGAAAGACTTTTTACATGTGACGGAAAGAACGTTTTACACTTGACATATAACAGGTGTAGAAAGTCCAGACTTTCTACACCTGTTCTAAAACAAGTGTAGAAAGTGGGACTTTCTACACGTGTTGTAACACATCAGATATAGAAAGTCCTACTTTCTACACCTGTTGTCTCACAACAGGTGTAGAAAGTCCCTGATGTGTTACAACACATGTAGAAAGTCCCACTTTCTACACCTAATGTCTTACAACATGTGTAAAAAGTGAACTTTCTACACCTCTCCTTGTTCGTCAAGTGTAAAAACTTATTTTTTTTAAAAAATTTCCTGACATTTTGTATAAGACGGAATCCCAACCATTCAAATGTTAATCTAATAGTCAAAAGAGGATGAGAAGGAAAGAAGAGGGTTTCAAACGAACCTCAAATATATCATATATAAAGAATAGAAAGGAGTAGAACTTAAAATATTTTATAAAACCAAACACCAATAATTTGGGATTCAACCAAACGGTGAATGATCAGTGATTAGTAATCAGTCCATTCACCACGACCTAAAATCAATGAATGGTGATGGTATGAATACATATGCTGGTATACAGGGAGTATGATATTACCTGACATAATTCATATAGTATAAACTTGATTTTCACCTTTAATTTACCCTTTCTTTATGTTTCCTTCTTCTGTACAAATTGTAAAATGACAAAATGAACAGCAAAAATCATCTCAATAGGTTGTAATTCGGCAAATATTTTATACTAGAGATGTCTTCAAGAGCAAGCTCACGCTCTAACTGTGTTCTAGTGGCCTTCAGAACATCCTGTTATAAAATTGGTTAAATATGAATCACTGAATAATCAAAGTTTAGACAAGGAAAACAAAGCAATTCACTAGTCAATAAAAACATTACATTAAATTCCAAATAAGAAGCACGCTTTGCAAGCCACTGAGCATCACTTTTAATATGCTCACAATCTTCTCAGTAAAGCTTTGCATCGCAGCCTTCATGACATCAAAATTACAAGTATGTATCATTTTTTTATGATAATTAATATATATATATATATATATATATATATATATGACAAAATGATGACCTAAGTTAAAAAATCTCACCTTGAAAGGCTCATCTAGTCTACTTACATTAATCTGAGGTCCACTCCACTGCTTTGTCTGATGATTTTTCCTGCAACTACTACAATTGTTTATGTTTAATGACATTTACCTTGGCCAACACACAAATGCAACACTATTGCCCCAGTAAAAAAGGATTGAGAAATAAGTACTATTTCTTGATTTCCATTTGAAGGCTCATCAAAATATGGAAAATTGTTGGAAATTGTGCCCTAAGGGCCAATCATTGTACCTTAAACATTATTGTTATTTAAGAATTTCTCCTTATTGTTATCATATCATTTGCATGTTTATTATGATAATTGTATCCTTGGATGAACTATAAAGATTATCCTAAATGTCCCTGGTCAATTATCTATATGGGAGCAAAGATGAAATAAGACCAGTATGACTTTGATGAGGTATAGAGATACAAATCAAAGTCTTAGGCACTTGTAGGAGTATAAGGTGCTGGACCGACCCGCTATGAGAAAGTTGCATGGATTAAGTCATAAGCTTATCTCATACATATAATCATGTCACAGTACCCTCTGACCTGAGATCATCATAGATTCCTGCATGAAACTTGCTAAGTTTTGACCTAGTCAAAAGTCACATTTGACCGGGTGATGATAAAGGCTACAATCGGGCTTAGGAGTTTTCATGAAGAGGAATGTGAGTGGTCAAGATGGAATTTGTCCCTCACATTAGTGAGAGATATTACTGGGCCCCTCGATGAGTGAGTCTGAGAAATGTATGGCCATATTGTAATGGGAAGGAGTTTCCATTTCTAATTTCAGGCTACTCAGGAATCGGGAAAGTGATGGTCATGAATAGGAGGATGACGTTGTCCATGCCTCATCCTTGACCAAAATATCGTGTGACAAAAGGGACGTGACATGGTTGTATAAAAGGTTGCATCGTATCATCGATCCTCATATGAATTGGGTAGTCGCAATGTCTTGCTAGAGGCCGCTTGCGACTTGTGGGCTAGAATAGTTTTTGGCCCACTGCCAACTTCATGTGGGCCTACAGGGTCGCACACAATAATAGCCCAACACGAGCTATAATGTCCAGATTCATTGAATCTAAGATGTGTCTAAGATTCAATGAATCCAATATTTGACCTAGGGTGGATGAATTATATATATATAAATTCGAAAAATAATAATATATATAGATTATAATATTATTATAAGATGTTAGTTTTATATTTAATTTATTTGATAAATTAAATAATTAAAACTAATACAGATATCATATCTTAGATTTAATTTATAAAGATAAATTAAATCTATTGACTCTTTAATTAGATTAAATGAATATGATAAATTAAATCTGTTTGACAGATTTAATCAAGTCAGATTTATTTGATTTAATTTGAATTTCAAATTAATTAAGATTAATTTTGAGATTCCAATACGGCCTATATCAGACATAAAATTCAAAGGGCTAGAGAACCCTAGGCTGTACGGAGAACTTGGAGAGCCGCGAGAAACCCTAGAGAGGCATCTTGGAGGCGCTAGCACGCTGCCGCATTGGGTCTTGTTCGTGTGGATACCGGTAGAGGGAGGCGACCAGAGGTGTTGACTGAGATCGAAAGCACGAAAAACATAAAGGTACTATTCTAACTACTCGATTTAGACGTCTTTGATAGATCCGTGATTGGGATTCGAGGTTTTTAAACAGTTAATTTTTCCGCTGCGTGTACGAATCCCAACAAAAACATGAAACAAACCATAGTTAAAGCCAATTGTATCAGTCTGTCTTCCCTATTTAGTGTTTGAAACCTTTCACAACATGTCTCTTTTGAAGTTGAATGAAGCAAAAGAGAAAGTAATGTTTCTTGATTTAAGTAATGTTTCTTGATTTAAGTAATGTTTCTTGATTTCCATTTTTTTTCTTACTTTCCTCCTTTTAAGATGTAAAATAGGCTCTAGAAACCGATGCATACACAGCCAAAAAATGTATTAGAGAATAACAGGGCTTTTGATAAACATAATGTTTTTCCTACTTTACATGTCAAAGAAGTTCATCAGTTTGTACCTTTAGGTTCCTCCTTCTGAGGAAAAATTGAAAATGACCCAAATAAGCCAGATAATCTCTCCAAAGTTTGTTGTTAGTTCAAGAAAGAGAAGGTAACTCGTGAACAAATCTATAACACTCATAAATGGTTCTTTGTAAGAGCATTAAACATTATATGATGTATAACCTTGATCCAACAAAAAGTTAAATGAAGCAAAAGAGAAACTAGAAAGAGCTTACGGGTTCTTTGTTGCCAGAACCATATCTGCTTTGAATCTACACAGATGAGAAACCAAACATTAAGTTCATGAGCAAAAGGAGAAAGCATAGATAGAATCGCACAAAAATTTCTCACACTCACCTTCAACGAAAAGTTGGTTAAATCTAACAGCAGCAACTTTGCTTCAAAGTAATGAGCTAAAGATTAAAAATTGCAGCGAGAATTTCACGTCTTACTCTGGATTGAGAAGGGGTTGCATCTCTAAAAGAGCCATTCCGGCAGTGGATGACCAGGACCTACTTCGATTATGGCTTGCCAGTGGTGTCGACTGTCTTGTCCCCGTTGAACATATCAGCAAATATCTTCTCTATGATTCTGCGTCGACTGGCTGAAGGTGCTACAGAGTGGAGGAGGATTGAGTTAGCGTCAAAGTTATTTCTTTTTTTAAATATGGGATAATTTTGTTGGGAGCCCAATCGGTGTAGAAAGTTAATTTTTTTTAAATATGGGACTTTTTACACCTGTTGGGAGCCCAACCAGTATAGAAAGATTACTTTCTACATAGGTTGGGCTCCCAACCCGTGTAAAAAGTAATATTTTATTTTTAAAAAAATTAAAGGCATTAATCACCCTTAATTTCAAAAACATGTCTAAAAAATACTAATTTATTAAAGAAAAAATATTTAAAATTTACTTTCTACACGTGTTGTCTTTTCAACACATGTAGAAAGTTTCTACATCTTCATATATTTACGAAAATGCCACCGGTCACACTTTTTACATGTGTCATGCTTTATCAGGTGTAAAATCTATATTTTATACTAGTGTTCTATAATATAACACCCCATCCTTATAACCCATATACTTAATGTTCAATCCATTAGATCATACTTATGGATTTTTTTACTTTGTCCTAAATATACAAAGTTCAGACTACACTAGCCCAATATTCTCGAATATTATCTTAAAAGTATAGTTTTAAAAAAAATTTATAAATCAAAAGATTAACGTAAAAATAATCATAGTGTCATGGTAATTAAATATAAAGTGGTATGACATGTGCCCAATGAGCACAAAAGAGCCTTCAAGGCTCATTCTATATGTGTCTTCCCCTTAATCTCTACTAGAACAATCACCTGAAAACTGTTAATATAAGGGATGAGATTCTATGTCTCAATAACTACTAAAAGTTTCTACTGTACACAAGCAAACCGCATATGATAAAAAGAAGAAACTGATTACGTATATATTTGTATGTACCATAATCCTCATACAAAATAATTACAAATTTAATCATCATTATGTAAATCTGTATTTTCATCACAACATATATTGTATAATTATGCAATATGCAAGATGTAACCTCCCTTATATCACTGTCCATCCTTATACCGCTGACTGGAGCCATAGGCTAACACATAGTCCAACAGAAACTAACACATCCATTTGATTGGATCGTCCTAAGCTTACCAATCCTTAAGATAGATCTGGCCAAAGGTGTGGAACTTAAGTCTAAACTATAGCTCCCCTCCTTAAAGGAACACAACTAAGGAGGTGTTCCATGTGCCACAGCTCCAATGCAATTCCGGCTAAAGGAAAACATGGAAGAAGGGGCCCTGACAAGCGCTATACTTTGTGCACCGAGTGATGGAATACCAGATGGTAAAAGATCTCATCATACAAATTCCTCCTTAATACAATCCATCATAAATGCAACCGTCATGATAGTTATGTTCAATCATCAATAAATATAATTATCATTAAAAGACAAAAGTACAATAAATCATGCTTCTATGCGTATCAAATATCATCACATATTCAAACACGCCTCAAAGGAAACAATAATCCAACAATACATTAAGTATAATTAAACTATTAGCTATGTGAATAAAGTAAGTTATAAAGAAATTTACTTGTAATATTACTTATTTGAAATTTACAATACATACACATAATTCAGTCTATTTTTTAATAAAAAATTGTTATTCACAATCATATACAATTCACAAGTATATGGAGGAATATACAAAGTTACCTACTACTCCCTAGCTCATAGGTAATCACACAAGAGTTACTTCAAAACTCCTAATAAGAGTCTATAAAGTCACAAACATGAATATCTATTAATATATTTCACTAAACTACTCTAGAATTACTCTAATACTAACTAAAGCCTAAATATACCCTCAAGAATTATATTATATAAATACATACTTATAAGTTATCACATATTCTCTTTTGAATATATAGACATTTAATATATTAACATATAATATATATACAAATGCATAAGTTTTAAATGTAGAAAAAAAATATCATATGTGTGTAGTTATCTAAAGTATTAATCACATGGGAGAGAAACAAACACACAGTTCAAAAAGAAAGGATGTAGGGTCTAGAAGTGAGGGGTATAGTATATATATACTTTTTTTTAGCACACACTCACAGTTGTTTTTGTTGGGAGTTCGTGGGCTGTTGAAGAGAGAACAAAAATGCATATATATATATATATATATATGTATGTATGTATATATATATATGTATGTATGTATATATATATATGTATGTATGTATATATATGTATGCACAGAAACAAACCGAGATGGACAATATGGGTAAAAGGAAGGAAAGGTAAATATAAACCTCACACCTAATAGTAATAAAAATAGGTGTTAGGCTCAAGAAACCCAAAGTGATGATAGAAGGTTCTTGAAATGAGTTACACACATACACACATGTAGAAAGAGATACCAGCTAATTGGAAAGGAGAAAGAGAGTTGGATAATTTGAAAAATGAATAATGAATACACACACACATACTCAGGCACACCCACTGAAACAAAAGAAAAGATGTGCAGGTAAAAAGGTGACGCGACACACCTATACCCACACATATGATTGAAGAGAAATAGCTTGAGTATTTTTTTTAAAGAAGTAATCACAGTTGAAGATGCCAAGTGAGTATCTATTTGAATTATCGGTAGAAACTAATTTTTTAATGTGATTTACGGTATACGAAGTAAGTTTGTGAGAGGAGTTTTGTCTCGACTTATGTGAACGGGCTTTTCTACCGCCAATCCAAACAGGCCCTGAGTGTGGGCGTGAACGCATTTAAACATACATACATACATACATGCATGCATGTATTGACACAAACTCCCAACAGATAGAAAAGGAAGAGGGTTTGGTGTGAAGTTTTTTAGGAAAAAAATACATATATAGGAGCACAGATACACACGTAGCCATTGATGAGAGTTTGTAGAGTTAAAAGAAAATAGGTCATATACTCTTGCACAATAAATTCTTCATGGAAGAAAGAAAAAGGTGCAAGTGGTTTGAAAAGATTAAGAGAGAGGAAGAATAGCTCTGAAACACACACTCACGAAAGATTAGAAAGTAGGCTTATGAAAGAAATAATAATAATAATAACGCGCACACACCAATTGCTGCACATGATTAAGGAGAGATGAAATCTATAAAATTATTTTGACAAGACAAGGTAATGATAATGCAAGGCATAGTAGAAATTGAACCAAATGACTGATGATAAGCAAAGCGAACAAACCTTACAGTTTAGAGGGGGATGCGGCGCTAAAGGAGTAGGTAAAGTAAGAAGAAGGATGTCTTTTATAGAAGTGAATCTAGGATTTGGCTTTTGATTAAAATAATTTTTTTAAGAAAAAAATAAAATAATAATTATGGTAACGTTCAAACATTCATTCTTTTCTATTTTTTTAACTTATTCCAATAATAAGATAAGTTTACGCACATACCCATATAGTTAAAATAACTATTTTAAGGAGGTATTTCATTTGTATTATATTTTTTAGAATAATTTTTTTAGAACTTGATACTTCTTTTTAAATTGTTAATTTATTATGTACTCTTTGACTAAATAAAATTTAAGTTACAATTAACTATAAATGCTAAAAAAACAAGATGTTACAATTCTCTTCTCCTAAATTGAATTTTTTCCTCAAAATTGAATACCTTAGTTTTACTAAAATATATACCTCCATTCCTAAGCTATCATTAACCTTTTATTGTGTTTTGGCCAACCAAACCGTTTCACTTTTATTCTATCCTAAAGAAGTTAGTAATGCCATCTACAAATCAATATCATTGAACTAAAACCATGACAAACATAAAAACAAAAGAAAAGTGAGGAAAAACATGAAAACACTAAAATAAAAAAACATAAAATCTTCAAATCGTATAAGAGAACCTTCTACCTTAACACACCGATTTAAAAGAAAATCTAGTTAACGCCTTTTTTTCTTGGCCAGTTAGTTAATACCATTTAATATATAATCAATTCATCATACATACATACATACATACATACATACATACATATAAGGAAGGAGCTTGCTATTAGATTATAATTTTTATCATCAAACAGAATCTCTGTAATATCCAAAATGTACTCAAGGGCTAAATGTATAAAATAGACAGTGAAATTAATGATAAGATTGTCCCTAGGAATTGTACAATAACTTTAGTCTTGAGTAACAATCAGTAAATTACCTAATTTTTTACTAAAGTCGAGAATGACCAAAAACCCAACCGGAACACAAGAATAGAAGGGAATAGCGCCTTTGGTGAGGAAACAAGGCCATATAAACCATTAGTATAAAAACGAAGTGAAATGAGAGAATTAATGGCATATTAGTTATGATTGCCAAGACCAAGGGCAAAAGAGTCAATTGCCATTTAATCTTGGGGGTAAACTTTGAAGGAAAAATGAAGAGCTAGGATTTTCCCATAAAAAGCAAGAGTAATTATGAGGTTTAAAAAGTAAACTAACCCATATAAGGGTTAAATTTTGGCCAACAAGGGTCAAGAAAGAAGAAGGAAAGAAAAGTCAAAACTTCAACTTAGAAATTTTGACCAAGATGTAAGTGAATTGTAAGAGGACCTGGTCAACCAAGTGGTCACCTTTTTGGGCACACATTTTAATGAAAAAGAGGAAAAGGGAAGGCAAGAAGGTTAACCTAAGTGAACTTGATCATGGTTGGAAAATTAACCTATCACTTTTTGCAAGAAGCATTTTTACTCCTTTTTCCCTCCTTTTCCTTATTAATTCTCGGTTAAGAGAGTTAAAAGAGGCTGAAGTGAATTCATTTAACCATTTTTCACTCTCTCTCCAAGCTCAAAAGTAGGCTAGCACAAGGAAGAAGAAAGAGAATGAGCCAAAGTTATAAGAGGAGGTGTTTTAAGTCTTACAAGAGCAAAAGGTTGAGAATCAAAGAAAGAGCTTGGGAAAGGCAAAGAGGATTCGATATTTTTCTGGGACGACTAAGGAACCAGTAACACATTCAGGAACATTGGAAAGGCTAAGGTAGTCTCCTTCATATTCTATATATCCTGATTCATGCATATTATTATCATTATACATACTTGAATTGTGAACTTGAATTGGGCATAATTACTTATTAAGAATTCAGATGAGAAGGGATTAGGCCCAGTAGAACACCAAGTACTGTGGGAATGGACGGTAAGTGTAATACCTTATTTTCGTAATTGTTCTAATGAGTTTTACATAGCGAATTTAAACCACCAAAAGACATCCTCTTGTAAAACTCTTTCAATTCCTAACCTCAAGATAGGATTCAAACATGTAGTTGAGTAGGTTTTTCATAATAGTTTAAAACTTTTTAAAACTATCATAAAGTGGTTTGCAACCTCTTAGTGACTCATCGTCTCTTAATTCCTTTTATAAATACTAAAGTATTTCTCAACTCATGCTTAATTTATTCATATACCAATATACACCACAGTGTTTAAGTCTAATACATGAACAATGCATTGCGCTTCAATCTTCAATTCTCCTTTATATTTCCCATTTGCATATCTTCATGCACTCTTCACCTATACTCATCATACTTATATGGTTGGTGAGGGAGGAGTGAGATTCAAGCGAATCTCAGTAGTAAACAATGCTAACTATGCATACAAGATAATGTTTAATGTATGACATGCTTGCTTACACAAATTTATGCCAGCATAATGACATATGCATGCTCAATGTTTTACACATTATACCTATGGCAATAACATAAGTAAAAAAAGAGCTTCGATTATTCATATATACAATTCATCAAAGCAATAACACATACCAATACACAAGCATACACATATCAAATACATGCAAGTCAGTTTAACTATCTTGTGGATAGAGCCTTTCTTCTTGTCCCCTTTTCTTCCAGCCATTGAGGCTTCTTGAAAATTCTTCCATTCTTTTCTTTCTTGACTTCTTATAGACCTAGATATATAATCATATCATTAGGTCCATTATGGTCATTTTACCAAGTCAACCAATGGGTTAAAGTGATCAAAATTATCATAAGGGCTAATTTTTACCCTTAGAGTTCAAGGTAATTATGTCAAACCTCGTAGAATTTAGACATTTAATAAAGTATCAATATACATAGTTTAGTGGCCATACAGAAATATCATAAACATACTAATATAAAATTCTTGATTATGTTATAGGATTTTTCACTGGTTTTGTACATAATATGATACATAACCCCAAAAAATATATAAAAGCTTCAAGATAACCAACATAGAAGTTTCTTCAAAAGCCAATCCCATCAATTTCCTTAATCCACTTCTTTTCCTTTTGTGCCACTTTGCTTTGCTGTATAGATTTTATTTATGGAAAGCGATGAGATTCGAGCAAATCTCAGTAGTAACAGACAATCAATCATATAAAATGTGAAAAGTAAACATGAATTGCAGCATATATTATGATGTAGTAATTAATAATGCTAAGCACATGTCTGACAATGTTTAAGAACAAAGTGATGATTTTGTCCGAATCAAAATGATTGTCTGATCCTACCAGCATACATCTTATCACATTGTGATCACATCAATGTTCTGGAGCAAGCATCAACCTGTCCGTACTTGCCATGCCCCTTGACTGGGTCTACTTGGCCTCATGGTACAATGCTCATACCATGGGCCCATGGTACCTTGTTTGTCCCACACTCAGTGAGAAATTATCATTAACTATATTAGGGTGACCTAGACTAGATACACACTGGCTAAGAGGAACTTGTGCTTTTCCTCAAAGTGGTACTTGTGCTTTTCCCACATCCAACTCTAGGATACTTACCACCTTACACATATCATTACACAAAACATGGCAAACAATGCATATTAACATTCACATAGAATATGAGAGATATAGTTACTACCTTACACCTTTCCTTGTCTAACTACTATCAATCTTTGATTTCTAGTCTAGCTCGATAGATTTAGAATCCTAAAATTTCTAAAGTGATTAAAAATGAGTTATTACTCATCCCTACCTCGTTCTATAATTTATAAGTTGGTTATCTTAGCTCAAAATCGCGTAATTATCAAAATGTCCCTAAGGAATCCAGTCTAGTGCCTTTTATACCGGTATATTTGTACTTTTCCAAAAATGATGACCCAGTCTAATCCTACACAATTTTGGTGTAAAATCTATTTTGGCCTCAGTTTCTACAAAATTACACTGTAATGACCATATTATCCTTTATAGCTACCAATTTAGGGTTTTAGGGGCAAAATTGTCATTTCAAACCCTAAGGCCTTCATACTTTCAAAATCCACATGTTTCCTACACAATTTTTCATTCTAGACACAATGGAACCATCAAAAACACAAAAATTCCAACTCAAACTCCTTGTTCTAGGTCTGACCAAAAATCCAGAATTTCTAAAGAAATTGGAAGTTTCATGATTTCACTTGTTTAATCACCTCCTTTTCTCATGTAATCACATATTTAACTCTTTAAACACCATTTGAACATGATTAATGTTAATTTGGGTCGCACATCCCTTTTGGGTTTAAACATCCAAAATTACAAAATCCAACCTGTTAGAACAAGCTTTTCACCTAAGAGGGGGGTGAATTGGGTGATTACAGAATAAACAGATACTTAATAAAAATTATGAAACTTTAAAGCATAGTTATAAGTAAGAAGAGATATCACCGAAGTGGACACAGGAGTTTATACTGGTTTGGTCACAATCACTTGACCTACATCCAGTCCTCAGAAATTCTTCTGAGCCTTTCACTATATCTTCCAAGATTCAGTGGGTTCTTGGCACCTCAGTACAACAACAAGTTTCTCTTTGGACACTTGCTCCCCCTTACACAAGGTAATTTCAAATCCCAACTTAAGGTTCCTCAACCTTAAGTTATCACTATCGGAAATAAAGAGTTTTTGACTGAAAAATCTCTCTCACAGAGTATTTGGATGAAAATTGAAGTACATATGAAGAAATAATAAGAGACAAAGCACTTATGAGTATATTGTTTGCAGTATGTTCAAGCGTTGTCCTTGTCACTTGATTTTCGAATGGCTGGGCTTATATATCAGAAGCTTTAAGGACCATTGTGAATTTTTCTGTTGATTGTGCTTCTGACAGATGCAATAATATTGTTTTCACTTTGCGCGTTGATAAGTATTTCTGAATATTACTGCTGCCCACGATTAATTATCGTTGAGTGTTATTCAGTTGCTTGTCATGTGGGTGGTACTGGAGTACACCTGTAATACACCCAAAAAAGTGACCGCTAGAAAATACTTTGAATATCAATGGAATGATTGTGATTTACTGGAGTAATTTCTGAAAATCAAAGAATCATTGGAAGTGAACTTGTTTTCACTAGAGATGATTTTCAGATAATGTTATTCTACTGGCAGTAATTTTGACGAAATAATATGCCACTTGATTTTGAAAGTAATTTAGATTAACTAGCAATGATTATCACTACCAATATCTTACTGAAAAATCTTGTTGATTTCCTTGGAAGTGATTGCAAGTGGATCACAGTAACTGTCTGGAAGTGAAATTGATAGAATGACATATCACTGGAGTGAATTTGATATCACTGTAAGTGATTTGGAAAACAGTGAAATTTTTTGCAAGTGATTACAGATCCACTAGAAGTGATTTTGAGAGTTCATATATCCTCGAGTGAATTTGGCATCACTGGAAGTGATTTTTCAAACAGTAAATTTTTCTTGCAGTGATTTTCAATCCACTAAAAGTGAATCTGGAAATTTCAAACATCACTCAAGTGATCTGACTATCACTGGAAGTGATTTCCAAAACAGTGTATTTTTCTTCCGATGATTTCAAATGCACTAGAAGTGATTCTGGAAATTTTAGACATAACTTGAGTGATCTGTCTATCACTGGAAGTGATTTCTAAAACATTGAATTTTTCTTTCGGTGATTTCAGACGCATTGGAAGTGATTCTACAAAAATCATATATCACTCGAGTGATTTGAGATCACTGGAAGTGAAATTCAGAACATTGAATTTTTCCTGAAGTGATTCTGGATTGCACTGGAAGTAATCTACGAAATTACCAACATCACTCTAGTGATTTTACGGATCACTCGAGTGATCTGTTAATTTTTCATATTACTCGAGTGATCTTCACAATCACTCGAGTGATTACACAAATCACTTAAGTGATCTTACTCAGATCACTTTTCTCACTTCCTTTGCTGATGTATTCCTTTTAATCAAATCCAAGAATATCCAAATCATGATTTGTTATCATCAAAACATGAAATCTAACACAACCAAAACAAGCCAACAACCAACCAAACAACAATCACAACTTTAATTACAATAAGAAAATCAAGGTTTATTGGCTTACCTTTGCTTCTCCTTTCTTCTTCCTCAAAACCGACCCCCTCTTCCCTTCTTCCTCTTGAGTTCTTACTTGCTTAATGGCTGATTTAAGATGGCATAGAGATTAAGATGTTTCCATGAATTAGAAGACCAGAACAAGTATAAATTTCTATCAACTTACCTTGATCTTGCTTCTTTGATCTTATCTCTCTTTTCTTGCTTCTTTGATCTTGTCTCTCTCTCTCTTTGTTTGCATTTGGCCAAAAATTATGGCCTCTTGAAGTGTCTTATAGAGTTCTCTAGAGCTCTCTTGTTTCTTCTTATTTTATTATTTTATTATTGTAAATTTTTGCATGTGATTTTCTTATTATCTTATTTTTTTTTCACATGCTTCCTCCTTTGCATTTGTCTAAAGATTTCTTCCATCTTCTTGCTCCTTCCTTCCAAACTGAATTTTCCCTTAATTATTAAGGAAAATTGTTCAATTTATTTTATTTAGCCAAAATGACCACTTTGCCCTTACATTTTCTTGAATTTTTAAAATAATTGCCAATTTCTTTCTTCTTCCTTAAAATTGGCTGAATTTTGGCATTACTTTGGGCCCAAAAATTCTGTTCTTTGATCATTAATTTTAGGCCTTAATGTTAGGCTTTTACCAAGGAAAAAATTGGACTTTAGGTATTTCTTGGCCAAAATTTTCATATAAGTTATATTTTCACTATTTTGGCTACTTTAAGTACATCAAAATTCATCATTCTATTCCATTAAATATTAATAAATGTACATGGAATTTTTTTTATTAGATTTGGGATATTACAAATTACATTGTGCCATTACCTTTTTCCATTTTTGCACATTAACCCAAACCTACCAGAATTTTCATCAATCTTTGAAAATTCACATTCTTTATGTACAAAGGTCCGATTACAATGATTCCAAAGGCTATGTGACCCCTAATTAGTATATTTTTAAGGAAAAATATAGCCATTAGTTTTCTGAATGTACATCAATAAAGAATTCAACTTTATTGGCCACTACTCCAGCACTTGCCAGTTTTACATGACCAATCTTATAAAATATAGAACTTTCAGTGTACACATCCAATTGACTCAAATGACATATCAAATTAAATCTTGAAATGTCTACTTTTAGACTAAAAATTTTCACAATTTTTGGATATTATTTACCTATTAAAAAATGTCATACAATCCGACTGCCACGCAGGGAAACACACACTGGCTGAATTCCAGTTTACAATCTATATTTCCAGTGGTCCAGGATTTACAACCAAGGGCTATTCCCACACATTTTCCCATTTTAAACACAATGGCAGCATCAAAATCACAAGCCCTTAGCCCCCATCTCATCTGGCTGAACAGACCCCTTTTTGCCAAAATCAATCAAAACAGAATTTTAACCACCAACCTAGTCTAATATCATCATAAAGCATCTTCTAACCATATATATACATGATCAAAACACCTTAACCCTTAAAACCTCTACAAGCCAACATTACCAATCCCCCAAACCCTCATGAAAAATCATCAAAATCACAAACAAATCAGTTCAAAATAAAGCTTGCGCTTATCGTTACACGTTTCTACGACAGGTTCAGAAATTTGGTAGTAATTCATCCAGCAAGAAGTCACCAAAAGCCTCCAAATGAAATTCTAAAATTGTAAAAACGAAGCTTATGATGAGGGGAAGAAGGTTTGTGAAGGGTGTTTCGGGAGAAAACGCCAATTCGATAGTGTTTTGGCGGATTAAAGTTAAGAACATTTACTATTCATGCTATCTCTCTCTTCTAACATTTTCTCTCCATTTTCCTTCTTTTTTTCTGAAATTTGGGGCTGTTTGGCAGAAATTATATAGCCCTTAATGGGCCTTAAAAGTTGTTCGCCACGTGTCATAAACCTGTGGTGCCATTTGTTCGGTGATCCAACGATTCGGTGACAAGTGTTACTAGCTTTAATTAAGTAGGTCCCGCCTATTTTCTTAAGCCTTTGGCCATCCAACTTGTCAGGGAAAGTAGGGGTCTGATGATTTTCCCCAGCCCCCGGGTTCGATGTTCGGGAAAGTTAGTCGAGTGATTGGATCGAAGACCAGTGAATTCCCCTTACTTCAGTGCCACATGTCACCATCTTGGAATGCCAACATAAAGGCAAGAAGGACACCTCATGATGAAGGGACACGTGTCACCTTCCAATTGTGCCAACCAAAAAGTGTGAATAGTGTGTCATAATGATGTGTACTTTGATGATAAGTGTCATCTTCTTATTTATCCAACACAAAAGTAAAGTAATCATTATACATAATGATCTACTTTATTAAAATTACTTTAATAAAGTTACTTTATTGTCTACTCAGATTCTACTCGTGACTTACTCGGGATTGCGTCACGCGTATCGGAGCTCGTAAGATGACGCTAGGTCGGAGTATGTGTATGGGCCCCACATGGTGCCACATACCAGTGTCTTTTCCAAAAAACGCAGGGTACACATGTCTGCTCTGAAAATGCCATGTGTGCACCTATACCGGTATATTTCACCCGAACAATAAGTCCCATACCTCATAACATATATGGGTGGCATCTTTCTACCAACCTAATGGCACTGTATATGTGTCACGTGCGCATCTGCACTGACTCTTTGATCATATCACCTACACATACTGGGCCCTTTGCCCGATAGGGCCAGATCACATAGTTCCCGAGAGTCTTTCTATCTCTCTACATTCTTAGAACTCTTACTAACGGGGGCTTAACAGTATGCTTGAGGTAGGCTAAATCTCAAGTTTTTGGTCCCAAAATTCGGGGTATTACAGTAAGTCCTTGAATATAATTGTTTGTTGCATAAACATATCTCTGAATATTGAATGAATATTGAAGTGCCTGGTATGTGATGGATGATATAGCATGTTTCTTTGTGTGTATTTTATATTAGTGTTATTTGTTACTACTGGGATTCTTTTGAATCTCACCCCTTTCCAATAACTAATCCGCAACACAGGAAGTAGCTCACATGGGAAGAAGCTAGCTACGGAAGGGTAGAAGTGAAGACTTAAAGTTTATTTTCTATTAGTTATCTAACTTTTGGATCTGTATATAATGTAGAATAGTATTTTGTAAAACTAGTGCTCGTAGTAGTAGTAAGTACACCAACCGCAGACCTGAAAATTTATATGTAACCACTATAAATAAACTAGAACATGGTGACCGAACAAGGTGAATCCTCTAGTAACAAACTTAACTCGAATATCCTCTAAGAACTTTAGTAAGTGCTCTGATATTAACAAATGGAAACAAATCCAAATGAGTTAAATAGATTTGAAAATCGAAAATGAGACCACAACGAAAATGTTTCAAATTTTTTTTTCAAAAACTCACTTGACTACAGGATCGAACCCTGTAGTGAAGTCGGGATCCCAAATGGATTGAAAACTACTTCTGGTCTCTGATATGACTTCATGTCACGTTTTGAACTGTTTTGTATGGTATGAAAGTAGGGTGTTACAATCTCCATGTCTCATACTAATATTTAGCAGCAAACATAATTTCTATATCATGAATCTCTATATTGCCATTAATACTACACAATCAATATCTTTTTCTTAATTTTTTTACATATCTAAATAAAGGTAGACATTTGTAATTTTTCTTGATGATATTTTAAATTTCATGTCTCAAAACCTTCCCAATTAAGACTTTTGATATTACTCGCCACACTGAAACTATTCAATAAGTAGTTAGATCACTGGAATTAGAATACACAAGTTTTGCTAAGCTATATATACATTTGTAAAAAAAAAAAAAAAAAGAGAGCTGGTAGGTCACAGTTCAAGATTGTTCCTCTCAATTCTTTAGAAAATAGCTTGTTCCCAAAAAAATTGTTTTTTATCACATAATAATTTATTGAGTTTTTATTTGACTCAATATGCAAGTAATCCTTTAACACTACATTGAGTTTCAAAACTTCATGAAAATTTCATATTAACAGGAAAGATATATGCTTATAGATCCTTGATCAAGACACGATTCACAACAATTTTCTCCAATAATAAAATTTTTAAAATCGGCGACAATAAATCAAAATGTATAGGTTGCATATCAAATACTCATGAAAATTTAAAGTTCATAAAATCTTCACTTTCACCTTTTATCTTATCCTACAAAAATATTATTGTAAGAGTATTATTAACTCGTATCTCGTACCTGGCTAACTTACGTACTTGGCTAACTTGTCTTTACAAGGTTTAGCTATTATATATACACACTCTTATACCTTTAGTTGTTGTCATGACTTACTTGTTAGCTAAGTTCCCTCATTCAATGACAACAGTTACAATACAACTCCTTTTTAAAACTTAGCTTTTTTAAAGAAGGAAATATTTAATAATATATTTAAATCATTTTAATGAAAAATGTTCTTAGTATATCGTCAGAAAGAGATACAGGGCACACAATAATTTACAGACAACAACCCGCAACTCAGCAGTCTAAATTTTCAACAACCCACAACAATCATAATAATTTCTTCACTTTTCAATAATAAACATGCCTCTACAGTATTTTGATATATACTTTTAAAAGTCAAGCCAAAAGTAAAACAGCCACTACGATTCTCATAAAATCATCCCAAGTACAATATAACCTATGCTCATCCGGATCCTATTTAATATAACAATTTATTATTTACATTCAACTCTATTTTTATATGAATTTATAACCTTAAAACTTATTTCCAATAGTATAAGTATACTCATGATTTGTGCCTTACAAATTTTGTAATTGTGACTTAGCCTTTCTCACCTACATCTTTTCTATACTCTATTTTACACACACTTTTCAAGATTCTAGCCTTCTAAAATATTGTCCTCTTAGCCATCAAGTCAGTATAAACTATAGGTCAATATAATTTAATATAAATCATTATAAAATGTTTATCAAGCGGTATGATTTATAAATTACAGTCCTTTTCACATTTTATAACATTTTTAGATCTAAATGCATATAAATTTAGGATGAGTTTTAAAAGAAGAACAATAAACCACTCAAATGCAGTCTTCCATTGTCTCTTAGAAAAATGACATATATATGAATTTATAATTAGATAAATTCTCAATTGTATGTATTTATATATGGCTCATATATAAATACATACTTATAAGTTATCACATATTCTCTTTTTAATAATATATATATATAAATCACTATACAAATGCACAAGTTTTAAATGTATAAAAAAATGTCACATGTGTGTATTTATCTAAAGTATTGATAACATGGGAGAGAAACAAACACACAATTCAAAAAGAAAGGACGTGGCGTCTAGATGTGAGGGATATAGGACGGTTCAACTCCATTACATGTGTATAATGATAATTATTATTATATTACTATAAATAAACCATTTAGTTGGACTTAATAATGATAAAAAAAATTGCACATTTGTAATCCCCATTCATAAGTTCATTGCAGCCTGCAATCGATTTTAAAATGTCAATTTTGCCCTCAAATATCACATGTGAAAAGACAATACTTACACTCAAAAAATTACATATCCACAAGCTCACAGTCCCTAAACTCTCAATATCTGCAGAAAAACATCGACGAGGTCAGGTTTGCCGACAAGACGAGAGAGGTTCAAAGCCATCGACGAGAACTACTCCATTATCTAGCGCCGGTGAGGTGAGTTCTTCTTTGGCCTTCTTCAAATTTGCTAGTTAGATTTGATTGTTGCTTCTGTCCAATTCAAGTCATTCCTTCTCTGTGTCTCCCCCGATGTTCTTGTTATAAACGAGCCTATTGGAGTTTCTTTTTGCTTAGATCAAGAGAAGATGGCACCTCTGTTTGTGTGTGCTCTATTATCAGCAAAAAATGCATGTTTATAAAAATGGTTGGAATCTGATTTTTATGGCTTTCTTCATGGTGGTCAAAAAACTTGTCTTTTTCTTTTTGTCAAGTAAGCAACGTTTAGGTTACACCCTTACCATACCAGGCCCCACCATTCACTATTATTTCAACCTTTCCCAAACCCTTACCATACTTCTTCTATTGGAGTTGCTTTTCTTTATGCGCTTTTAATTTTATGATGATGAACAACACTTATTCATTACCCCACCACTCACTTTAATTATTTCAACCTTTCCCAACCCCTTCTTTATGTAATTAACTCCAGATTTCGACCTTTCCCTGCTTCTTTATGAAATAATTGGCTGGTACAGAATTCTAGCCATATAGCAAAATTTATGTGGCTTGGAAAAAAAAGGGTCAAGTGGCGGTAACATGTCATTGGGATCATAAGAAAAGGAAGACATAAATTGATTAATGAGATGATAGAGAATTTCAACCCAAAAAAAAGATTATAGAGAATCAAACCAACTTGTGTATAACTTTTAAGTGGATTTTCATATTTCCTTTTCTATTTTGGGACAAACCCGACTTTATCAATTTTGCTGCAGTTTGACTGCATTTTCACTGCATTGTCTAAGAGAACCTGGGTTGCATTGTCTAAGAGAACCTGGTACCAAAAAAAAACAAAAAAAAAAAAACAAAGCAATACTTAATTGAATTCTGTAAATAGCTAGTGGTACAAAGAAGCTACATTAGCCTAAACATTCTTTTTGTAATATGAATTCAAACACTTATGTATATATAGGTATATGACTGTTTTTGCTCATATTCTTTGCTACGCTTTAGAATATTTGATTGAGTAATGGATCTGTTGTCCTCTTTACATTGTTGTTACCCTAACAGTAAGTCTTGAATTTATAATGAATAAAACAAATTATTTTGGTGAATGCACGGACTTTACTCCGTGATGAATAATTTGTTTTTGATTTATAATGTGACTTTTACTGTATCCAAATGTTAAGTCCTATTATAATCATGAAATTTTTCTAATTAAGCTTGTTTGAACATGAAACTAGTTGTAGTTGTATTAATTTACTTGGCTATGTTAACCTTACATTCTCCATTCTTTACTAGCTTGGGACTTACTCATATATCAGTTTGGTTGCTGCCTTCGTGTTTTTTTTATTTGTTTTAACATATATGGATAGTTAATAGAAGAAGAAAATATGGAGCAAGATAGTAAGGAAGCATATCTCCATCTAATGCTTGAGCTGTTAATGGTTTTCTATACTTTTCAAACAATGTTGATGAATATGATGTCTGCCGTAACTATTTTAAGCAATAAGATCATACAAGACCATTCATACATGCTTGATTTTCATTCGAAGAGAAGGCATCTTAGGGAATTGATTTATGGTAGTGACAATACTTGTTACAACCAAATTAGGATGTATAGAGAACATTTGATAAACTTTGCAGTATGCTAGATACAATAGGTGGCCTCAAACCAACTAGACACATGTTAGTTGATGGGAAAGTAGCCATGTTCTTGCATATACTTGCTCATCGTATGAAAGGTGCTTTGGGATGCTGAAATTGAGATAGGAAATATTACGGAGTCCATCATTTTACCCTACTCACATACAGAACCGTTATATCATTGCTTGTTGTTTGCTTCATAATCTCATAATGCGGGACAACTTGAATGATCCATTAGCTGCTGAATACAAGACACAAGAGGAACCAAACATCCCTATGGAGTTCAATCCCATTCTAACTATAGAGCGCTCAGATGCGTGGAGTGAATTTCGTGATAATTTGGCTAATGAGATGTTCAATGTATTTAAAGCATGTAGGGGGAATAGATAAAATTTTTGTAATGAATTTGAGACTTTTATAATATTAGTAATAATGCTTTAGGCTCAAAACTTTCACTTTATGTGTAATTTAATGATATGTGTTGCAATTTTATGATGGGTTTGGTTCTTTTAGATGTAATTCAGATTTATTTGAATGTGTTTGAAATGTGTTTCCCATTGATTTTATGTGTTTAACTGTTGGGAATCGTACACGCAGCGGAAAAATTAAGCCTTTAAAACCTCGAATCCCAATCGTGGATCTATCAAAGACGTCTAAATCGAGTAGTTAGAATAGTACCTTTATGTTTCTCGTGCCTTCGATCTATAGGAGTCAACACCTCTGGTCGCCTCCCTCTACCGGTATCCACACGAACAAGACCCAATTCGGCAGCGTGCTAGCGCCTCCAAGATGTCTCTCTAGGGTTTCTCACGGCTCTCCAAGTTCTTCGTACGGCCTAGGGTTCTCTAGCCCTTCAAATTTTATATCTGATGTGGGCCGTATAGGAATCTCGAAATTAATCTTAATTAATTTGAAATTCAAATTAAATCAAATAAATCTGATTTGATTAAATCTGTCAAACAGATTTAATTTATCATATTCATTTAATTTAATTAAAGAGCCAATAGATTTAATTTATCTTTATAAATTAAATCTAAGATATGATATCTTTATTAGCTTTAATTATTTAATTTATCAAATAAATTAAATATAAAACTAACATCTTATAATAATATTATAATCTATATATATTATTATTATATTTTTCGAATTTATATATATATATATATATATATATATATATATATATATATATATATATATTTCATCCACCCTAGGTCAAATATTATATTCATTGAATCTTAGACACATCTTAGATTCAATGAATCTGGACATCATAGCTCGTGTTGGGCTATTCTTGTGTGCGACCCTGTAGGCCCACATGAAGTTGGCAGTGGGCCAAAACTATTCTAGTTCACAAGTCGCAAGCGGCCTCTAGCAAGACATTGCGACTACCCAATTCACATGAGAATCGATGATACGATGCAACCTTTTATACAATCATGTCACGTCCTTTTTGTCACACGATATTTCGGTCAAGGATGAGGCATGGACAACGTCATCCTCCTGTTCTTGACCATCACTTTCCCGATTCCTGAGTAGCCTAAAATTAGAAATGGAAACTCCTTCCCATTACAGTATGGCCATACATTTCTCAGACTCACTCATCAAGGGGCCCAGTAATATCTCTCACTAATGTGAGGGACAAATTCCATCTTGATCACTCACATTCCTCTTCATGAAAACTCCTAAGCCCGATTGTAGCCTTTATCATCACCCGGTCAAAGGTAACTTTTGACTAGGTCAAAACTTAGAAAGTTTTCATGCAGGAATCTATGATGATCTCAGGTCAGAGGGCTCTGCGACATGATTATATGTATGAAATAAGCTTATGACTTAATCCATGCAACTTTCTCATAGCGGGTCGGTCCAGCACCTTATACTCCTATAAGTGCCTAAGACATTGATTTGTATCTCTATACCTCATCAAAGTCATACTGGTCTTATTTCATCTTTGCTCCCGCATAGATAATTGACCAGGGACATTTAGGATAATCTTTATAGTTCATCCAAGGATACAATTATCATAGTAAACATGCAAATGATATGATAACAATAAGGAGAAATTCTTAAATAACAATAATGTTTAAGGTACAATGATTGGCCCTTAGGGCACAATTTCCAACATTAACGGCATACCTTGTTGAAATACATTTATATGGTTCTTTTAGAATGGACAATCAAGAGCAAGACAATGCTTGAAAGGGACACAAGCATTTATGGTCTGATGCTGAGGATGATGTGCTTGTTGATTGTTTGGTTCAATTGAAGGTGGAAGGAAAATTTGTTGCTAACATAGGATTTGGTGGGGGCTATGTGGGCAAGTTGGAGGAAATGGTGAAAGAAAAGATTCTAGGGACTTAAATCAAAGCACATCCTAATATATGGTCTAGATTGAGGAATTGAAGCAATAATAGCAAGCAGTCCACAACCTAATTTATGGCACTAATGCTTCTGGGTTTGGTTGGGATCTGGTGAATAAGTGCATATTAGTTGAGGATACGGTGTGGGAACAATATGTGAAGGTTTGTCGTTCATTCTAAATATAAAAGTACTGGTTAATATTTTTGTTATTTCAGAATTTCTGTTATGTTATTAGGTGAACAAGAATGCAGGCAAATTCCACAATAGGAAGTTTCGACACTTTGAAAAGTTGACATTTGTATGGGGTAAGGATCGTGCAACTGGAAACAATGCCATAAGGCCTGATCAAACTCAAGAGGAAGATAAACAAGAGGCAACTGAAAACAACCAAGCTGACCCAGTTATTGAACAATATGTTTAGATAGATCAAAGTGAAGAACAATCAACATTTAGGAAGCGGCGTAGATCAAGTCATGATGCTGTCGAATTATTATCAGAAGCAATGAAAGAATCATCTAAAACTATGGTCCAAGTCGCCGAAACTATGTGCAAATAATTTGTTGAGGCTCATTGAGATTCTTCTAATAAGTAAGTTGCCCAAGAATTGTATGTTGAACTGCTGAAAGTTGAAGGGTTGACATCTAATGAGATCGACATAGCTCATCTTAAAATTGCTGCACCTCCAAACCTGATGAATGGGTTCCCACTCATTCCAAATGAACGCAAAGCTCGTTGGATTCGTCGTCTCATCAACTAGCTAATTTAACTATTTAACTTAAAGTTGGTTTTGTTATTGTTTGGATTATATTTTTCAAGGGTAAGAACTAGAGAGTTGCAAGTTGGTTTTTTCATTAAGAGAACACTAAGTTTGATTTTTTGAACTTGAACAGTGACTTCATATATTATTATTGAGTTATTAAGAGGCAAGTATTATTGTTGTTGTTTATATTATTATTGTTGTTAGTTGTTGCTGCAGTTATTGATCATATTATAATTTATGATGAGATGGGAAAAAGTAGATCCCATTTCCATAAAAGGAAACTTTTTTTAATTTACTTGGGAAATACCTACCTAAACTAATAAAAGCAGCGTTCTAAGGAAGTATCTCTATTTTGCTGGAATTTTCTTATGGGTTGTTGCCTTAAATAGTTTTAGTTCAATTTGTCATGACAAATAATGCTTGAATGCCCAAAAAAAAAAAAGGTTTTTTACAATCAGCATGAAAGTTTACAATCTCTCTTGTTCAGCTTAAAGCCTGAATACAAAAAAAAAAAAAAAAAAAAAAAAGAGGAGTTATTATCACAACTTCGATCAAGTGAGACATGATACTACAGGAAGCTTTTACAATCAGAATTATTCAGGCTTGCAAGGCAATCATAACAGAGGCATAATAAGGCAAGGTTCATGATGTGCAGATTTAGCTGAAAGTGACTGTAAATTTTTTAAAATATAATTAAATTGATGTTTCACATACTAATAAGCAATTATAATATATATGTCTTTATCATCAAATATCTTCGTCAAATATCTCAGTCATGTGATGAATTGTAGATTTCTTCATGTCTTGTTTAGAGGATCTCATCAATTATGGTATGGAGTCAAATTTGATTGCATTATTTTAATAATAACTAACTATGACTTGTAATTTACACTACCGAGCTCATTACACAAGCTAAAAATACAAGAATGAAGTTAAGCTAATGGTCGCTTTGTGGTTTGAGCTTAATTTCCAAGCTCCAATTGGTTTCTACGTACAGATGTTAAGGTGCCAGTGGCATGTATAATTCTGGTACTTTTGTTTGCCCTCCAACATTATAGGACCCATTGACTGGGATTTCTGTTTGCTCCTGTTGTGTTGACCTGGCTGCTATGCATAAGTGCCATTGGTATGTATAATATGATGTTCCGAATTTTGGGACTAGAGGCTTAAGATTAAGCATGTAACAAGTGAACTACTAGACCCCTGTTTAGCAAATGTCATAGTGAGGCATGATATTATTTTCTAAAATCCCTTTATATCCTTGGATATTAAAAGGAATTATATTGGTAAGCTAAAGAGCTCGGGGAAATAAAAAAATGATATAATTAGAAGTCACACACAATAAAATAAAGTGGAACACAAAGTAGTGTTGCTACAGGTGAAATTCCCGATGTGACAGTGGTGATTGTGTGACACTCTTCAATGGGTAAATGATTTTGAAAAATTATGAAAATTTTCAAAGTGAAAGTAGACTTATCAAAATTTAATTTTATAGGTCATATAAGTCGTTTGGAGCTGCACACAAAGAGAAATGAATTTTTAAATTTAGCCTAGCGAAATTAATTATTTTCTGGGGCAGTATTCAAAGATTAAAATTCTGGGAAGAGTGAGCTTCCAATTAGCCAAATTTTATATTTTTCCTTGAAACTGGACTCAATTAGGGTCACATAGCCTTTGGAATCACTCCAGTTGGACATTTGTATAATTAGATATGAATTTTCAAAGTTCAATGGAAATTCTGCCAAATTTAGTATTATGTGCGAAAATTTGATTTTTAGGCCAATGAGGAGCTGACACGTGGCAGGTCACTTAATACTCCATTTAATCATCAATTCCTCATCTTCTTCAGCCCATTTTCTATGTGAAACAAGAACGAAAGAGTGACAAAGGGAGCTGAGAACATGGAAGAACAAGAAGGCTTAGGGTTCAACCAAAATTCAAGGTAAGGAAGTTGGTACTTTGTGTCTTAAGCTTCCTAATCCCTCCATAACCTCTTCTACTCATCTCTACTCCTTTGAATCCATGGAATTTCAGCTGATTCAAGAGTTGAGGAGTGAGATTCAAAAATGTGCAAGAGAGAGAAAGTGCAAAAAATCAAGAGATAACTTCCTAAACTTGTTCCTCTTGCTTGATTGATTCCATTAGAGTTGTTATTGGCTTGATTTTGGGTGACTTGTGAATATTGGATGGTGGAATCCCTAAGGTGTCATGCTATTTAAACATGCTTCTAATTATGTGTAATGAGTGTTTAAATAGCTAATGATTTGATTAGGAGTAGTAAGGAAGTGATTAGGCAAAAGAAAATGAGAAAACAACAAAATATTTTTTGGAATCCTTAGATCTTCCCTGTACTGTGTTGTGTAGGAGGAGTGGGAATTTGACAATTTTTATGCTTCCATTGGCTTTAGAAGGAAAAATTGTGTAGGTATACAAGTGTTCGTGAATTTTGGATGCTTGTATATAAATTTGGGAATTTATAGATTAAGGTTGGTCATAGTGTTGATTTGCCTTGTCTGAAGCATTGTCATTGTACATGATAATTCAAGGGGTAGATATTGCTTAAAAATTCTGAAACTCTCCAGTTTGAAAGTATACACATATAAATTTAATTTTATATGCCATAATGATCATTTGGATTTGTGTGCTAGAAGTTCTACATTTTCAAAGTTTGAGCATGCAAAACTGGAATTTTCTGGAATGATGTGTAGAAAGTGGAAATACTGTATTAATTTGTTAATATATAGCTAATGACTATATTTTTCATTTAAAATAGACTTAATAATGATAATTTGGGACTTATAACCACCTTAATTGGATTTTTTTGGATTTAGAAATGAATTTGTGAAGTATTTGTCATGTTTCTTGGAAGGAATCTGGAACAGAGTGATTTTTTGAAATACTGGGAATTTTTTGGCTTTGATAGCTAACATTGAGTATTTTTATATGAAACTATATTAAAATATATTTACATATAATATATAACCACTCAATTTATAATTTCCTATAATTAATGGTGAATTTTTAAAGTTAGTCATGTAAGACTGGAAATTTCTGGAACAGTGAATAGAAAATGGAAATCTGTATTAATGTGTGTGTGTGTGTGTGTGTGTGTGTGTGTATAGCTAATTACTATATTTTTATTTGAAATTATACTCAAATAGGGTCAAATATAGTTTTGAACCACATCAATTGGAGTTATGTAGAATTAATTATGATTTTTCAAAGTTTGGTAAAAAATGCAGGTAGTTTGATTACCATCGAATTTGAGTAAGAAATTGGCCAAATTTTATTGGTTAGAACTCCAAGGGTGAAAGTAAGCCTGTGAGGCTAATGTAGCCATTGGGCATTCACCCTTCATGGCTCTAATGATGTCAATCTTATCTAGGTCATGAAGTATTAAAGAAGAAGTAATAGTTGGAAGATCAAGGTGCATGAGGAGAACATCAAGTAAAAGGTAGTGAACTTACCTTTTCTGCATGTATGTGGTGATATGTATGTCTTGCATTGATTATGTGACTGCTTTTCCTATTTGTGTGGAACATGTATTATTGGTTAAAGCTCTGTTATATTTGTGCAATGACCATATGTATGTCACAACATCGAGCATGCAGCATTTCATTATGTTGGCATGAAATAGTGTAGGCAAGCATGTCATGCATTCATATATATCAGGCATGCATAGTGGTAATGTTTGGTACTGAGATTCTCTTGAATCTCACTCCTCCCAACCAACCATTTAGACAGGTGAAGATGCAGGAAGACGCATGGAGGAGATATGAAGTTGAACTGAAGAACGTAGGGCAAGGCACTACCTTGTGTTTGGTGTAAATGATTTGATATATTGACATTGTGTACATGTGTATAGATATGCATGTATGTGGATGTATCTATATAAATGAATGTATTTTAAGCAGAGAACCGAACCTCTCTAATGTAATGAAGAGAATAGCTCTAATTCCAGTATAAAGGAAAGTGATTCATGTGCTTATACTTTGATATAGTGGAATTAAGAGCCGATGATGTATTAGCAACGTAGTGAATCTTGTGGAAATATGTTTTAAGTATTCTACTCTTTGAAAAACCCATCTTAGCCTAGATTCAAGTCCTTAGTTGAGTTTGAGAGTTTTATGAACTATTGTGAGAGTTGGGTAGTCCAGGTTCAAATCCTGGTTCCACAACGGATTTCACTAGTCACTTATACTCATTGATGAGTATTGGAGATAAGGTGTCACATATAATATCTTCCATTGGAACCCACATGTTTATAAAGCTCTTTGCCCATATTACATGTTCAAGTCTCTGAGGAAGACCCAGAGGGGAGGTTGGATGTCATTAGGTGGCATTCTTCTGTGCATAACAAGTTATAATAATTAAGTACTATCAATAATATTCTATTGCTTCATGTTTGACTCATGTGCTTTATCTTTATCTGATGCTATAGCACTCACTTGCTTTAGGTTCTGAAGCAATGTTTGCAGATCTAGGAAACTTTTCCCAGTTGTCAATTAAGGAGAAAATGAAGCCTTTTTGTTTAGAACTCGGGATTTGAATGCTCACTCTTAACCCAGTTAAGCATTAATTCATATGGTTGTATGCATATTGCTTTCACCTTTTTAGTGTATCCTTCTTTAATCTTGGCATATATGGGACAAACTACATATCTTTCCAAGCATCATATCTTAGAGAGTGACTATCGAATTAGGTTCTATGTATCTGTTCCTGGTAGGTTCTTTGAACTACTATTGTTTAGTTGGAAGATTCTACTATTCATGGAGCCTAATTGTTTGACTTGCATTTCATCTTCTTCCTTTTTTTTGGTGACCCCCCAAAGAAGATTAGATGGCCAGTTCTTACAATAGCCATACTTCAAGCTGTTGTGGGAAGCCAAGCTGTGATCATAGGGACTTTCTCAATAATTAAACAGTGTTATGCTTTACACTACTTCCCCAAAGTGAAGATCATTCCCACATCATCTAAAATACATGGCCAGATTTACATTTAAGAAATCAACCGGACCTTGATGCTCCTTTTCCTCGCTATCACTGTCAGATTTCAAGACACCAAACGCATGGGAGATACATCAGGTACCTTCCCTCATAGGGTATTAAAACTTGTAGTAATTCTTAAAGTAATGATATGTTTTCATTCCATAAACAGGTTTAGCTGTCATAACTGTGATACTGGTAACTACTTGCATGATGTCTCTAGTTATAATCTTGTGCAGGCGTAAAAGCATTTTGCTTGCCATTTGTTTTATACTCATCTTCATAAAGTGTTGCTTTGAAAGAGAGTACCTAATAGTAGTACTTCCAACAGAGTAAAAGAGAGCACCTGACGGTGACACCTTTGAGCTTGACATAGTAAAAGGTTGTTGGAGTTTTGGTAAAGAGAGTAGTAAAGGGGCCGGCATCGCTGTTAAGATGCAATTTTATTCCCCTCCGCCTTGCTCATCCCCTCTACTATCATTTTCCCCTCTGTAATACCCCAAATTTTGGGATAAGAGGCTTAAGATTTAGCCTGGATTTAATGGACTGCTATACCCCGGTTTGGCAAATGTCCAAGTGAGGAATGATATATTTCCCAAAATTCCTTAATATTTTTGGATATTAAAATGGAAATAAAATGTGAGGGAAAAATGATAATTTTTCCATAAGTTGAGAAGTGAGGATTTTCCCCTAATATTCCCAATGATTTGAGTTGAATGAGAATTAAAAGGAAGGAGATGATCACTTAGTAATTAATAAGCCCAAATGGGTGGATTATTATCAAGCAAAGTCAATGAGTAGAGAAGCTTAAAGCTTTAGTAGACCACTTGAGGTGGTATAATGAGATAGTTTGAGAGTGAATTATACTCTCATAATTCTCATTAATATTAATGGAATGATGAAGGAAAAGAGAAAGGAAACTTGCTGTGCAAGAAATGAGATAGGTGGACTAATTGAGTAAAGGCCACCTGGATGATTTTAATTAATCATCATCCTTCATCATTTATTCCCTTTCTTTCCTGTGTTCGAATTAAAAGGGAAAGAAATCAGAAACGAGAAAGAGAACGGATGAGAACGAGAATGAGATGGAGAGAACGAGAATGAAGGCGGTGGAGAGAGAGAAAACTTGGAATCGCCAGAACTCGTCCGAAATGGTGTTTTCTCTCGAAATGTCCAGTACAAATGTTGTTCTACTCATCCTAAGCTTCATTTCTATGGATTTGGATTCTCGATTAAAGGCCGTTGGTGCCGTCTCAACTGCTGGAGCGTCGCCGGAATTCCGAACCGAATTTAGAAGCAGGTAGAGGTAAGCGTAGGCGTCCTTGCTACCATTTCGGTTTATCATTTGGATGAGTATTTTGGAAGTAGTGTACTATTCATCTCTCATTCTATATGTGTTTTGGGGGCCAAAATGATGTCCAATGGATGTCTAAACGGGTAATCATGTAATAAGGAGTAGAAAGGAGGACATTAAGTCAAAGAAAGGAAGGAACTGACACAACTCTTCTGAGAACTATATATTAGCTGCCTGAGGTGTAGCATGAGTAAAGAGTTGGAATTTCATCGATTGGATGATTCCATTGAGTTCAGAAGAGCAAATTGTGTAGGTTTCATGTTGAAGGGGAAGTGAGAAAAGGCCTAGAAGGTGAAATGACCAAATTGCCCTTGTTGCTCTATATAGGGGCTGTTAAGGGGTATTTTCATCATTCAAGCCTGAATTTGATTGATCTGGAGCCATAAATGGATTCTACACATGAAATTGTGTAGGATTGGCCCATGTTGTAATTTCTGTAAAAGTATAGTTGGGCCAGGCTTCTGGGGAATTTTGGTAATTAGCATAATTGAGCTAAGTTATCAACTAAAAACGAGTCTAGAATGTTATAAGGATGGGTAGTGACTCATGTATTAAATGTTTGGGAATTCTAGGACTTGATAAAGGACGGTGCCCGAACTGAAGCAAAGAAGAAGAATTGAGGACAGACGTGAAGTACGACAGGTAGTGGACTTACCTTTCCTACATGTGTATGATATATATGTCTTGCATTGATTATGTGACTGCTTTGCCTGTTTGTGTTGATTATGTTTGATGTAGTGAAGCTCTGTTATATTTGTACATTTGCCATATGTATGTCATAACATCGAGCACGCAACATGTCATTATGTTGGCATGAAATAGTGTAGGCAAGCATGTCATGCATTCATATATATCTGTCATGCATAGCGGTATTGTTCGCTACTAAGATTCTCTCGAATCTCACTCCTACCAAACAATCATTCCAGATAGGTCGAAGAGTGCCTAGAGAAGTGCACGGAGGAGATATGGAGACGTGAAGTGAAGAGGAGGTCGTAGTGCAAGGCACTACTTCTTGTATTTCATATATGTGTGTATATATGGATGCATGTATATGTATGAATATTATATAAGCAGAGGACCACTCTAGTGTAAAGTATGATGAATGGCTTTTAGTTTATTTATATATTTGCTCGCATACTCTGATTTAATGGAACTAAGAGCCGGTAAGGTAAGTATATGGAAGGGTGTTTACACCCTCCACCGTGCTCATCCCCTCCGTCGTGCTCATCCTCCTCCGCCTATGTGAGAGAAATGGTTGTTGTTGATATGGTTGTCGAAGAAGAAGCAGGGCAGGCTATGAATTAAAAGGGTAAATCGGTCTTTTAAATATATATTAATTTTAAAACATTATTATAAAATAAATCATTATACCCCCTACTAAAAAGCTTACCAAACATTATCTCGGTAATTATAATTGCATTGCATCCCCATTGCATTGCATTGCAGGTGGTAATAAGGTTGAACCAAATGGGCCTATAGTATATATATACATATAGTTTTTTTAGTACACACTTGTGATACCTTATTTCCCATGACCTCGAATGAGTATAAAAGAGTAGTAAAATTATTCGGGAGAATAGGATTCAAGCCCGGATTACCCAACCTTCAAAAATATTAACAAATTTCCCACCCTCAACTCAGGAGTTGAACTTAGGGTTGAGAGGGTAGTAAAATTTTCACAAATCATCTTCACTATCTCGTATAGTCTCATTGGCCCTTTTCTTTATATTCATTTATCAAAGTCAGCAAGCGTTTCTCGTAGTTGCATTTCGTTAGCAATGGGAAGTATACACACTTATCAAAATATCATTCATCTACTTGATATTCTTACATGGTTGTTATGTTCACAAGTCATAAACCACATATACAACCCAAAATATATACATCATATACAAATCCTATAGTATCCAACATATATGGAACTAAATGGCAAGAATGACTAAAGTCTTTAGTGTCCCATCCTTTAGTCATCCACATTTACCTTCCGCTTGCCCTTTAAGTTTTCTCCCTGTACTGAAAGTGGGTTTTTGAAAAGAGTGAGATTCAAAAGAATCTCAGTAGCAACATATATCAATCATATGGTTATAACACTACAAGGCATGCTAAACAATCATCATTCATCAAAATTATCACTCAGCATTCAATGCATCACATGTAACTCGTAAACTATCGTAGAGCTAGATATATTACAAGTTCCGAGGGATACCCATGCAATAGGCCCCAGGCACCTACTCGTGCATCATTTATCGTTATGTTGGCCTGAGCGTCCACCCGTGCAAAGATAGGCCCCAGGTGACCACCCCGTATATTCAAATACGTTAGAAAATTCATGATGAACATACAATCCATACATTTGCATATCATAACATATGAAAGACATGTTACTATCTGGTTGCCTTTTTCTAGCAACTTCCTCCCACCTTTCCAAGCTCGGGCAAGCCTTGAGTTCCGGACAACAACCAAGTCATGAAATCTTGAATATACCATAAATGAGTAATTTCTCATTCATGCATAATTCCAAATTCATAGTATTGATTAACTTAGCCTAAATGACAAAAATGCCCTTGACAACCCTTATTTAAGGTTTTTAAGGGGTAATCGGTCATTTCACATTCTGGGGCTTTTCTCACTTTATCCTCAACATAGACCCTACATAATTTTGCCTCCTAAACCCAATGGAAGTATCAAAACTATCAAATTCTTACTCAGTTACCATGTCCAACACAGGGCAGTCCGGTAGGGTTCCAAGAAAAGTTGTGTCGGTTTCTCGTTTTCTCTTGCCTAATCACCTCCTTTCTACTTATAATCACACTATTAGCTATTTAGACATTCATTGGACTTGATTTAGAGAAACTTGACCATTAAGGTCCTTTAGGTTTCATAAGCTAACTCTTACCAAAACAACCAAAACCAAGCCAAAAACAACTCTAATAGCTTCAATCAAGCAAGAGGAACAAATTTGGAAGATTACCTATTGATTTCTAGCACTTTCTCTTTCCTTAAAGTTTTCATCTCTCTCTCCACAACTCTTGGTTCAGCTTGAAAGCTATGGATTCAAAGGAGGAGAGATGAGTAGGAGAGGTTGTGGAAGGATTGGGAAGCTTAAGGCGCAATGTAATAACTTCCTTACCTTGAATTTTCATGAACCCTAGCTTCTTCTTTCTTCACCATGCACACCTCTGCCTCATCTCTCTCTCACTCTATTTCAATCTGTTTTGCACGGGAATGAGCTAAAGTGATGAAGAGAATTAATGATATATTGTTTAGTCAAATGGCTTATACACATGTAAGCATTTCATTAGTCCAAAATATCAATTCTTTGTTTAACTATTCCATTTCCCTTCATATTCCTTTTTATCAGCCAAAACAATGAGAATTTAAGGAATGAAATATTGGTCTTCCACTATTCCATTGCCATCTTACTAATAGTTGACTTTTTGACCTTTGACTTTTGACTATTTGACCTTTCTTGATAATAATTTACCAAAATAGATTTATTCATTATCAATTAGTCATTTTCCTCTTTTTAATTCTCATTTAACTGAAATTATTGGGAATATTAGGGAAAAATAATTATTTCCCACTTTATGGCAAAATTACTGCTTTGCCCCTACATTTTATGATTTACCGTAATAAATCATTTCTCTTGATTTGACCTAATTTCAACATTCAAATGAGGCCACTATTCATGTCATTTAATTCTCAAATTTTGGTTACAATAGTAGGCCTTTAAGTGAACATTAATTGCCTCTTTGTGTCCTTTCTTGGCCAAATTATATGTAACCGGCGATTGAGATATTTTTGTAATTTCATACACACCACAATTCAGCATTGTATTCCAATTAAATATCACAAATATAAATATAGAATATTGGTGAAAAAGTGGGGTATTACAACACTTACAACTGTTTTTGTTGGGAGTTGGTGGGGTGTTGAAAAGAGAACAAAAATGCACGCACACACACACAAATAGGTACATATATGTACCTATTTGTATATATGTGCACACACACACACATGTATGTATGTATGTATGTATGTATATACCTACGCATACACACACATATGTAGATATGTGTGTGTGTGTGTGTGTGTCTGCACACACACATGTGTGTGTGTGTCTATATATATATATATATATTACCCACAGAAACAAGACGAGATGGACAATATGGGTAAAAGGAAGGAAGGTAAATATAAATCTCACACCTAATAGTAATAAAAATAGGTGTTAGGCTCAAGAAACCCAACGTGATGAGAGAAGATTCTTAAAATGAGTTATACACACACACACGAATCTGGTTTCCATCATTTTCCCTTCCCGTCATTTTCTGTCCTTTTCTCAATTTGGACTGTTAGATTAAGATCTCAATAGTCCACATAAACACACCAAATGGAACAAAAGAAAAGATGTAGGGATAAGAAGGTGATGCTACACACCTATACCCACACCTATGATTGAAGAGAAGTAGCTTGAGTTTTTTTTTAAAAAAAAGTAATCACAATTAAAGATGCCAACTGAGTGTGGGTGTGAAGGAAATTAAACACACACCCACATAACATATATATATATATATATATATATATATATATATATATATATATATATAGACACAAACTCCCAACATAACAAAAAAGGAAGAGGGTTTGGTGTGAAGTTTTTTAGGAAAAAAAATACATATATAGGAGTACAAATACACACGTAGCCATTCATGAGAGTTGGTGGAGTTAAAAGAAAATAGGTCATATAGGTATACTCTTGTACAATAAATTCTTCATAGAAGAAAGAAAAAGGTGCAAGTGGTTTAAAAAAATTAGGAGTGAGGAAGAATAGCTCTCAAACACACACACATGAAATATCAGAAAGTGGGCTTGTGAAAGAAATAATAATAATAAGAACATATACATACCAATTGCTACACATGATGAAAAAGAGAGAGGAAATCTGTAAAATTGTTTTAACTATATAAGGTAATGACAACACAAGGCATAGTAGAAATTGAACCAAAAAACTTGTGATAAGCAAAACGAGCAAACCTTGCAGCTTGGGTGGGGATGCGACGCTAAAGGAGTGGGTCAAGTGAGGAGAAGGATGCCTTATATAGAAGTGAATCTAGGGTTTGACTCTTAATTAAAATAATTTTTTCAAAGAAAAGAATAAAATAATAATTGTGGAAATGTTCAAACATCCTTTCTTTTCTTTTCTTTTTTTTTTGACTTATTCCAATAATAAGATAAGTTTATGCACATACCCATATAGTTAAAATAATTATTTTAAGGAGGTATTTCATTTGTAATGTATTTTTTTAGAATACTTTTTTTTAGAACTTGATACTTCTTTTTAAATTGTTAATTTATTCTATACTCTTTGACTAAATACAATTTAAGTTACAATTAACTCTAAATGCTAAAAAAGCAGTATGTTACATATAAAACTTTGAAAGCTTTGCTAAATCACTACCGAGTGCCTTGTAAATAATTGATATCACTCAAGTGCTCAAGTAGATCACTCAATTCATCTGCTCTTAGAAACCTCAGTACTTCCAAGTTACTTGCAAGTGATCATGGATCACTACTCAAGTGATTTTTTCAATCACTCGAGTGATCTTTTCAGGAAGATCACAACACTTCAATTTACAAGTAACTCTCAGGTGATTGTCATCACTCGAGTGAATTACATTTCACTCGAGTGATCTAGTCTATGGATAGAGGAGTTTAACATCTTCACTCGAGTGCTCTAATTCATTACTTGAGTGTAGGACTTATTTGTTGTTGTGCTTATTGTACTACTCAAGTTTGTAATTGAGTATAGTTTTTAAGTAATACCCACTTGATCATAAAGTTGATAAACTTGTTGCCATATTGAAGTTGTGGTGTTTGTACTTAAAAATAAAATAATCATAATGTTTGATGATCATGTATTGTGTTGTCATCATTTGATCATGTTAGTGGAGTAAAGCCTAATTTTCAAGTGTTGTCTGCCTGATAGTGCCCTCATAATTTAATTTGCTACCATAAAGTTTGATGATGATGCATTGTGTTACAATCATGTTAGTAGAATAATATCTACATGTATTTTTTGTTTGAATGAATATAATTAAATAGGGAATGACTCGAATCAAATAGGGAGTACACTTATTTTGCAGAAGAGTGAAGATGGTTGTTTAAAGGGGAGACATCAAAAGCGGTGGATAAGATGGTGGTCGAAGAAGGGGAAAAGGTGCTTGAAGAAGGGCAGAAGGTGGTGCAAAAAAGGGAGACATCAAAAGCATTTTATAACTATTGTTGCAATAATTTATTGGGCTTTTTTTTTCTAGATGTTGGGGCACCAAGTTTTGAACATGTTATTGTAATTACTTGTCTTATTTTGTATGTAATCTATTTGGTCAAGATTAACTTGTACAAGTTGTTATTTAGAACTTTGATTTTGATTTTTCCTATTATAACTTCAATATTGCCTAATTTTGTCTCCATTTTGCCTACTTTAGTTTTTACAATTGCCAAGTTATAAAGGGATCCCTGTGTGTCACCAGCCTAACTGAGTTTTAGGGCTTCCTAAATAAGAATCACTATTTCCTGATTGAGTAATTCAAGTTCCCAAACAACAAAAACCTTGTAGGAATTTATCAAGGGACCCCTGTAACTCACCATGTCTACTTACATTGCTTACTTGTGATCCAAAATTGCCATCTTGAGTATTCAGATTGCCAACTTGAATTTTCCAAATCTCAACAACCTTGCAAGAATTTATAAGGGGACCCCAGTAACTCACCATTGACAACTTATGAATTAAGAATGCTTACTTGTAATTCACAATTGCCTACTTGAGTATTCAAATTCCCAACTTGAATTTCCCAAATCTCAACAACCTTGCAATCATTTATAAGGGGACCCTTGTAATGCACCATTAACTACTCACATATTGAGAAATCCTACTTATGATTCATAATTGCCTACTTGAGTATCCAAATTGCTACACGTGTTCCCAAAACAACATCTAACTATGCATGTATTCACCCATGCGCCTTCTTTTTTGTTTTTTTACTTGAATTCCATAAATTCCAACCATATGTTTGGAAAGCTAATACTTTGGAAAATTCAAGGACTAGACCCTATGTATGAGTTCATTTATGTTGTTTAGAAAATTGAAAAAAATAATAATAAAAAAAAAGAATATTGTGTACAAATGATAAATTGCACAAGCACTTTAGACACAACATATTGACTGTAATATCCCAAAAGTTGGTCAAGGGCTAAATGATCCAAAAAGAAAGTGTAAATAGTGTTAGATACTACTTTGGGAATAAAGTATGGGATTTGGTCGAATTAGTTAAAGGAAAGTACTCAATTCTTTTATGTTGTGTCAAATATGATATAAAGTCTAACATGGATCTAAAAAGAGAGGAAATAGCATCTTAGAAGAGGAAAATAAAGTGGAACAAAAGAACTAATGGCAATTTAATTAATGTTGACATAATCAAGGGCAAAAGTGACGTTTACCATTTGACCTTGAGGTTAGGATTGGAAATAAAGATGAAGGGCTAAGACTTGCCAATGAAAAAGCAAAGTAATGATGAAGATAAAAAAAACAAAAAAGCAATACAACTTCCTCCTCTTACATAGATCAAATCAGCCAAGGGAAAAAAGGGAAGAAGGAAGGAGTTAGTCAAAATGTCAAACCACTTTTAAGGAAGCCAATGTCATACTTGAACCTATACATATATGATCAATTGGTCAACATGCTTTCCTTCTTTTTTGTAGGTAATTTGGTCAAAACCCTAAGGGAAAGAGAGAGAATATAATTCAAAACAAATTCATACCCATTGACCAAGCCAAAAAGGAAGGAAAGAGAGAGAGTTCAATTAAAATCACTTTTCACCTTTTTGTTAAGAAAGGTTGGTCAAAGGCATATTAAGAGAAAGCAAGAGGCAAGTCAACATATTGCTTCTCTCATCATGCCATTATAATTCGGTCAAGACCCAACAAAAGAGAAGGAAAGAGTGAATTTCAATTGAACCAAGCCATCCTTGGTTAATTAACTTAGCTACTTTTTCATGACACCACAAGAATTGGACACCTCACTAAACTCTCCTAACTCTATCAAATTTTTGGCCAACACTTAGAAGGATGAGAATAAATATTCAATACATTCATTTCCTTATCCACACACACACAAGTCGGTCTAAAAAAAGAAAAGGAAGGAAAAAAGAAAAAGGAAAGAGAAAGGAGCAAGGTGAAGAACAAAGAATAAGGTAAGGGTTCTTGACCCATTTTCACCCTTCAAACCACCTTTTTAGCTTAGAATACCTTTACAAACCTTGCTCCTTTTACTAAGAGCTATATTTTTATGGTTTTTGTTTCTCAAGGAGAGGTGTTTTAAGCTACCAAGAAAGTTTGAAAGTTAGAGAAACCAAGAAATTAGAACCCTAGCAAGAGAAAAGGTAAGCCTAAGTTTTAATTTGGGCCCCATATCTTGAGCTTTGGTTAGGTTTCTGACATGTTATGGCACTGCCTGATTTTAGCCAAGGCATGAATTTATGGTTTGATGTTGCTATAAACATGAATATAATGATATATGATGTTTAATGATGATACTAGACTAGTTTGGTAGTAAAATTGCAAAGTTGATGATTGTTGGCTTAGGAATTTGTTTCGGCCAGATACATAACCTATGGAAGAAGTGTGATTTTGATGAATTTAAGGTCACCAATAGATTCTACATAAAAAAATGTGTAGGAATAGCTTATGGATATAATTTTGGATAAATTGGATAAAAAATCTTAAAATTGGAATTTGAAGTTGCTAAGGTTAAATGCTGCCAAATTCGAGTCAGGCTGTTTGTGTCTTGATTTTGATTGATCAAATGTTTTCCAATAGACATGATACTTTCTATAATGATATTAGACATATTAAAATTTAATTTGATATATAATATGTGGCTTTTGGGTTAGTACATTGTGAGATATGACCTGTTAAAGTTAGACATTAATCTAGAATGATTTCTTTGGCAGTAAGGATTAGTTGAGGTTTATAGAATTGTGTCCATATAATTGGTAATAGAAGGTATTTTTTATTTAAAATAGACTTAAATATTGTCACACAGGATTTTGAACCACCTCAATTAGATATTTCTAGATAAAGTTATGAATTTTTAAAGTTAGGAGACAATTCTAGCAGCTTAGGCTTGTCATGCAAAATTAAGATACTTAGGGTAAATTCTAATAAGTTTGAGTTCCAAGGGTAGAGTTAAGTACTTTGAACTAGTATAAACATATTGAATACCTATATGGCATAGTTATCTAGTCTAAAAGATAACAAACTTAAGTATCTTGAGTTATCAAAGAATTGAGATAAGTAATAACTCGTCCGTTTCGTGAATTCTAACTTCTAGGGATTGATATTTGCTTAGGATGCCCAAGAGACTGAGAACAAGAACAAGACTTGGAAAGTCTGCTAGGTAGTAACTTTTTTGTCATATTATATGTATTGCTTTGTATGTATTTTCCTTGTCATTTAGATATGTGCGGGACAGTTAGTCCCTAAGCATTAAGACCTGTGAGTACAAGTTACACGAAGTTACCCTGGGCTACAGCATAGGGAGTTACCCTGGACTGCATGACTTCAGCCATGTAGACTTAAGGTAGAAGGCCCGTGAGTACACCTTGTATGGGGAAGAGGCTCTGGGCTGCTCAATCGAGATTACCAAGTACTATGTTACTATAGTAAGGGGCCAGTTAGGTCCTTTGTTTGCTGCATATTGTGAATATTGTTTATGTGATGATTGCTTACATGCTTTGTAATGTACATATCATATAGTGATTTTTATTACTATTGAGATTCCTATAAATCTCACCATTTCTAACAACTAACCTATAGCAAAGACGAGCAATTTTAAGGGCAATAAGGTAATCACGGATGAGTCAAGGAAATGACAGAAAATTTTATATTTCCAATGGTTATCTATTTTTGGGGAATTATACATTTTGTATATGTAACTATAGTAAGACTAGTACTAGCAGTAGCAGTAGTCGCAATAGTTGTAACCCCATACATTAGTACACTAGCGTACACACTAGTACCTTCTTATAATAAATGAATTAGAATCAAGAAATAAAACATTAAGAGCCCATAAGATAACCACCACTACACGAGTTTTTGACTAAGAATGCTCTGATTTTAATAAAAGAAACAAATAATTGATGAGTTATAATTAAATTGAAAACCATATTGAGACCACGCTTGAAGTATTTTAAAAAGTTTTCGAAAACCCACTCAAGTGCAGGTTCAAACCTTGTATTGAAGTCAGGACTTCAACTGTTTTCAAATGAATACTAGCATGAACTACCCCACACGTTGCGTGGGGAAAAATGTTTACATGAAAAAATAATCATCATTATACACTATCATATATTCCATTTCGGTTTAAGTCACGGATTTACTTCATGCTTGTAGTGCAAATTCTTCAAACACATGAGTTGAAGACATCTACTAAGAGGATTACCATGAAAATCATGTTATTCAACAATACTATTATCTCAAACTCTTTCCATAAACCTATCAAACCTCATTACATTTTAATGAAGCCATAAATAGTGCAATCCAAATTTGCAGGATAGTTTGTAAATGCTAAAACAAATGAAGTTGACTACCATATAACAAAAAAGCACATTCGGTGGGAAAGAACATAACATACTAGTACTCAACAAAGGGAAAGTACACAATTTTTAATTACAAACTTAAATAGACGGAAAAAAAGTAAACCACAATGACACAGTAAATACTACAATGGAAATACAATCAACTATGTAAATTCCTAAACACTTCCTTGTACACCATATTTGATGTGGTCCTACTCGTACCATCTGTATTAGTAGGGACATATAATTTCAAGCTATCCATACTTCTAGCCCTTGATAATGCAACATATAATTGCCTATGTGTGAACATTGGCTTTGAAAGATATACCCCAACATGTCGAAGAAATTGACCTTGACTTTTTTTATAGTCATTGCAAAACTCAAATTAATTGGGAATTGTCTCCTTCTCATGTGAAATGGCCATATACTTTCAGAAGGGTTCATGTCCATCCTATGAATTAACACATTTTGATTTGGGTTTGAACCACTCAATGTAATTTCTTCAATGACATTCTTGCCAAGCTTAGAGATGTGTAGATGAGTACCATTGCATAAGCCTGATGCTTGATCTATATTCTTTAATAGCATAACAGGAGCTCCTACCTTGAATAGAAGCTTGTGAGGTGGAAAACATGTACTATTAATAGTGTTCAAGAACTCTGTTGTGTACAAATTGTCAAAGTTGTCACTGTCATCTGTTGATTTACACACAGAGTCACAATTAAGAAATTTATAAGCATCACCAGGCAATAAAGAACACATGTAGTCATTAATCGTATTCACAGCTTGTATGGTAGGTGCTAGTATTGCTTTATCATTGAAGTTGTCATTGTTGAAAATGTTATCTTTTAGATTTCCATACGTAGATGAAATAATAGCCTCAATTGGATTTGCAAATTCTGGTAGTAGAAATTGATCTAGAATCTCAATAGTATAGACGCCATCATGTGATTCACCTATCTTACCATCGCTCACATCAAGAAGCCACTTACTAAACCACTCCAATTGGTTGATGTCGGTACTTGAAGATCCAGTAGTCAACCTTATGTTTTTTGTCAAATTGAAGATGGTACAATAATCCCATAATATAGAAGAGCTAATACATGTATTAACAATTATAGCCCTTGTGCCTTTTGGTATTACTGGAACTATTTGCCAGAAATCCCTACCCATAACAATGTATTTCCTACCAAATGGTAAATCAAAATGCATGATATCCTTTAAAGAATGATCAAATGCTTAAATGCAATATCTCTACACCATTGAAGCTTCATCCCATATGATTAACTGTGTGCAAATAATTAAGTTTGCAAGTATAGAGTTTTTCCTAATTGAGCACATTGAATACTCAGTTATCTGTATAGGAATTGTAAAGCATGAATGAGTTGTCCTACCTGAAGGAAGTAAAGTTGCTGCAATGCTACTTGATGTAACTGTCAATACAATCTATCATTTACCATGCAATATAGATGTCAATACATTCTACAAGAATGTTTTCCCAGTGCTACCATAACCGTGAATAAAGAAGAAGCCTCCAGTAGGTGAATCTAATGAGCTTATAACATGATCGTATATATTTTTTTGCTCATCAGTCAAAGATTTTTTCAATCATGTAGCTTCAATTTGAAGAGCAATTCGATCATAGTTTAATTCTTGCATAATCAAATTATTTGTGACATCAATAGTTATTGTTTCATCAGGAATTGGGAGGCTAGGATAATCATTGAGGCTCTTCCCATTGTCCCTCAGCAACAGATCAATCGCTTTAAGTGCATCTTGTTCTTTAACATAATCTGATACAGCACAACCTGCTCTAATATATGAAAACATTAATATAATGTAAATAGTTTCAGCATTGGAATAAATGAAAACTTCATTAGGACGAAGAATTAAATAGCATACTTGAATAATTAGGATAATAATATGGTATATATAATAAGTTCTCTAAGAAGAGCTTCGAGCACTACTTCCACATAGACTCTGGATGTTGTAAACAACCACATAAAAGCATTATCACAAAAAATTTCCTCAATGAAGTCTTACTTGCCCACATGGATGCCTCTTCGATAGCATTTTTATATTCCTTATCATTATCCAACAAACCTAAGGCATCACATGCCACCTTAAATGTATCATAGGTCACTCCCCTAATAGTCTTGATCTCATCAAATGATCTTAGCCCTCATACTTTTGTCAGCAAAATGCAAAGGTAGTACAACTCTCCAGAGCTTAGGCTTGCATTCGCAATCCTACCAACAGAAAATCCTTTTTGCATTCGCTTCCATCTCCTCTCATTCCTTAGATACACATAATATTGGGGGAACTCCGTATATGTAAGTTCGGCAGCAAAAACTTCATCATCATTCATTTTCATCCATGACAAGAATTGTTATTCACACACCCTTGGGTTGTCTAACAATTCTGATATATCATCAATATTGCTGTAAATCACATATTGGTGATTTGACAAGTGTAAGCTTAATCGTTCAACTGAAGGAAATTTGTGGTGAATTTCAAAGCCAAATATTCGTCATGCAGCTTCACAAGCAGATATGTATCTAAAGTTATAGTATTGCTTAATCTCATCAACTATTGTCTTACCTTTTCCTTTCTCATTATTGTCAAATATCCTAGCAATAACTCTATCATTCCCTTTACTTATGTACTTGAATAAGTACTTGATAGCAGTAGATTGATTGCACTTCTCAACATTTATATGACCTTGAAACATAGAAAGTAGCTCTAGATTGTATGGGACTACAAAACGGTTGTCTAATGGTATGCCTTTTACTTCAATGATCCTACCATCATCTCTTCATCGATAAGTAGGATAACCTTTATCATCTATAGATGTGCTTTCATTAAACTTCTTGGGGAAATGCTTGCTGCACTTGTTATCCTTCATACATGGTGATTAAGGATTGCTTATATCGCATGGACTATGAATCACAAATTTTTTGACTAATTCATACAATAAAGGTGACGTACTATTGTCTGGAATTTCTGTGGTGATCACTTTGTCTATAGCTTCCAATGTTGTGATCTTACCATTTTTCTTAAGGAACAATAAAATGTGAGTATGTGGTAAGCCCTGCTTTTAGAACTCAACTATATAGACTTCTACATATTTAATATGGAAAAAATTCAACATGTCAGTTATACTATATATATTACTTACTGAGAAAAATAGGAATTACCACAATCTATTTGATAAGAAAAAGAAATACACTTGTACGTATGGTTCCAAATATTTTCTTCTCTTTTATAAACTTCATGAGTGATTACAACTTTATCTTGAAAATTCTCGAGAGAATATCAAGTCTATCGAAGGAATTGATTGAATGACATTTAGAATACCTTCTAATTTCAGGCTATGTTGGATTACAAGTGAAGGTTACAAATATATCTGGATATCCAGCCCATCGACATATGGCCATAGCATCTTGGTAATTTTGAATCATGTATCTAGCACCTCTAGTAAATGTAGATGGTAGTATGATCCTTTTTCCAGTTGATGTAGCATATGTTTCACCTCTGATTACAGCCTCAGATAAACCTTGGTACAGATTAGCCCTAAGTTCTTTCTGGTGTGTTCTAGCCCAAATTAATATTCAGGCTTCAATCATTATGTATCCATCAACTATGAATTGTTGCAACAATCTAGAGGCATGAAGTAATGTAGAAATTTCATTGTCTCTGTACATTAACTTGTATGCAAAGAATTCTCTCATGCTAAGCCTATTTCTTCTCTTCGTTTCACTAAGAGTCACTTCTCTATATAGAATGTCATACCTATAGCCATCTTCACTATAAGGGAATAAAATAGGATATTGAAGTGGTAGGTAAGAAGGATTCAACTCATGGATACTATGGGTAGCCTGAATCTTTCCTCACTATTATGTCTCTTCTTACATTGAATGACATGTCAATATAACTAAGAATTAGTGCATCAACTTCTGACGCGGTTAGGACATTGTAAGTTCGACGATCACGATGTCTTATGCTAAGCAAGCATAGCTTCATGTCAATAGAATTCTGGTTTTTTAACTTTGCAGATGCAAAACGATACTGTTTCACAAGAGGATTCACTTCATCCAATATGTCTTTAATATCAGCTACAATTTTTTCACATAATGTTGATTCTTGTTGATGGTTGCTAAAATTACATCATATATAGCTATTACAACATGGTCACTAAATATTGCTTATGAAAAGAAACAATTGATATGAATTACCTGACTGCATCAATTCAGTTCTGAACTTCATTTTCGGTATCATAAATGTATAGCTAAGAGTATACTGGACGTATACCTTCAGAAGGTAGTAAACTCCTTATGCTATGGTGGTTTTGTCTTAACAAGACAAAAAAGTATGGACTACCACCTAAGTTCTTAGAATGATCAATCTTTCCTCCCATAGATGTAAATGAGAACATATTGTTACATTGCCTTATGTTTGCATTGAAATTTCTTGCCTCCAAATCATTCTTGTCAAAGAATAGTCTTTGTAGTAATTCTGGAGGTGTCTTAAATCCTATTAGCTCAACCTTCCCATGTAGGCAATACATAAAGAATGAATTAGGAACTCTTTTCTTGATGTCCTTTTTAGGTCTTTTATTATACCAGAATGAAGCATGATAGTATTTGCAAGTATATATGGGATCACCTTCATCTATATAAGACCCTATAAATCAAAGTGAGTGTTATAATTTCTTGTTAGTATGTCTTTTGCATAGTATATGTACAAACTATATTTGCACTGCATATAGCAATTTCCTGTTTGCATAATAAGGCTGAAATGTACAGACCATGTATATAAATGGCCCTATAAGCCAAAATACAATAGGATAAATGCAGCATGACAGTCAATGAAATGTCAATAACGTGTTTAAACAACATTACCTTTATTTTCTATTGATTCAGATGCGATTTCATTCCAACCACCATTTGTAGCCATTACATGGTTTTCCATCATATTGCACTCTTCATCTGTGTAAATATATTATTAGGTTTTAATTATATTCCAACTAAGTGAACTTTTATGCCATTAAGAAAAAGGAAAAGTTAGATGCTAACTTACATGACTCTTCATCTGAACTTGATGACAAATCCCTACGAATGAGATCTTTATTGACATGGACATTAATTTGAATATCTTTATAATGTTTACCTTCAACTGCCATAAAAATAAACACAATCCAAATATCACAATTGTAAGTTCTTTTTAATCAAATACAACACAATACATCATAGATATGTTTTTCTAAATGTCATGGTATGCATCCTAATTATAACATAAAAACAAAATAATAAATCTCTTCATATAAAAACCTGTATAAAATGATGCCATTGGTTTTGCAAAATCAAGCTGTTGATGAGGCATACTCTCGAGAATTGGTTGGAACACTTAGCTGGAATTGTTCACACTATTGCAAAAATCACATTTAAGACTGGTTAAAAAAGACATTTTAGACCGGTTTTGGATTAGGTCTTGATACAGCCGGTCTAAAAAGTATCTAACTTTTTAGACCGGTTAAAAAAATGGTCTAAAATATATATTTTTAAGACCGGTTCTTAGACAACCGGTCTTAAATCTGACAAACAGAGGCGTTCTTGTGGATTAAAATTTAATTTTAAGACCCGTTCTATTGAGAACCGGTCTAAAATAACTGCTACTTTAAGGCTGGTTTTGTAAATAACCGGTCTTAAATTTTTAAAGTATAGAATATTAAGACCGGTTCTCAATATAATCGGTCTTAAATATTACTTTAAGACCGGTTCTTATGAGAACCGGTCTAAATTTTTTTTTTTTTTAGTTTTATTGTTTCAATCTTGTTACCGAGGAAGTAAGCCATATTTAACAACAATCCCCTCTCCACACACACAAGAAACAACACATGCATGTATATTCACAATCAGAAGCAGTGACAACCCTCACCTCTCAACAATCATAGAATGAACATTATGAATACAATTCACTTCCAATGACAACCAATAACACATGATGAACTTGTTAAATTCTCAGCAACAGTACAATATGAATAATTTATAATCATCAGGCTTTACAGAGAAATGAAAAAAATGGAAGAAAATTTACAATAGTGATCCCATGCCTGTATTGACATCCATCTAGTATGACCAATATCCAAGAAATTGTCCTGAGCAGAGATATATATAAACCAAGTTAGATATATAGGAAAAGCATAAGTATTATTAGAACAACATAAGATCGCATTCAAAAACTTACTAATATTGTAAAAGCTCATATATGAATTATGCACAACAACGGCGGATGAAATCAATATCTTCTTCAGGAAAGGGATCAACAAGATCAAACATCTGTATGTGTAACACCGAAGCCAAACAAAACATTAACTTACTAATAAATTAAAAACAATAAAGTAATAAAAAATTTTTAAAATATACATTTATTACCTCCTCGGTAAAATCAGTCATGCCTAGGCTGATAATATTGTAAATTTGCCTCAAAATATAAAGACCACATAAGTTAGACCCCGGTGGCTGCCAACGGGTCTGAAAAAGAACATGATATCATCAAAGCAAGCATAAAATCATAGCTTATGGAACATATCTTAAAGAAAAAAAATATGTACTAACCTTTGGCGTCGTCCATGTAGGGTCTTTTAAGTCACGAACATGCTTACCACACTTAGCGTGTAGGAATGTCCGCATAGCCTTATCATCAAAATCACAAAGATTACTTATTCTGCACATAAACTTTGCACATAAAAGGTAATATTAATAAAGCAAGAAAACTTATGAGTTCATGGTCTTCTTTAAGTCACTCCCTGGTTTTAAGTGGAGGGAGCACAAGAGGATGACTGTGTAACTAGCCTTACACAGAATAACCAATTGCCAATGATCCCTTAAAAAAAGAGATGAATGTTAAGCAAATATATATAAAGCATTATGTGTTTTGGAATATAAATTTGATGTTTCTTACCCATGCACATAAGGAGCCAAGAAATACTCAGTTTGTAATACCCCAAATTTTGGGATAAGAGGCTTGAGATTTAGCCTGGATTGAGTGGACTGCTAGACCCTGCTTTAGTAAATGTCCAAGTGAGGACATGGTTTATATCCCAAAATTCCTTAATATTGTTGGGTATTAAAAAGGAAATAAAAGGCAAGGGCAAAATGGTAATTTTTCCATAAGATGATGAATGATGATTTTCCCTAATATTCCCTATGATTTGAGTTGGATGGGAATTAAAATGAGGGAAATGAATACTTGGTAATTAATGAGGCCATATTGGTAATTATTATCAAGTAAAGTCAATAAACGGAGAAGCTTGAGGCTTCGGTTGACCACTTGAGGTGGTGTAATGGGATAATTTGAGAGTGAGTTATACTCTCATAATTCTCATTAATATTAATGGAATGATGAAGGAAAGGAGAAAGGAAACTTTCTATGCAAGAAATGAGATAGGTGGACTAATTGAGTAAAGGCCACCGGATGATTTTACTTAATCATCATCCTTCATCAATGAATTCCCTTTCTCTCATGCGTTCAGATTAAAAGAGGAAAGGAAATGGAACAGATCATATCAGAACGAAAATCAGAAAGAAAGAGAAAGAGAACAGAGAGAACACGAATGGAGAACGAGAGGAGAGAGAGAAGAGAGATAAAGCTTGTATTGGCCGGAACTTGTCCGAAACAACGTTTTCTCTTGAAATGTCCAGTATAAATGTTGTTCTACTCATCCAGAGCTTCAATTCTATGGTTTTGGATTCTTGTTTGGAGGCCATTGGTGCCATCTCGCCGGCTGGAGCGTCGCCGGAATTCCAAACCGAATTCAGAAGCGTGTAGAGGTAAGCGTGTGCTACCTTTCTACCATTTCGGTATATCATTTGGATGAGTATTTTGGAAGTAGTATAATTTTCATCTCTCATTCTATCCATGTTTTAGGGGCCGAGATGATGTCCAATGGATGTCTAATCGGGCTAATCATGTAATAAGGAGTAGAAAGGAGGATATTAAGATAAAGAAAGGGAGGAATCGACACAACTCTTCTGAGAACTCTATAATGGATGCCGTGTGTGTGGCATAAGGATAGAGTTGGAATTTCATCGATTGGATGATTTCATGGAGTTCAGAAGAGTAAATTGTGTAGGGTTCATGTTGAAGGGGAAGTGAGGAAAGGCCTAGAAGGTAAAACGACCAAATTGCCCTTGTTGCTCCATATAAGGGCTGTTCAAGGGGGTATTTTCGTCATTCGGGCCTGAATTTGACTAATATGAAGTCATAAATGGATTCTACATATGAAATTGTGTAAGATTGGCCCATGATGTGATTTCTGTAAAAGTACAGTCGGGCCGGGCTTCCGGTGGCATTTTGGTAATTTAGCGTAATTGGGCTAAGTTATCAACTAATACAAGTCTAGAATGATATAAGAAAGAGTAATAACTCATTAAATGTATTTGGATGGAATTCTAGGACTCGATGGACGGTTGTGCCAGAACCGGAGCAAAGACAAAGGATTGATGACAGACGTGAGGTCCGACAGATAGTGGACTTACTTTTCCTGCATGGGTGTGATATGTATGTTATATGCATTGATTGTGTGACTGCTATGCCTATTTATGTTGAGAATATTTGATTGATTGAAGCTCTGTTATATTTGTGCGATGGCCATTGGTATGTCATAACATTAAGCATGCAGCATGTCATTATGTTGGCATGAAATAGGGTAGGCAAGCATGTCATGCATTCATATATATCTGCCATGCATAGTAGTACTATTCACTACTAAGATTCTCTCGAATCTCACTCCTCCTAAACAACCATAGTAACAGGTGAAGATGCATGAAGATGCACGGAGGAGGTATGGAGACGTGAAGTGAAGAGGAGGCCGTAGTGCAGGGCACTACTTCTTGTATTTCGTGTATATGTGTGTATATATGGACGTATGTGTATGTATGGATGTTGTATAAGCATATAATCTCTCTAATGTATTTGAGAAATTTTCTAGCATGAATAAGAGAACGGCTTTTAGTTTAATAATTTATCGCTCGCTTACTCTGATTTAATGGAACTAAGAGCCGGTAAGGTAATATAAGGAAGGGTGCTTACACAGTTTCTGTTTCACTGAGCCTCTCTGATAAATATCTATGTCTGATAGCAGAAGTGGTCCCTTTCTCTTGTACTTGAGCAGGGCACATGAATCCAAATTTATCGCTCAGGCCCGAGGAGACCAACCTACAATTCATGTACCTACAAAAATGCAAGAACACAAATTAAGGGAAAAACAAGGTAATTTTTAAGATATTTACTTCCAATTGAATAAGAAATTTACATCAAAAAAAGTTGGACAATCGCAATCGTAAGTTACTCTCTAGGAGCCACCATGGACATTAAATCATCCCTCTCAAGATAGCATGCCGCCCCTGACGGCCCAACAACTGAATCCATAGGCCAATTTCTTCATGAGAAATATGTATCATATGCCATCAGAATCACTTGCTGCATCATATTCAGTGGAGGCTATGAAACTTCATAAGGGATGGGAGCTGGACTTGGGGCTCTGATCGGGGAATCCGCAGCTTCAACAGAAATAAGGTTCTTGGGCCATGATATGAAGGAACCTAAGACATCGCCCACAATCTTGAACTCCTCAGAAGGGATAGGGACAGGTGCATCTGCGATGATAATCTCCTCAACTGACACCCTGACTTGATCATCTATCATCTGGAGGTGGTGAACAGTCGATCCTAGGTTGTGCACACTCCCCCGTGCAACTAATCGTCTTAGAGGATCCTTAACATATAATGCACAATGTAACGGTACGGCATCTACCTTGGGGTCCCTAGGCCCATAGCCGTCTCCCACCGGGGTCCCTAGCGGTGCCGGACTGAGTCACCCCACCGAAGAGGTCTTTTCCCAGCCAGGAACTATCCCCTCCCCACGGGGATTTAAATAGGCCTCCCCAGGGCTCGAAAGCTCAACCTGGGGGTAAGTACGAGCCTTAAGAGTCACCTGGTAGCCACTTGCACCGCGACGCAAGTGGCTACCAGGTGACTCTTAAGGATCGTACTTACCCCCAGGTTGAGCCTTCGAGCCCTGGGGAGGCGTATTTAAATCCCTGTGGGGAGGAGACAGTTCCTGGCTGGGAAAAGACCTCTTCGGTGGGGTGACTCAGTCCGGTACCGCTAGGGACCCCAAGGGAGACGCCGTGCCTTTACAGTTAATACATACTTAGCATCTGTTAAAAGCATTCTCAACTTGTTCTTTGTCTCCTTGTCCCTATGGAATTCTTTCAACACTCCAATTGATTTCACATAGGCGACAACATATGCATCATGCATAAATGATGAGCATGAGGAGGACAAGTTGTGACATGTGAAGTTGTAATATGGTAGGTAAGTGTAAATGTACGTAGAAATAAATTGAAAAGGAGTACCATGTAATCATATAAATGGATAGGGAAGAAATTTACCAATTAAGTGATCAGCAAAGTCCCTCTCTTGACTCTTCAAAATATCTGCTATTGGGAAATAGTTGTAAGCATCTAGAGGTATATTGGCATCTTGTGCCTTAACAAAAGTTTGTTGTGTGAATCTAATTTTGAATTCGTGCTTGATGGCTTTGTACTGACTCAAATTTTGGGATACCAGAAAGTTTGCAATGAAATAAGTATGCCCTTCACAAATGCATCTAGAGAATTTTTCATACAGACTTTTGGAGATTACACTGGCCTAAATTTTGTTACCCTGAGCAATTAAAACATGACAAAGTCTTAATTATTAATATGCAAAGTCATCAAGGACTGTAACATATAGCAATCATGTGAAAAAGTTATTATATATGTGATGAACAGATTAAGTACTCACTTAATCATCAACTAGAAGTCATGGTAATACAAATAACTCAGATGGAGAAGCCTTTTGGTACACACTCTACTTTATGAAAACTCTAAAAATAATACTCCATCTTTCAGTGCCATCATGTAAATCCTTCAGCAATGAAGTATGGCCCATGACTGCTAGCAGAAAAGAGATTAGACAAGTAAGAAACCTTCAAGAGAATACTTTGAAGGATATTACTTGATTTGAAGTTGGTAGGCCTATAAACTTGTGCATTGTGGAGGCTTAATTTATAGGGGAATTCATCTGAACAACACTAATGTGGCGCCAACATGAGAACTTGTGTTTTCAGTTCAAAATTTTGAAGGCTTACTATTTTTGTCTCCAAGGAAAAATAGATTTTGCCCACTTATTTGAATTTGAATGTCTATGCAATTGAATAGTATGTGGCACCTAAAGACATGCATAAGGATTGAAATTAGAATTTGGACTAGCCTTGAAATTGCCACTTATTTGATATTGCCGCAGAAACAAAAGTTTCACAACGAAGGGCCTGTCACACTGGTAAGACATCTCTGCAATAACTTTGTTCCTCAAGCTATGTTGATCAGCATAAAAGGATGTTAATAGCACATTGACTGATATAAGGCAACATTGATTCTGAAATATCTATATATTATAGGCTTACATATATGAATATATCTCAAATTGCAGTTTATATGGAATTAGAAGCCTGAGTTAGACAGTGCAATGTGTCATCACTAAGGAATTCTAACCTGGCTGTGATTTAGGACGATACATCCCCATCAGGCAGCAGAAGATATCATGATCAATTCTGGGAGGGATATCATTGTATACCCATGTGTTGATTTCCTTATCTGTCAGATTTTTGGCCTACCAAATAAGCAATACAGTAGTTACATTTATTGATAATAAGAATGTAACTGTTTAAGCAATGCATGAGGTGCCATGAGTGCAATAAGAATGTAAATTTAGCATAAATAAGGTATCCAAGAGGAATTACTTTTGAAGATAGTCGCTAGATAGACTTGGCATTACGTGAATCACAATCACAATTTATAGGCTAAATCAATCATGGAAAAGTTAAGAGTGGCGCCATGAACTTTTGAATTAATCACAGTTGAATTTTTTAAGGTTAAAAGTTCTTGTTTATTGTGTCAGATGTGATCAAAAGGAAGTGTTATGGTTATTGGCGCCAATTTCAAATGGATATTTGAACCTTTGAGCTTTAGAAGATAAAATAATTAAGAACCAATTGAAGATGAGTATATCTGACATAATATAGTGACATCATGGACAAGCTTACTTAAACATGTAAAGCATAGGGGTAAGTAAAATAGCTTACTTTACCACATATCAAAATTTGCATATTAAAGGCTGGTTTACATTTTACGAGGTGGTCCTCCAAACAAAATTTAACATACACCAGACCAATGTGGGATAGGTTATACTTCAATCTGATCATATTTGCCTTTATTACTTTGTCCTTCATAATGTACCATCAAAAAATTTTCCCTGCCAACTGCAGCTGATGCCATTTTTTATTTGTATTTGTGTATTTATTTGTACTTAGTGTATTTAGTGTACACCCGAGAGTAGTGGGGTTCAAGTATAGGATATGCATGTTGAAATTGGGGTTATCAATTTTTTGCACGAAAATTGTGCCTTTTAGGCCAAGGCATTTTGGGAGAGTGAAATGGAAATTTTCTTAGTTCAGCATCAGTCATATTAGATGGCAAGCACCCTCTCGGGTGTCGTGGCACCACCTAAGGGAATGCTTCACACACCCTCTCAAGTGCTGCGACACTTTGCCCGGGTGTTGTGGCACCACCTCAGGGAATGCTCCACACCCTCTTGGGTGCCTTGACACTTTGCCCATGGGACACTTTGCCTAGGTGCCGTGGCACCACCTCAAGGAATGCTTCACACACCCTCTCGGGTGCCCTGACACTTTGCCTAAGTGCCATGGCACCACCTTAGGGAATGCTACATACTTCCTCTCGGGTGTCATGTCACATTACCTAAATAATGTGGTACCAACTAATAGAATGCTACTCACACCCTCTCAGGAATTAGGGCACCTGGCCTAAGTACAGTAGCTCCAACTTAGAAATTGCTATATCCACCCACTCGGGTTCCGTGGCACTTGGCCTAAGTGTCGTGGCACCTCCTTAGAGAATTTGCACTATCACAGAATTAGGTGTATTAGAGCTTAACAGATTTAACAGCTGTACCAAATTGGAGTTTGGTCAAGCCTAAACATATGGGTTCCTTCAGTTCAAACACACATCCTTGTAAATAGGAATAGAAGGGACACAAGCTCTAGCAAACGATACAAGTATACTAACAAAGCATGAAAAAAAGGCTAATAGTCTATGTATGCTATAAAGAAATTTAATTGTTTAAGAAGCCCTATGATTAATCAATTGCAGTCAATGGAATCATATGCCTTATGGATAGTAACCAATGCACAATATTCTAAAGGACCAATGCTCTAAATTTTCCAGATAACTGAAGCATGAGTTCCTTACATGTTTAAAGAAGCTATAACTGTAATGTTTTAAAGTGCATTGTATAAACATGAGTTTTTAAAAGCGTGAGTAAGTGGGATGAAGATTATAAAACACTTTCAGCAATATCTTCATTTATATTAAAAGGAAAAAAGGTTGAGATCATATATTAAAGGACATATATTAAAAGGACAAAAGGTTGACATTAGAAGGGTGTATCAGCTACGGGGTGAATATTTCATTCTTTAAGAATCTGCATTTACAAGTGTTGAAAAAGAAGTGTGTATGCTTATCTAGAAAAGTTATAGACAAAAGAAGGAAATAATCTTCTTATTTAAGGCCTACCAAGACAAAATAGTTTATACATACCTTGACAACATAATGAATACCACCTTTAAACGCTAAAAGGGATGTCTAACGGTTCCAATTTTTCCCCCTTAAAAAGGGTAGTCATTTAGCCCTCATAGTACTGAATAGTCCCACAGGAAACATATTTTAGTTCAAGGTATCTCTGACCATATTTAAAGAAAGGATATTAACCAAAAGATGAAAGCATAACCCACTGAAAGCATAGCTTGGTTCACTAAAAATCAAAAGGATCTTATTTAAACTAAAACATAGTGGTATATTTTAACTTATGTTTAAAAGTTTCTCATAGTCACTGATACCAAGACTCATTTAGATTTCATGATTCAAACATGCCAAGTGAAGTATAAAAAGTACATGTTTTTCGAGTGACAAGGCATTTTTTTTAAAAAAACAAACAATGTGATTAAGTCATGGTTCATGTCATGCCATGAAAGAAGGTTTATTGGTGGAATTGTGCAGCATTGAATCTTTATTTATAGGCAAACTTGAAAACCAAAACCCAAAACTCATAATACTATTTGAATTTTCTCAGAGTACAGGTTCTTCCCTCTAGCCAAAATGGAGCCAAATGTGGTGAACCATAAATTGGTCTGCTAAAGAATGTTATTTGTCTTCCATCATAAAATTAGTTGTCTTTCAGACTGTTGAATATTTTGACTTGAATTTGAATTCAAAATCAATTAATTCTATTGACCATCATAAGCAGACTGTGTTATGATGCCTTGTTCAATCTTCCAGCATAGCATTAACATAATGACATCAATGGCAGGCGCAATTACTGGTCCGCAGGCAAGTCTTTCATAATAAAATTAATGCACAACACATGGAGTTGAAAACACACTACTTTTACATGAAAAGCATGAATTGTAGTGACTTAAAAATGGGTGAGAATGATGTATGGTACAATGAGACAAAGAACATATATATTGAAAAGCAATTATTGTAAAGAAAATAGTAATCAAGAATTATGCTGAACATATATATTGAACATATTTGCAGTGTTAAGATTACATTTTTAGTGTGTGAGAAAAGATATATTGAACATATTTGCAGTGTTAAGACTCTATTTCTAAATTATTGTAAAGTAATTATGCATGTCAATAAAACATAAGGACAAAATGTGCAGCCAAGTAACATCTTTAAGGAATCTGCAAGAAGATAATAAAATGAATATACATCATATAAGTCAGAGGGACAAAACGTTGACCAAATATTATTGACAACATAATGCCCAAGTTTCAATTTTTTTAAGGTCTAGGATCTTAAACAGCCTTTTCCAGATTTTTTAAGGTCCAAGATTTACATATTGTAATGCCATTAGTTTGCCGACAAAAAGACTGCATAAAGGGATAGAAACTTTTTAGATTGAAAGCAACATCTCAGACAACATTTCTTTGGCGGGTTGTCCTGCCACGTATATCATGATGATCAAGACAAATGGCATCACATAAGTGTTTAAGGTATCTTGGGTTATGGTCATGCAAAAAAGGTATGCATTTTATGAGTCAACCAAAAAAAGTCTGCTAAAAATATACCTCTGACTTAGAAAGCTACAAAATGTTATGGACTTTTATTGAACACTCTTCATGCTTCTTTATGATATCAAATAAAGACCAAATGATGCAAGGGATATGTTGACAAAATGGATAATACCTACTAAGCAATAACCAAAAGAGAGAGAGTGTTGCATGGCATAACCCCGATGCCTTTATAAGCTATAGGAAGTTCCTAAACCATGTACTTCCAATGTATACTTTCTAAATACATTAATTGTCCCCCTCCTTGATGAATTTCAAACCCCTTAACATTTCGATATACGCAGAGTGATAAGCATAAAGTTTCGTAAGGCATACAGAAACAGCGGATAGTATATTGATATTAAGAACATGATTACATTACAGGAGAATCCCCACAAGGTTTGATAAATATATATAAATGTATAGAGCATTCAAAAGTAGTGAAAAGTACAAGAAAAAATAACTATAGCAGCACCAGAGAGCTCCGGGAATCACCGGAAGCCACCATCTTGCCTTTCGAGCCGCTCGCTTCAGCTGTAAGGTTTTGTATTTTGGAAAAAAGGGTGAGATTTGAGAGAATCTCAATAGTAGCAAGAAGTTCAAACATATAAAATGCAATAATAAATATGAAATGTACCATGTCATGTAAGATGCTAACTCATGTTGTATGCATACTGTCCAAGGCTAAATCATTATTTAGACCCTGGCTTAAATCGTGTCCAAGGTCAAACGACAAGTTTGAATCCCCGGCTTATTCCCGTGTACCTTCGCTGGATCCCAAATCATAGCTAGGCTAATGTCATGTTACAGAAGATAGCATATGTGACACCTTATTTCCAATACTCATAAATGAGTATACGTGACTAGTGAAATCCGTTGTGGAACCAGAATTTGAACCCGAACTACCCAACATCTAAAATCTTTCACAATATTCCACTCTCAACTCAGGATTTGAACCTAAGGTCGAGAGGGTTTTTCAAAAGGGTAGAATCTTTACAATCATTCCCACAAGATTCACTACGTCACCAATACATCATCGGCTCTTAGTTTCACAATATCAGAGTGTGCAACGATTACATAAAATAAACTAAGAGCTATCCATTAGAGCCGTTATCTACTAAACACATTCATTTATATAGATACATCCACATATATATGTATCAGTTCTTATAAATACAATCACCCAATAAATACAACTAAATACAAGCTAGCGCCTTGCGCTTCAAGCTTCACTTCAACTTCATATCTCCTCCATGCATCTTCATGCATCTCCACCTGTCACTATTGTTGGTTGGGAGGAGTGAGATTCAAGAGAATCTCAGTAGCAAACATTACCACTATGCATGCCAGATATATATGAATGCATGACATACTTGCCTACACTATTTCATGCCAACATAATGACATGTTGCATGCTCGATGTTATGACATACATATGGCCATTGCACAAATATAACAAAGCTTCAACTAATCATACATGTTCCACACAAATAGGCAAAGCAGTCATATAATCAATGTAAGACATACATATCACATACATGCAGAAAATGTAAGTTCACTACCGGTGGACCGTAGTCCTTCATTGGTTTGCTCTTCCTCCCACCTTTGGAGCTTCTAGAAAATTTATCCATGCCTCTTCCTCCATGGAATTTATTCCATGCCTCTTATTTCATGACTTCTCCATAGCCCTAGATACCCAATTACATCATTAAAATCATGATTATGGGTCATTGGAAGTGTATAATAAGGCTCAAGAGGCTAAGAATGGCTAAATAAGTCAATTTCCTTCAAAAACATGAAATGCTGGAATTTGAGGGTGTTGGCCTCAGGAAAAAGTGGCTAGCCGCGGCCAAGAACCTCGCTGTTCCAGAATTTCAACTTCCTGATTCTTGGCCGAACTTGTAAAACTCATAACTAATTCTAAAAAAATCAAAATGAGGTGATTCCAAGTTCTATGGAACCCTATTTAAGTCTACTTTATGGGAAAATTATAAACACAAGCTAAATCAACTCATATAATCACATAGGTCCATTCAATTGGACACTACCCCAGAATTGTCCAAATTCACATGATCAGACTTTGAAATCTCATAACTTCTAGCATACTTGTCGAAATATTTCATATTATATATCATTTTAAAGCTTAGCATATATAGTTTAAGTTTGGAAAGTTTCCTTATCATTGGATAACAAGCAGCTACTCAAAAACTTGTCACAAGGACGCTGCCTCAAAACAGATTTCACAACATGCACACATTTAGTTCATAATTCTCTAAATTCATATACAAGCATCCAAAATTCATGAACACTTGCATACCTACACAATTTTTCCTCCTAAATCCAATAGAAGCATCAAAATCATCAAATTATAACTCCATCACCACGTCATAGTACAACACCACCATTTAAGGTTCTCAGAAAACCTATGTTGTTTTCTTGTTTTCTATGGCTTAATCACTTCCTTTCTACTTCTAATCAAATGATTAGCTATTTAAACACTCATTAGACATAATTTAGCTATTGAAAACACCATTATCCATGAATAGTACCCAACTTCCTCTACACTCATCCAAACGATAAACCAATCGGTTAAAAAGGAAGCTTACGCTTACCTCTACCTGTTTCCACAAACGGTTTGGAATTCCGGCAGCACTCTGACCGGTGAGACAAAGCTAACCACCTCTAAATGAGAATCTGAAATCGTAGAAATGAAGCTCGCGATGAGTAAAAGTTTCCTGAAGGGTACTTTGAGAGTAGACGCCGATTTGGCAGTGTTTCGGATACTAGAACTTTCTCTCTCTTCTCCTTCCATTTTCGTTTAGTTTTCTTTCTCTCTCTTCTGGTCTGATTCACGCTGAAATTTGAGGAAGAAGATGAGGAATTATTCATTAAATGGGTGGTCAAATTGGTTTGCCACATGTCAGCTCCCTATTGACCCAAAATTCTAATTTTCGCATATAATGCTTAATCTGACAAAATTTTCATTAAACTTTGAAAATTCATATCTAATTGTACAAATGTCCAATTGGAGTGATTCTAAAGGTTATTCGACCCTTATTGAGTTTATTTTTCAAAAAAAATATAATCTTGGGTCAATTGGAAGCTCACTCTTCCCATAATTTTAATCTTTGGATATTGCCCCAGAAAATAGTCAATTTCACTAGGCTAACTTCAAAAATTCATTTCTCTTTGTGTACAACTCCAAATGACTTATATGACCTATCAAATTAAATTTTGATAAGTATACCTTCATTATGTATAGTGTCATAATTTTTGGACATCAATTGCCCCTTGAAATCTGCCACACAAACACGACTGCCACATTAGGAATTTCACCAATAGCAACAATACTTTATATTCCACTTCAGTATGTTGTGTGTGACTTCCAATCACTTTGTTTTGTTATTCCCTGAGCTCTTTAGCTCACCAATATAATTTATTTTAATATCAAGGATATAAAGGAATTTTGGGAAATTTAAACATGCCTCATAGGGATATTTGTTAAATCGGGGCTTAATAGTCCACTCGATCCAGGCTTAATCTCAAGATTTTTGTCCCAAAATTTGGGATATTACAGCATATACAAACATATAGATAATTACATAGTATATGAAATAAAGTGCTACTACCTGACTTCTTTTTCAATTATGGGGTTTCCCTCCAATGCTGGGGCCTAAAGGGAAGTTTCCCACTTGAAAGTGCAAACCGGCTCTAAAACAACCCTCAAGACATTTGGTGACTGACAAGGATAAATTTGATAACTCTGTGGCCCATTCTATGTGTCCTTATGGTGATTCGAGTGAGTAAGAGCCTTTCCAAGAATTTTCAAGGCCTATAGCATTTTTTCCCTCTTGAAAGACACTTGAAAGAGCAAATCGGCTTTAAAAAAGGCTTGTAGCCTTTTATAGAACGAAAATGTTGAATTTGGCACCTCAATGAACCATTCTTTGAGTCCTCATGATAAATTAAGTTTGTAAGAGGGTTTATTCAAAATTGTAAGGCTGATAATACAGCTTCACTCTTAAAATCTTAAGTGGCTCAAACCCTGCTTCTGCACTTTTAGAGGCACACATCGATGAATTTCACAACTCTATTGCCCATTCTTTAATTCCTCGTTATAAATTAAGCGAGAAAGAGGATTTCCCTCTAATGCCAGGGCCTAGAGGGTAGTTTCCCACTTCAAAACGTAAACCATTGTCCTAAACCAGTTCCCCGGCATTGGGGTTTGCGCTTTCAAGTGGGAAACTATCCTAAACTTGTTCCAGCTCGGCTATTTTCAATTTCTATCAAAATTAAAGTTACAAGTATCTGGCTATTACTTGTAGCAGTACTACTTTTGCATTGAATGCTGCTAGTTATCTAATAAAGTTATAACAATTTCTGCAAAATACAATTTTGTACAGTGCAGTTTCACTGTTTTCCAAAAACTGGCAGATTTTTTAGTCAACTTTAGAAATTCATAATTAATTCTACAAAAATCCAATTTGACTAATTCCAAAGCATAAATGAATTTTAGTCAACTTTAGAAATTCATAATTAATTCAGATTTTTTAGTCAACTTCTTGTAACCTTCATTATGGTTAACTTTTATAGGAAGTTTATGTGCACAAAAAAGTTTCTGGTTAACTTCTTGTGCATTCCAAGAACAATGAAATGCTAACAACTAAACCATGCAAGCATCACATTAAGACTTCATAACAAAACAGGCTGCCATAAAAACAGAACAAAAAAACATGAAATGCTAACAACTATACCATAGCGACTACTTCAGTAAGACAACTATCAACCCTCTTAACATAACAGACTGATAAAATAACATTAGAAAAATACATGGTACACATTATATGTTTCCATGTCTTGAATTGGTAGGTGCCACTCAAGGTGTGTGAGGTTCAATCAGCAACCTAGATACGCCGTTGAAGCTTGTCATGATATCACCACCTATAAAATAACCCAAGAATACAAATATTAATGGATAGCATTTTGAATTTGGAAGTAACTCAATGAAACATAAAGGTAGTACACACAAATTAGTACCATGATAGGCTCGAATACAATACTGAACCACCCAGAGACTTCTGTAATTTATGTCTTATGCACTACCATACGATAAAGTGAAAAGAGCAACCTCACCATACAAAACATACTTGAACTCTCCACCGCCTTCACCAGTCATCTTCATTACCAGGGGTAGGTCCTTGGACAGGACAACATCAACCAAAGGGGTAGGAAGACTATATATTGCATTTACAAACCCATAGATATCTACACACACATACCCAATATCAATTTAATGTCACTAATGCCAAAATGTGAGAGAGAGAAATTCCATTAAACTACTCAGTCAGACTTCATATGCATCAAACTCACAATTGTCTGAATAGCCTCGTTGAAGATCATCCGGTTTACCTTAAGCAGCATGCTAGTCTTCATGACACCACAGTGCATCTCTGAGATACAAATTGAACTCTGCTATCATCAGATGAAATTATCAATCTAAGGTTGAAGGGACAAAAAAGCAGTAGCGACTTTAATAAATGGTAAGGTTGCAGGACAAAAAGTAAAGGTTGCCCTGAAACTTATGATTGATGGTGGCCTACCGGCTGCTCATCTTGGGAAGTAATGTTTTTGCTTGTAGTCCTGGTAGGCCAACACAGTGAATGACCAACACGACATCAAAGCACAGATTATTGTTGAGTAAAGTCATCAATAATTAACAACCACACAGCATATAAGGGACTTCAAATTTCATATGAACTTGACTAACCACAACTGTTAATCTTGTAAAACCTAAACATAATGTATGGTCTGCCACTATACAAGTAAAAGCAATGTCGGGAATTAATCATACTCATGCAGTCTATGTATCTCTACAGGAGTGGCCTCATTCCTTGAACAAATGCAACTTGTGATACCTCATTTTCATTAGCTTCGGTTGAGTACAAAAGAGTAATGAAATCACACAGGAGACTAGGATTTGAACCCGAAACACCCAACTTCTGAAATGTTTATAAATTCCCCAACCTCAACCCAGGATTTGAACCTAGAGCCGAGAGGGTGCTAAAACTTTCTCAAATTTCATTTCACAAATCTTCACTAACTCGTTGAGACTCATTGGTTTTCCCATTTTTTATTATTCATCAGAGTTTACAAATGTACCTCTGCCGACTTTATATAGTCCATTTCACATACACATTTCGTTAGTGATAGGAAGCAAAACTACTTATTTTCCATCATTCATTCACTAGATTACCTTTACATTGCTTGTTGAGTTCATATAACATATACACCACATACAACTCAAAAATCCAAAAGACATATGGACTAGACAACCAAATGACTAAAGTCTTCAGCAGCTTGGCCTCTATTCTTTGCCTCTTACCTTTTTTTTGCCCCTCGAGCTTTCTCCCTGTGCTGAAGGTGGGTTTTGAGGAAAAATGGTGAGATTCGAAGGAATCTCAGTAGTAACACATGTCAAACATATAGAGATAACAATACAAAGTATGCTATACACTCATCAATCAACAAAATTATCACAAAAACATTCAGTGCATTTAATGCAATTCATAAACTATTGTAGCGTTAGGCGAGTTACTTGGCCCCGAGGGGTACCCGCGTAAAATAGGCCCGGGCACCGCTCATGCAATTATGAACATTATATTGGCCTGAGTGTCATCCCGCGCAAAGATAGGGCCTGGGTGATCACTCTGTATAATCAAAATGTGTTAGACATTTTGTGATGATTTCAAACAACAAACAATGCATGTTATGTCATATAAAGACAAGTTACTACCTGGTTGCTCTTCTCTAACAATTCCTTCCCACTTTTCCAAGCTCGGACAAGTTCCGCGTTTCGGACGATTGTCAAGTCCTGAAACCCTCAAATAAATGAGTCATATAAATGAGTCATTACTCATCCATGCATAATTCCAAACTTATAACATTGGTAAACTTAGCCTAAAAGTGCTAAATTATTAAAATACCCTCAGAGACCCGATTTAACCCCTTTGTACCCGGTCTCACTTCACTTTACCAAAATTTATGACCTAGGTCAATCCTATACAATTTCGCGTGTAAAATCCATTTTTAACCTTGAATTGGTTAAAATCAAGCCCAAATGATAAAAATTCCCTTGACAACCCTTACTTAAGGCTTTTAAAGGGTAATTGATCATTTCACTTTCTGGGGCTTTTCTCACTTTTTCATCAACATAGACCCTACAATATTTTGCCTCCTAAACTCAATGGAAGCATCGAAATTATCAAATTCCTACTAATTTACCATGTCCAACTTAGGGCAATCCAATAGGATTCCCATAAAAGTTGTGTCGATTTCTCGTTTTCTTTAGCCTAATCACCTCCTTTTTACTTATAATCACACTATTAGCTATTTAGACATTCATTGGACTTGATTTGGAGATAATTGACCATTAAGGTCCTTTAGGTTACATGAATTATCTTGTTCCATAACAACCAAAATCAAGCCAAGAACAACTCTAATAGCATTAACCAAGCAAGAGGAACAAGTTTGAGAGTTTACCTCTTGATTTCCACCACTTTCTCTCTCTACATGTTTTTATCTCTCTCTCCACAGCTCTTAATCAGCTGAAAATCCATGGATTCAAAGGAGTAGAGATGAGTAGGAGAGATTATGGAGGGATTAGGAAGCTTAAGACACAAGGTAACGACTTCTTACCTTGAATTTTTATGAACCCTAGCTCTTCCTCTTCTCTTCACCGTGTAGCTCTCTCTCTCACTCTTTCTGAATCAGACTTGGACGAGAAATGAAAATTGAAGATGAAGGGAATTGATATATTAGGTTTAGTCAAAGTGCTCACACACATGTAAGCATTTCATTGGTTCAAAAAATGAAATTCCTCATTTAATTATTTCATTTCCTCTTCTCCCTTCTTATTCCAGTCGAAAATCATAGAAAAATGAGAAGGAAATATTGATCTTCAACTATCTCATTGCCACCTTGTAACTTGTTGACCAAGCCTTTGACTTTTTAACTATTTGACCATTTCTTGATAATAATTCACCAAAATTGGTTTATTAATGATCAAGTAGTCATTTCTCTCTTTTTAATTCCCATTTAACTAGAATGATTAGGAATATTAGGGAAAAATAATTATTTCCCACTTTTTGGAAAAATTACCGTTTTGCCCCTATATTTCATGATTTACCGAAATAAATCATTTTTTGCTCATTTCTTTGGCTTAGACCAATTTTAACACTTGAATGAGACCAATATTCATGGCATCTAAAATCTCAAATTTTGGTTACAATAATAGGCCTTAAATGGATACTAATCGCATCTTTATGTCCTTGTTTGGCCAAATTATATGTAACCAACGATTGGGATTTTTCAAGAAATTCAAACTCACCATAATTTACCATTTTATTCCATTAAATATCACAAATATACATATAGGTATTGTTGGTGAAAAAGTGGGATATTACACAACTAACTTGATGAACACTGGCAAAACATGGCATTTAAGTATTTAAGTAATTTAAGTAAAGAGGTTGTACAAGATTAATGAACTCACATTTGTGCTCGATCAGACAAAGCGCACTGGGTAGTTAATGGAATAGTATAATTTTGGAGACCAGTTGGGTGCTTTATTCTAATGGTAGTTAATAAAACAGTATATAAAGACGGTTTGTGCAAGGCAGGGAACATTTTGGCGCTTAATTGAAATTCAAATTTTCACTAAAGCCGCATAACTGCTTCTTGATGCTGCAGCTTGGACCGGAGCTCGAGGTGTGATTAATTTTTTTATTGGAACCGGTTTCATCTTGTGAACAGTGATATGAGTATGAAGCCATGATGAGCCGGTATGAGGGCATCGACTTGGGTGGAGAGGTATTATAGGATAAGTTGATTAGTCTTAGGTTTGAAGTTATTATACTTTCAAACTCATCTAAAGACTTTGGAAATTATGGTATTATACTAACAACTTTGCATTAGGTATTAACAACTTTATTTTAGCCAATGCTCAAAAACCAAAATGGTCATGACAGTCTCACCTTTTCATACATTAAATGACAAGTTTTTATACTTACAATTTTTACTACAATGTGAAAATAATAAACTAGTTCTTTTGAAGATATTGACCCATAATTATATGTCATTTTACATGCCGACCTAAAAAAACACATTCATCAAAACATCAGCTCCCCAACAATGGTCATCATTACTCTTTAAAATTCAAATAACAGAACCCACCTCCTACATTAACAACTTTAGATTAGGTTTTCACACCAACACCTTAGCTATTAACAACAAATTTGCCCATATCCCCTTCCTCGCTATTTATTTTGAAACTTCACTACCACACAACCGAAATTCGCCATCTCACATGAATAATTACTCTAAAAGCTATATCGAACAACAAATAGCACCTGTATATAAATATTTTAGATTGCACAAACCAAAATAATAAAAAAGTATTAAGAATGATGAAGGTCCTTCTATTAGATTGATGATGCGTGTTGACTTCTCTTTCCACCTAAAAGCCACTTACCCATAAATCAAACCCTTCAAACTCACCAACTGAAAGAACGGGATGGAGATTGTCTTCTTTGCCATGTATTGCCATTATTATGTAGGGTCTAGTCCTTGAATTTGCCTTCACAACGCATGCCAAAGTACCCACTAGCTATGTATTGCCATTATTATATAATTTAGGGGTAGTGGTGTCTTTGTAAAACATTTCAATATCTTAAATTAGTACAACAGTCTGATATGAGATTTTATATATTAATCACCCTAATATGTCTTTTATCAATTTTAAAAATATTTGTATAGGATTTTTCCTAGAAATTATTGAGATAATGGGTTAGGAAGTTATGAGGACTTAATCATTGCAAAGTGGACACACATCTTCTAAAGTTATCAAGTAAATATAAAGGGTTACTATGTATTAAATAGTTTGAGAATTGAGTGTTGCCACGTATGAGATAAAAAAAGAGCTTACACAAGGCGCACTCTGCTTGCTTATCTATAAGTGACCTCTACTTTTAGGTAGATTATAATAGATAATAGATCTACTAATCTTTTTAATATTCTCACAATACAGACTAAGGGTAAATGTGTAAAAATATAAATGAACTTTAATCAAAAAATTCTTAACACCAAATAAATGCTTTTTGAAAGTGTAAAAGTAAAAAAATGAACTTTGAAATTTAGAGTAAAAATCGCATTGCCATTATGTTGACCTTTAGTTTGATTAAAAAATGCTAATAATGACGATGATTCGGTTAATTTTAATCCTACGTGGTAGTGGAGAAAAAAAAAAAATCCATATCTACCCACTGATATTAATTTATTATTTTAAAGAAATTAAAAATGCTTAACCCTTTTTTGTTCATAAAAAAATGTTTAATCCTAACCTTCTCCAAATTCATCGCCATCACTACTGCCTCCCCTCAACTGCCGGATGCCTTCAATGATCTCCCTCCTCTCCGATCTTGTTCTCGCCATCGCTTCCCGCCCTATCTTGTCTCCTTCCTCTCTTCCTCCCTCAACTTGCAAACCACGACGAACTCCATCCCTTAGCTTGCGAAGTCATTGTCATTAATTGTGTCCCCCTCGTCACCTGCAACCTCTCTCCTTCTAACCCCTCCACACCACCGTCACGCAGTCATCATCATCTTTGCCACCTCCGCCATTGCTTTCGAACATGAAGGTAACAATCTCTACCCCTAATCTCGACAAAAACTCAATCACCTCTGTTGTAATGTTTCGTGGTGTGTTATAGTTTCTGATCCCTTGCAATTTTAAATATGTTAGGCTGATTGTTCTAATTAGATGTTAGATCTCTTGTTGTAGTCATTTTGAATTGGCTTGAGTTTGTTTACAAATTCATCTACAATTTCAGTCCTTCCCTTTCTTGGAAATGCTTAGATGGTTTATTTTAATCTGAGAATGATTTTTTTTAGTCAAGCACTAAATCAATTACATAGGTTCAACGTACACATAACCATCTGCTTTAAGAACATCCAAAAGAAAATCCAGAGGTCTCAAAAAAATCCGAAAGCTTCGCGGGTAATTTTATCAGCCACTTGATTTGAGTCCCTACTACTCCAACATACTCTAGCAGATCAGTCCCATTGCAAGAAGCTCTTAATGCTTGATCTTTGAATATTGATGGTGATGGTTGGGGATGAAGATGAGTAGATTCTTTCCAGATAGTCTGAAGAGGCAGTGGAGGATGGCTTGAATTTGAATAATGTTAAGGATTTTTAATTTCTTTCAAATAATAAATTAATATTATTGGGGGTACATGTGGATTTTCTTTTTCTTTTTCCCCCACTTCTAGCTGGGATTAAAATTTTATCAGAATTTCTTATCAAATGTTGAGGTGGAATAGTGAACAAACTATGCATATATAGACTATAAATTACAAATAAAAAAGCTAACGAAATCAAGATTCGCCTTCCAAGGAAGTAGAACTGAACTTGTAAAATTTGAGGGCGTAGCTGAGTATGCCTTTCTCGGAGAGGAGAGTAGCAGGAGAGGTACATTAGCCATGGATGATTGGGTTTTAAAGCTCGAAGAGAGTGGCGACGATAGGGAATATTCTAACAAGAGGGAGAGTGGGGTGAGACGGGAAAGGATTAATAAGGTTCTGGATGGTGGTGGGTTGAGCGGAGGGAAGAGAGTGGAGTAGAGAAGAAGCGTATGAGCAATGACCTTAAAAGGTAGAAAGAAGGGGGAGAGAAGAGAAAAAGAAGGGCATATATATAAATTAACAATATTTTGGAACTCTATATTAGCAATTTTGGATTGATATGAACCTTTGAAATTCTGACCACTTATTTGAGTTTTGTAAATATTTATTTGGAATTTTCTCTATTTAGTAATCCTAGAGTATGAAAGTTCATAAAATAATTTTAAATGGCCTCTTATTTCACACGGATTGAAAATATAATTAAAATTATTTTATTTTATTCAAAATTTTCAATATATAAATATATATATATAATGGTATAAACCTGACAAATCCATAGTCCCTCGTAAAAAGAAGAACACAAGTTCAAATCCTGGAAAGCGTGTTTGTTGGGAGAAATGAAAATCATTTGTACTCTTAGCCTCAAAAGGGAAACCGTTATCAAATAAAACTAATTGCTAGACCCACAGTATTCCACATAATCAGTCGGAGGTTTAGAGAATTAAGTTTGGAATTTCAAATGTTCTAATTTCCATTAAAAATGCGTGACGTTCAAATAAATAAAATTTGTAACTTCCACGTTTGACTCAGTGAGTATTTGTTTGAGCGTTAGGCCCTACTTTAAGCCCGATTGCATACCAAAAGCCCGATTACAATCATGATTTTTTTTCAGTGTTTGGGTTGTTTTGTGTTTAGAAATGCTTATATTATACACTGTTATCGGGCTTTTTTCATAAGCCTCAAGATGATGTATCTGTGAGATTGTATTGGATACTTTTTTGACCAATAGTGGTAATTACTGTACCCATGTGACTGTCTTCCACCTTGTCTCATTCTCTTTTCGAATCTCTGTCGCCACTGTGAACCCCGTACCTTTCCCGTCCCTCTCAATTATTTATTCTCGCATCGCCGGTGTCTCCCCCCCCTCAGCTCCATTGTTCCCGTGCTCGCAGCTATATCATCTCAGCTCTTTCGCTCCTGCTCTCAGCTAGGAAGTTCTCCAGCTCTCAGCTCCTTCTGGGTCTGCGTTGCTCTAAGCTAAGCCTTAGTCCTGGTCGCCATTGCATCAGGTTGTACGTGTGCCCTGCTCTCGGATCTGTAAAAAACTCCGTCTCTCGCAGCTCCGTGGAGCTCTGTTTCGCTCTCAGGTCCGGTCTCCTTCTTTGGCGAGTCTTGTAAGTCTCGGTGGCCTGTCGCCTCTGTCTTCATCTTCCCTCGCTGGTTTCTTTGAAATCTTCAGTTCCCCGGACGCATTTCACTTGTCCATGGCGATCTCCCCTCTGGTGTGGCCTCTATCATCCCTAAGAAACTCAACGTCGTGTGTGTTCCTCATATGGTCACCGCGGGTGCAATCTTGCAAAGTGGTAAGGTTCTTTTCTTGATATGTAAAATTGCTTTCCAATGCATGGTCGATTTTCACTCTAGGATACTTGTTTCTAGCTTTGTCAAGGTGGCTTGCATTGAATATTTCATAAGGTTTTTTCCCCCTTCTCTGATCATAATGCTACTATTGCTTAGGACAATTTTTTCTATCCTAAACAAGGAATATAGGTGTAGAAACTGGGAATAGTTATTACAGAAATAGGGGAGTTTTTTCCTTACATGGAACAATTTTTTGTTACAACTATAGATTTGGTGTTTTTAAACATAAATACCAAACTCATTCTAACGCATTCCCGAACCTTTATGAATAATAGTCATATTGTTTTGATGTTAATGCCAGCTCCACAAAACTTATTTATATGAGACCCACATGCTTTCACTGGATCAAACACTACAAATTTTACAATTTTCATAGGCCTAAAGTTTTGAGGCATCGAAAACTTTGTGAATTTGAATGAGTTTATTTTGAGTATAAATTTTTGAGGCATCAAGAACTTTGTGAATTTGACTGAGTTTATTTTGAGGATAAATGACTTGTTCTGATTTGATGAGAATTCAAAAGTGTGTTGAGGAGTCACAATGAGAATTTTGGGCTATTCATTTTTGGTGAGGAGCCTGAACCTTGAATTGAGATCCGTCCATGGGCGTGGCATATACTTTGCTGTGTTTTATGAGGTTTTTAAAAAATAATGAATCTAGAGAATAAAGGAGCAAATTTGGATGAACTATTTATTTTTTGGTTTTGAGAGCATTTATTTCGATAAATATATGCCTTTTCAAAATTTGATGTAATATGCATTGTATTGTACATGAATGTTGAAAAAAAAAATTGATTCCCAATTGAAATGTAGAGTCAAGAAATGCAAGGCCAAGCAAAAAAAATTTCTGCTACGAGATAACAATTTTGGTCATAGTATGTAATTTAAGAAAAAAAAAATCTGCCCTTTTTTATCAAACATATTTTAATGAAGAAAACTCTACATTACAATTCATAATAAGCCAACACATTAGTGATTCATTGCGTATTTATATAACAAATATTCTTACATATGCTACATAACATATGCATCTTCTAATGAAATAAACACTGTCTTATACCAAAAGCTCTAAAGATATACAAATGTCAAGTATAACCAAAGAAAATCTTTCCCATTTATTTTAATTAATTTTTCTTGTGTTCAACTCATAATTCTTTAACCTATTCTTTAGTCAGTTCATTTTACTCCAATTTTACAGACGTGGGTATGAATATTACCAATAAACTTTATCAATAAAATAATTACAAAATCACAAAAGAACACACAGATTAGTTCGTATAATCTCCTAAGCATTCATGTGCATGAATATATGGCAACTCTTTGTTCTTGGCCTTCTTTCCTTGGTGTTGCCTCAAAATATGACCTCTTTGATATGAGGTCATCTTCCATTTGCCACCATTCCAAAACTCATTCCTAGCAAGGTGCAGCATCATCATTCTTTAGAGGATGATAAATTAAAAGTAATATTTTTATTTGCCTCTTTCATTTATCTATTTTTCCTTGATGGATTTTTTTTAGAAAGGAGAATAGAACATATCATCAAGGAAGAGAAATTACATGCTTAAGTAACATTATTTTATTCAATTTTGTAATGTCTCTTAAAGATAGTCAGATAAATCAGTAGGAAGTTTGATGATTCTTCATAATATTTACATTGACCTTCGTTCTTTTCATGTTTCGATGGAAAATTATGTTGTTAGTTGATTAGCAATGAAATTTGATAATTCTATCATGAAATAGACTTGTACAATGAATTTCTTTTTCTTGTCCAATCATAATGCTTATCCATTGTGTTATGTTTTGCTTACATGGAAAGTTTGTTCCTTATGTGTGATGTCTGTGGATTGGAATTTAAGAAATTCTTAGGTTTTTTAAAAGAAAATTTTAGGAAGGGGTTTGGGGTGGAAAAGTTTTTTTTGGTAAAGGTTAGGTTGACAACATAATGGAAGGATCGGGGTTACGTGATAAAGATTTTTAATTAGATAACAACAATTAGGTTTCTTGTGCGCTTAAAACTTAGTTGGCATAAGAGTGCTGAGTTAGTTTGGGTTTATTTTACCTAAAAAGTTACAGTAACATGATTTTTAGTTTTGGGAATGTGTTGATCAATTATCCTTGAAATTTTTCTATAGAAATATGACTGAAAAAGCGGTGTGGGATGACAATACAACTGAGATTTTTATCCATGCCTGCGTTGACAAATATACTAAAGAGAATGGCAAGGGTTGTCGTTCTCAGAGACATGCTAGAACAATATTTTGTCAACATTCAATGAGAAGACTGGGAGGGGATACAATAAGAAACAATTGAAGAATAGATTTGATATCCTCATGAAGGATTTGAAGACATGAGATTTGTTGCTAAAAGAGACTGGTATGGGTCGTGATCCTGTAACGAATAACATCGACGCAACTCCTGAGTGGTGGCGCCAAAAATGTCAAGTAAGTATGTTAGGAGTCACGATGAAAAAGTAAAGCAAGTATTGGTTTTGGTTATCGTGGTCATGATTTTGGTTACTTGTGTGACTGCAGGAGAATTCGGCGTATAAAAAGTTTTGCAGGTCGGGCCTAAAGTATGAAAGAGAACTGAGGATCATCTTCAAGGATATTGTGGCTAGTGGAGAGGACATTTATTGTCCATCATTCATATAGACCCAGACAGAGGAGGGAGAGCAGGATGATGTCTACCGCCCAACGATGGATTAAGAAGAAGGGTCTGGGGATAGCGAAGATGACAGTTTCAGAGTACACCTGGCATCGAGCATAGGAGTTACGGACGACCTAGCCAGCCTGGGGTTATCATCACAGAGTAGACCCTTCGTTTTAACAGATTAAGGACGCCAGGGCAAGAGGAAGAAGGTTGATCGAGCAGGGAAGAAGAAGCAGAAAATGCCAGCTGCAAAATAGATTACGGATGCAGTTAGTGTGATAGTTAATGCATCGAAGGATAAAGCTACTACTATCAGCGACATCAGAGAGCAGAGCGTTGATATTGTGATGAATGACATGCTTGATCTGGAGGAAGTGCAAGCAGATGGTGCATTCCGAATCCGCTGTATCCAACTTCTTACGGTGGACAAGAATAATTGGGACACATTTGTTTCCATACATAAACAGAACAAACACTACTTGATTGAGTGGTTGCGGTATGCCGTTCAGCGCATGGATCGAGTGCTTCCCTGTTTACGACCCCTCACCTGCAACTAAGGGCATGTTTGGTATGATGGAATTTGGGGGTATGGAATTGGAATTGGATATCAATTCCATGCTTAAGTTTGTTTTGTATGATGGAATTTGAAATTTTTGCAATTCCATGTGGAAGCCAAATCTCCCCAATTCCATCAAATTGGCTTCCACCCAAAAAGCAAAGATTTACAATTCCATGTACCTAAATCCATTTTTGCCCTTCAACTTGCATGGTTTTATCCAAGGTTATTAATCTTGGACCGGTCACTGAACCGATCAGGGTACTGGGTCAAGGGTTAATGGGTTAGATCAGAGTCAAACCGAAGCTAAACCGGTGAGAAATTGAATATTTTAGGCTTATTAATATGAAATTTTTTTTAAAAAAATAAAAATAATTTTTTATAAAAAAACCGAACTGGAGCGATCAAGGTAATAAGTCAAAGGTTAGTGGGTCAGATCGGAGCTAAACCAAGGCTAAACCGGTGAGAAATTGAATATTTTAGTCTTATTAATATTATTATTTTTTTAAAAGTAAAAATCATTTTTTATTAAAAAAAATCGATCCGGTCCGGGTTTAGTAACAATGGTTTTATCTCATTTCACTTTCTTAGGTTGGCATATTGGTAATTTTACATTTTACATTTTAAATATAAATATTAAATAAAAATAATATTTGAATTCCATGTATATACCAAACACACTTTTAAACCATATTTCCATATCCATTTTCATTCCTATATCCATATCCATCAAAATCAATTCCAGTGTACCAAACGGGCCCTAAACTATTTTAGTTCAATGCGAATGTTTTTGTTTGTTGTTTCTGTAATTACAAACTTGACTGAATGTTTGAGGACGTATGATTTATAACATGTTGAATGTGGTAGTTCATGTTGATATGTTTTTTCTGTATTTTTTTTATCTCATACATAAATTTCAGCACATTCACAGGTTACGTTATTAATGGCAAATTGGATGGAAGAAGATGATGATGACTCTCGAGTACTAGCTCTTATAGACGAAGAGTTAACAAAGTATGGACAATTGACCGTGTTGTTGTGTCAATATTGGGTTCCTTTCATTTGCAAAAAACCGCATAGAACAAGTCAACACACCGGACATTTATGGATGCAAGAGATATTGGCAACCAATGGTACACGTCATGACATGTTCAGAGCAGAAAACCAAGTGTTTTATCTCTTGTGTAATAAATTGGTTGAACATGGGTTACGAAATTCCAATCACATCGATGTCGAAGAAATGATTGCCATATTATTGCTCATTGTTGGACACAGAGTCAGGAATAGGGTAGTTCAAGAACTCTTCCAGCATTCAAGGGAAACTGTGAGTTGGCTATTGCATAGGGTTCTTCAGGCTTGCCTGAGTTTAGTGCAGGAAAATATCAAACCCATCGATCCCGAATTCTGTGGATGCCACCCACATATACTCAACGATCCCCGATATTATCCCTACTTTAAGATGTCATTGGAGCAATAGATGGAATGCATATAAGGTGTGTGATCACTGGTCCTAACCGGGATAAGTATATTGGTAGAAATGGTTATCTTACATAGAATGTGATGGTTGTATGCGATTGGGATATGTGTTTCATGTTCGTGTTGGCGAGGTAGGAAGGAATTGCACATGACGCTCGTGTGCTTCAATTTGCTGTCTCAAATCCAGCTATGAATTTTCCTTATCCGCCGGCAGGTACCATTTTGTCACCACTACTTAAATTCCTTTCATTTCATACTTTCAGTAATTTCACCCGTTTAAAATGATTTCAACATATGGTAGGAAAATATTATTTGGTCGATGCTGGCTATCGGACACCAGTAGGGTATCTTGGTCCCTACAAACATGAGCATTATCACGTGCCTGAGGCGTCAACCTGCATTTTGAAATGCAAATGAGACCTTCAATTTCTACCACTCCAGTTTGAGGTCAAAGATTGAAAGAACTTTCAGAGTATGAAAGAATAGATTCGCAATATTGGAAAAAAATACGTAAATATAGCTAAGAAACACAAGTCCGCTTAGTTTGCATAACAATGGCCATACATAACTTTATTCGGAGAAATTCCCTAGGTGATGTTAACTTTGACCAAGCAAATAATGAGAATGTTGCTCATGAAAAAAAATACTAATGTAGAGAATGAGGGTTCATTGACCAATAATTCTAGGACATCTTCAATCCGGATGAATCACATTCGTGACATAATTAGAGATCATCTTGTGCGGGACATGTGATTCTATTAGTTATGTAATATTTTTTGAACAAATTTATTTATCTTGGCACCTCATTATTTATCTTACATTTTTTTCACTTCTTCCTAATATTACATATCTTTTTTTTCCATACATAAATCACAAAAGCACTTACGCGATCTCAGTAGTCGTTTGGGATAGCGGTTGAAAGCTTTATAAGTGCTTTTCAATCGTGATTCACGAAATACGAAGTAAGTTATGTGGTGAGGGTTGTCTCGATTTATGTGTCCAAGCCCATAAGTGCTTTTCAATCGTGATATTAAGTGATCACAAATAAGTTTTGAATTTTAGAAAAATACTTATACAATTTTCAATTTAAACATAAATCAAATTACACAATCTGACTTATACCCGATCGTATTTTTCTATAAGTCAAATTAAAAATAAGTCAGTTTACTTACTGCTATCTCAAACACACACTCACTTTCTTTGCTCCCTCATTTTCAACTCCCAATTTCTTCTCCCCCACTCAAATCGACAAAAGCACATATCCCTCATTCACAGTTGAGAGTGCGATTTACGTAGAAAAATCTTGGTAGTTACCTCTCAAGGATTCCTGGCCCCAAAGACCCAACACTAGCATGACGTCATTGTAGTTGGCTATGAGAAGTTCGAATTTACCTTGTTAAACTCCAAATTCAAACCCACCAGTTCCAACCAAGCGTGACCACGACCGCAATTATGACCATGATTCGTTTAATTTGAGAAATCACCAAAACATGATAATTATACCCTTTCTAACAAGTTTTTACCTTCACTTTTTATTCAATTTACTGACAACTATTGCAATTGTGCCCTATAATTATATAAAATCCCTTAATTAAGCATAAAAATATACAACAAAATAGAGATTCATCAATTACACATTAAAATATAACTTTAGTTTAATTTTTAACTAAAATATATTAACGTCTCCGACTTTAAATTACAAAGACCTTCATTTTATTTTGAAAACCAATGCACACCTCCTTTAAAATCAAAATATATATTGTATAAATCTCCCTTCTATTTTTGAGATTCAACTTACATCCATCCAATTATTAGTTGACCATTTAATCACAATTTTGATATCCCTTCTTAATATGAATATTACTTAATAACCAATTAATCACATATTCTTACCCAAAATTAAAAAATAATTAAATGTATATTTTCAATTTTTTATCATACTGTTAAATTGATTACCATATTATAAAGCTAATTAATTTATTAATAATAATTTTTATTTTTCAATAAGTTTAAATGTTTGATTTCCTTTATTTATTAAAACTTACTTATGATGTAATAATATATATGTATTTTTAATAAAATTATAAAATGATATAATTTTGAGATCCTTATACTACTATATTATAAATTAAAATTTTTAAATATTAGTCATTAAACATATTTTTGGTAAAAAATACTCAAATTTTCGATTAGGTTGTTAATATTTTCCACATATAATAGTACTTAAATAATTTCTAAATTTAGTAAGAATATTAAATAGGATCAATAATAAATTAGGGATTTGGCATTTGAGGGGCAAATTAGTAAAACACACTAATAGTCAGAGTATTTTACTCTTAATTCTTTTGTTAGAGAGATATAATGTTAGATTTATTTAGTTCTGATTTTAAAATAATTTTCTTCCATGTTCTTTTATTGAAATTCTCCTTCGTTTATATATATGACCTGATAATGACTAGATTATGATTCTCCATTTATATAAAACTGATCATGACTAGATTAAACTCCATTAAGTGATTTATATAAAACTGATCATGATGACTAGATTAAACTCCATTAAGTGAAGGAGCAAAGTTCTGGTTGCACGCGCGTTCACTAGATTAAAATTGACTGAGCGGGAAACCCCGGAGCACGGGCCAAACCCTGTGGGTACGTCATACGCGCCACACGTGTTACGCGAGTGGTTGAATACGAGCGTGGGATTGCGAACCAGGGGCCCTTAGAAACCCTAGGCATGAGATTTTGGGGAACGGTGTTTGTCCACTCGCTCAAACCCCTCGCGTGAGATTTTTCAGTTTCAGATCGCCACGCGAAGAAGACCCCCTCTATAATCTTCTTCTGTTACGTTAAAATCAGAGGTACTCACTCTGTTTTTCTCGTCCTTTTGGCCTTTTCTTACTCATTCTCTTCTGTTCTCATTGTTATTTCAAATAATTCTCTCTGTTCTTTCCACTTTAGTTATAAGAAGTAATTGTATATCATTAACGCATATGTTAACTTCAAATATACGATGCTATGTAGAAATTTAGGGAGTGTTATGTACACACTGCACTTCTTCTTTTTTGAAGATCCATGCTCCTCATCATGAGAATCAGTACTAATGAGCAATTTAACTGAGAATTCAGATTAAGTTTCATGAAGAATGTCAAAAAATTGTTACCATATGCGTTAATGAATTGCGGACAGATGAAGCTGCTTGTTAGTAGCTTGAGCTTCTTTGAGCTCATATTGAATTTATGGCAACTTAAATTGTTTTCAGATGGACATTTGTACCTTTCTAATATCGGCTTAGCTCATACGTGAACAAGTATAAAAAGCCTTGGGACATTCTTGAGATGGTTGGTATAAAAGCCTTGTTGACTAGTTATAGTAATAGGGGAAAAGATTTCTTGAAGCAGTGTCAGAAAAAAATGGTAGAAATAGGCCTTTTATTGGTTGGTTACTATTTATGGGGGTTACTATTAGTTGATCATAGGTGTTGTACAAATAATGGTCTCAACTAAGTGTTGCGATTGTGGCAGGTGATACTGTTAGCTAGATTGTTGGTAGAGTTGTTGTAGTCTTGTGCGTAATGTTGACATATTGGTGATGTTCATGTTGCCAGTGATAGGTTTTAGGTAAGGGGTAGAACATGAACAAAAAAACTATTCAAGTGTTTTAAAAGTTCGTTCTAGTTGTGTAAGTTGAATTGAGCTTTGTTTGGTACATAACTAGTTGTTTCTTTTTCAGTGGCTAATGTTTGGTATAGGCTCCTACTAATTTCTTGCTTAGGCATTGGAAAAGGTGGATATAACACCCAAAAGATGAATATATGAGTTGCTTGGGTTTTTGATGATGGGACGCATATAGGGAGCTATGGGGTTTGAAATTGAAGCTGAAAAACTGATTATAACTCTCTGTTTGATGTTATCATTAGAGGCTTGAATCATGTTAGAGGGATTAAAATGATGACTAGGACATTAATATTGAACCTGGACAGTTAGTTAACTTTGGGAGGGTGCTGTTCCTTTCTTTTATTTAAAAATAAAAAGGAGGGAAATATTAGAGTGCTCAAGTTATTAAAAACTAAAAGCTATTTATGTTATTTACATATATGTGGATGAATGCTTTAGGGATTTGAATTTTGTGACTTTAAAGATGGAATTTGCTCACTGTTTTAGGTTGCTCTGACGTGGATAAGTGTCTCAAATTATAAAATCACTCCTAAGGCATGTCTAAAGGCTACTATGTTGTGTTTGGTAGCAATAGACTAGAAATTCAGGAATTTGCCTCCTTGCCCTGTTTCGGTCAGCCACTGTTTTAATATGAAGGAGTTGAGTTTTGTTTAATTTGATGTTCCAACAAGTTTAGAAGGGGTTTTTGTGTAGGATAATGCCCCTAGTACAAGTTTGGAACCATTATGATTGCAAATGGAATTTTATAAACTGGAACACTGATATTTATATGAAGTAAAACCAGGGCAAACAACCTCTTCTGCCCATGAAATTTGGTGAGAATTTAGTGCACACCTTAAGCTTTAAAATAAGTCATAGAACTCGTTAATTAGATGTGTACATTGAAAGCTATGAATTTTTAAAGTTTGTGCAGGAATTTTGGACACATGTCCATGATTTGATGCTTAATGTTATTTTTCCCCTTGTAGAGGATAAAAAGACCTTTAAATAGAGATTTGAAGTTTTGAACCACTTGGTTTCAAGTTTCCTAGAATACGTTATGGTTTTTCAAAGTTCATTGAGAAATTAAGGGTTATGAAATGAATAGTAAACCCAAAAGTCAATTTTAAGGTCTAGTTCATGAGATTGGAACTTGATAGAATGAATACATACATCCATACATACATGCATGCATACATACATATATATATAGATTAAAAAGTCTATTTCTATCTCTTGTTTTCCAATTTTTTCCATTTTCCTAGCATAATTATACTCCATCTAGTTCTATTTATAAGCAACTTTCTCCTTGATTGCGCAAAACGAACTGGTAGTTAAAAGCAATAAGTGTGTAAAAAATGCCATGTTTTTTCCATATATCCCCCTATTTATGAAAACAAAGAGAGAATATATAAAATGTAAGAGAGATAGTAAAATATGTTTTCCCAATGCTTTATTGACTTCATTCACTTAGTGAGTTCTCTTTCTCTTCTGAATATAACTCTTAGTGTGTGTGATAATTAATTATAAATAACATGCATTTAATAAGGGTAAAATAGAAAAAATGAGTTTATATTTTCAGACACAGTGAAAGTTGCTTATAAGATGGACCAACCTTGTGAAAGAGAAAGTTGCTTATAAATAGAAACGGAGGGAGTAGTTACATAGTGAGATTGTACGTTCATGAATACAGACAAATTTGTTTGCTTGATTGCTCAACATGATTATTGTTGTTTCCTCTTTTCAGATACCCTCAAATATAATCAGGCAGCAAATTGTTATTCTGATCATGGATATAGATCTTAGGTTACCTTCTGGTGAGCATGATAAAGAGGATGAAGAGCCAAATACAATTGATAACTTATTGGATGGTGATGAAAAATTGCATAACGTAGACATAGAAGGAAGAAATATAGTTGATGCTGGTGTATCTGCTCTAGATGGCGGAGATTTGAATTCACCAACATTGGATATGGCAATATTTAAGGAAGATACAAATCTTGAACCACTTTCTGGCATGGAATTTGATTCTCACGGGGAAGCTTATTCTTTCTACCAAGAGTATGCTCGGTCAATGGGATTCAACACGGCAATTCAAAATAGTCGCCGTTCAAAAACATCAAGAGAATTTATAGATGCAAAGTTTGCTTGTTCCAGATATGGAACTAAACGGGAGTATGACAACAAATCATTCAGTCGACCACGAGCAAGACAGAATAAGCATGAGTTTGAAAATTCAACTGGCAGGAGATCTTGTTCAAAGACTGATTGTAAAGCAAGCATGCATGTAAAAAGAAGGTCAGATGGAAAATGGGTTATACATAGTTTTGTGAAGGAGCATAATCATGAGCTTTTACCAGCCCAAGCTGTCAGTGAACAAGCAAGGAAAATGTATGCTGCAATGGCTAGACAGTTTGCTGAATACAAAACTGTAGTTTGTCTAAAAAATGAGAAAAGTCCACTTGATAAAGGTCGGAATTTAGGCCTGGAGACTGGGGATGTCAAACTTCTGCTTGACTTCTTCATACAGATGCAAAACACGAATTCTAACTTCTTTTATGCTGTAGACATTGGTGAGGATCAACGGGTGAAAAGCCTTTTATGGCTTGACGCTAAATGTAGGCATGACTATATCAACTTTTGTGATGTAGTTTCTTTTGACACCACCTATGTGAGGAACAAATATAAGATGCCTCTTGCACTTTTTGTTGGAGTAAATCAGCATTATCAATTTATGTTGCTTGGGTGTGCCTTGATATCAGATGAAACTGCCACAACTTATTCTTGGCTGATGCAGACATGGCTGAAAGCAGTTGGGGGTCAAGTTCCTAAAGTGATAATTACTGACCATGACAAGACACTCAAGTCAGTGATTTCAGATGTATTCCCCCATGCTCATCATTGTTTGTGCCTATGGCACATATTGGGGAAGGTAACTGAAAATTTGGGTCATGTCATTAAACAACATGAGAATTTTATGGCAAAATTTGAAAAATGCATCCACAGGTCGTGGACAAGTGATGAGTTTGAGAAGAGGTGGTGGAAAATGGTTGATAGGTTTGAAGTCCGAGAGGATGATTGCTTGCAGACATTGTATGAAGATTGCAAGTTATGGGTGCCGACATTCATGAAGGATATATTCTTAGGGGGTATGTGTACCGTCCAGCGATCTGAAAGCTTAAATTCCTTCTTTGATAAATATGTTCACAAGAAAACCACTGTACAAGATTTTTTCAGACAGTATGAAACAATATTGCACGACAGGTATGAAGAGGAAGCAAAAGCAGATTCTGATACTTGGAATAAAGTGGCAGCGTTGAAAACTCCTTCACCTTTAGAGAAGAGTGTTGCTGGAATTTACACACATGCAGTATTTAAGAAGATTCAGGTTGAGGTTATTGGTGCAGTTGCTTGTCATCCTAAACCTGAAAGGCAGGATGATGCAAGCATTACCTACAAGGTTCATGATATGGAAAGGAATCAAGAATTCACAGTTGTGTTGAATGAACTAAAATCAGAGGTGTCTTGTATATGTCGGTTATTTGAATATAAAGGTTATCTTTGTCGACATGCATTGATTGTCCTACAATATTCTCGCCTTTCAGTAATTCCTTCTCAATACATTTTGAAAAGGTGGACGAGAGATGCAAAGTCAAGGCATTTACTTGTGGAACAATCAGATCATATGCTGGCTAGGGTGCAACGGTACAATGATTTAAGTCAGAGAGTACTTAAACTGAGTGAAGAGGGATCTCTATCTCAAGAGAGTTATAGTATTGCATTCCATGCTCTTCATGAGGCGTATTCAAGTTGTGTGAGTGTTAACAATTCCAGTAAAGATCCTCCAGAAGCAGTCACATCAGCTGGTCATGCTCAGCTTTCCCCTGAAGACGATACCCAGAGTAAAAATATGGGGAAGACAAACAGAAAGAAGAATCCAGCTAAAAAGAAAAAGGTTAGTCAGTGCTAATGACATGTATTTATGTTCTTTTTTTTAGGAATACAAGACCATGGATATGAGCCGTGCAGTAAGAAACAAAATTAATCCGTGTTGTCAGTCAAAATATCCCCACATGCTACAGGATCGAGTTTTAAACTTCATATTCTGCCATCATGTGATGAGCTTAATGAGCAAGCGAATTAGCACACATCTATTTTTCTATGTTGTTTCTATCATGACCTCATTTTTCACTTGCAGTTGAACTCTGAGGCAGAAGTGATGACTGTTGGGGCTCAAGACAACTTGCAACAAATGGTTTGTCCTTCTACAATCAGTAAATTTCTCAAAGTGATTAATATTAAATTTTGGGTCTTAAAGCTGGTAGAAAAAAATTAGGCTACTTGGTGGGGCTTTCATGAACATAGAGGAAGAAATTGTAAAGACTTCCAAATTCCAACTTAGTTAAATTTTTTACATGTTTCTGCTTAATACATTTACTTGAAGTGAGGTTCTCTGTAATTAACAGAAATTTTAATTTGCAGGACAAGTTCAGCACTAGGGCTGTGACACTAGATGGTTATTATGGTGCTCAACAGAGCGTACAAGGAATGGTATGAATATGATCTACTGTAACTATAATCTTTTGTATTTTTCCATGCCGAAAAGTGAACATGTACATCGGTTCTTTGATGGTTCAGTTAAACTTGATGGGACCAACTCGTGATAATTACTATGGAAATCAACAGACTATTCAGGGCCTGGTGAGTCAGAGACTGTGATTAATAGTCAAATAAGAGTTGGTGACTGAAAAATGATTTAGAAACTGTGTATATGCATGTAGGGACAAATAAGTTCAATACCACCAAGCCATGATGGTTATTATGGTGCTCATCAGAGCATGCCTGGTCTGGTATGGTGAATAAACTTATGCTAAATTAATTTGCTGTCCCAACAATAGTTATGGTGAATTCATATTGGGTCCAAATTTGCAGGCACAACTGGATTTTTTCCGAGCATCAACAGGCTTTGCATATGGCATTCGGGTTCGTCTGTATTTTAGATTAACTTGTAAGGTTTCATTCTTTTTCACAAATGAGTATTTTTGTAATGGCTAGTTCCTTGTGGCAGGATGATCCTAACGTAAGAGCAGCACAATTGCATGAAGATCCATCAAGACATGCATGAACAGCACTAAATTTTGAACAGAAGGTAGTGAAAAATTTGCAGCAAAAGCCTAATAATTTTGACTGAATCGATTCTTAAATTCTTTGAAGAGGGTTTTATCTTTGAAATCGCTCTCACATCAAGCTCATTAACAAACATGAATTGACTCAATTCTCAACAACTATTGTAAATGTACCAAAGCAAAGGACTATACTAGTCAAAAAATGGCCCCTTCACCGTTTTATTATGATTCTCTGTTTAGAATTACTTCAGTGACAGGCATTTTATGACCATTTTCACATCTGGCTAAGGTCATCACTCATCTTTGTTGAGTATTACTATTTACTAAACGGACTTCATGTGAGAATGATACAGAAAACTGGGGGACCAAATAGATAGAAGCTGTATCTTTTCAAGACTGAATTATCAAATACGAGTAGCTTTGTGTGAATATGACTGGTCAAGGAACTAATTAAACTATTCGTGCCATATGTATAGAGGAGGAAAAAAACGAGGGCTGAGCTGCTATGCTACTCTTTGTTAAAATGGAAAGCATCACGCCTTGTGGAAATTGCAATGGGGAAAGTCCTAGTCTAGTATTTGTGATATATTAGATGTAGGATATGTGTTATTATCTCTTCTGTCTTTTTGTCTTTTTTATCCATGAGAAGAAGGTCTAATATTAAAGCTCCTGTATAAAAAATCACGTTGTAATTTGATTTTTTTTACAGGTACAGGTATCCTCTTATTGGAATGTCGGGCATTAAATGTGGGTATTTCTTCCCACGGAATTATGATCTTTTTAGGTTACATGGGAGTTATAAATAGGAAACGCATGTTGCAAATTGTTCGTATCCCATATTTATTTTTGTTCTTCCCAACACTTTCAAATTGTTGGTTGCCCTTGTCTCGAGAAAGAGAAAGGGGGGGGGGGGAATGGAAGAAAATTTTGGTTCTCTCTTAAAAAAGTGTGAAACTATTTTTTGCACTAGTTTTAGGAACAATAAATCAAAAACATCTATTTGGATTATTCGGCTTGATGATGAGTATTTAAAACAAACAAAAAGGTAAAAAAATAAGTTATGACAATAATCAATAGAAAATGAGAATAAAAATGAAAAATGAGAGAAAGAAACTGAAGATGTTCTTGCCTTTTATTTTAGAAATAAGTTCGATGTAAATATGTCTTGAAAGTTTTAGCAAAGTAACAAAGTTGTCTTGGAAGTTTTTTCGAGTTTAATGTATCCTAAAAATTTCAAAACGTAGCAATGTTGTCTTATTCTGTTAAAAAATAAATGTTGACCGTTTAAAAATTGATGTTGACTATTTTTTAGAACTATTGAATCAGAAGTATCAACACTCTCTAAGTTTTGTGTATTATTCAGTAGAAAACATTACAATATATAGGCTTAAGAGTGAGCCATTAAATGAGATAATCATGCAATTACATTAAATGATAATTACCCTAATCAGATTACTACAAATTAGGAATAATAAAGAGTCAATCAATCAGAGAGATTCATGGGATCTTGATTCTGATTCTGATTTCCATCACTCCCCCTAAAGATGGAGGATATATATCAATCATTCTCAGCATGCATCAAAACCCTTCAAATTTAGCTTTGATTAGTGGTTTTGTCATTATATCTGCAATCTGATCTGCAGATCGTATGCAGGATAGATTCATGATGCCTGCTTCAACGCTTTCATTAATAAAGTGACTGTCTATCTCAACATGGTTCAATTCGATCATGATAAACAATAATCTTTGTCATTTCAATGCTAGCCTTGTTATCACACCAGAGTTGCATGGGTCACTCATATGGAATTCCCAACTCTGTCAATAGCCTGATAACCCAAAGTCATTCACATACTCCTTCGTTAACGGCACTTAACTTTGCTTCAACACTACTTTTTGAAACCATAGTTTGTTTCTTACTTTTCCACGTAACCAAATTTCCCCACACATATGTGCAGTATCCTAAGGTTGACCTCCTATTCTCTCTATCTCTTGCATGGTCTGCATTGGTGTAGATTTTGATGTTTCTAGGAGTGTATTTCTTAAAGAATATTCCTCTTCCAAGATTAAACTTTAGATAGCTTAGAATTTTGTACACAGTTTCTATGTGCTTTTCTTGTGGCTAATACATGAATTGACTTATTATTCCAACTGCATAGCTAATATCTGGATGCATGTGGGTTAAGTATATTAGCTTCCCTACAAGTCTTATGTATTGTTCTGAGTTAACTGGGACACCATTTGGTTTGATCTCTAGAAAAACATTCATGTTTCATGTAACAGATCTCGAGTGTACTTCCATTGGGATACGTTGATGTCCTTTTTGGTTCTTGCCACTTCCATACCCCAGAAGTATCTCATTTGACCTAGATCCTTTACCTAGAATTCATTTGACAGGTTCCTTTTTAGTTGAGCAATAGAATCTTCATCGTTCTCTGTAATAACTATGTCATCAACATAGATAATCAGAATAGTGACTCTCCCATTGTCATGCTTGATAGACAACATGTCATTTTCTTGCCCCTGTTTATACCCAAGTTTCTTTATTACCTTGGTGAACTGTCTGAACCATACCCTTAAAGATTGCTTTAGCCCATACAAAGACTTGTTGAGTTTATAAACTGAGTTGTTTGGAGCTAGTACTCCATCTGGGATCTCCATGTAAACCTCTTCCTCCAAGTCACCATTAAGAAATGCATTCCTAACATCCAGCTAATGTAGTAATCAATCCATGTTAGCTGCAATTGACAACAATCATTGGATTGTATTGAATTTAGCTACTGGGGCAAAGGTTTCCTGGTAATCAATTTCATAAGTATGAGTATACCCTTTTGCGACCAATCTTGCCTTGTATTTGTTGATACTTCCATTAGGATTGAACTTCAGAGTAAAGATCGACTTGCATCCTACCGGTTTCTTTCCTATCGGAAGAGCTGTGATTTCCTATATTTTATTTTCCTCAAGTGCCTTTAACTCTTCTTCTATAGCTTGCTTCTAATTCGAATAAGCCATATCTTGTTGGAAAGTATTTGGAATTTTAATATGTGCACTGTTTACAACAAAACTCTGTATCTTTGCAGAGAGATTACCATATGAGACAAATCGTTAAATTGGATGCTGAGTACAAGATCTTACCCCTTTTCTAAGTACAATAGGCCAGTCCAACTTTTCAAGATCTAATCCCAAATTAGAGTCATAATCGTTCCTTCAAGTGTAAGAGATATTTCTATTATTATCTTCCTGAGATTGTTGCCTGGACTCTCCTTCGGATCTACCTTCTATATCCATCCTCGAACTGACCTCAACATGTATTTCCAATTCATTAGGTGTAGGTTCAGGTTGAGGTAGAACAAGTTTAGGTTAGTTGGATGGAAGAGTGGTATAAGGAGGTGATGATGATAAGGCATTAGGGACTAGTGGCAAGGTATTAATGTTATCAGGGACTTTGGAAGTGGGATCATGTGAAATTAGCCATTCAATATTTGAGTGCTCCCCCTGAATGGATAATTTGGGATAATAAGTGTCCTCCTTATAAAATACAACATCTTTAGAGGCGAACAATTTCTTTGAGGTAGGGAAGTAACACTTATACCCTATTTGAGTGGAGGAGTAACCAAGAAATATTCACTTTTGGGCTCGGGCTTCAAATTTGCTTCAATCATGTTTATGAATGAAGACAACACAACCAAACACCTTTTAGGGTAATGGGTTGATAAGAGGACAATTGGGAAATGTTTCAAGGAGTTTTTGAATGGGAGTAGCATAGTTAAAGACTTTTAAGGGCATTCAATTGATTAGATAGGTAGTAGTTAGGACTGCATCATCCCAGGAGACCGTAGGTACATTTTGTTCCATTAGTAAAGTTCTTGTTACCTCCAATAAGTTGCGGTTTTTGTGCTCAACAACCCTGTTTTGTTGAGGTGTGTAAGGATAGCAAGTTTGGTGATGAATTCCTTGCTAATCAAGAAACTCCTTAAAGGTTCTACGCAAGTATTCCCTAGCATTGTCACTCCAGAGGACCTTGATAGAAGTTTTAAACTGATTTTTCACAAAGGTATAGAAGCTCTAGGAAACCTTGTGTTAGTGTCAACGGTTTCACCCAAGAGGGAGGTGAATTGGGTGATATTAAAAATTTAAAAATCACAATTAAAAAACTTAATCAAAAGATAAGAGTTGGAGAATTTTTTTCGAAGTGTACACTGGAGTTTATACTGGTTTGATCTTAACCTCTTGACCTACATCCAGTCCTTAGAGCCCTTTAGAGATACTTCTAAAATTCGATGGGTTCTTGGCACCATAGTACAAGTAAGTTCCTCAATAGGACACTCACTCCCTCTTACACTTTGTAAGCTAATACCCTCACTCAAGATCCCACTACCTTGAGATTCTCTTTACAAGAGTAATGAATAAGTTTGTAAAATCTCTCTCAAAGAGTTGATAAATGAATATTAAAGAACAATAGGAATATCAAAGAATATCAAAAATAAACAGAGCACTTTAGTTGCTCCATTTTGAATGCTTCCGTATTTATAGGTAAGATGAATTTAATGACTATTTGAGAGCAATCAAATTTGTTCGTTAGAGAGTAAATGTAGCCATTAATGAAAGAGTGTTTCTGTTGGTTATTTCTACTATGCATTTAATGATTTTGACAAGATTTTTCTATTTTTAGATTTTGAAGTTAATCCGTAGATTAAGCACCTGAAACTTATACATAAATGTAATTAGTAACATTTAGTAGTATAAAAAGTTAGGGTGTTAATTATGATGTATAAAATAGGTATTAAGATTATTGAGACACTAATTAGAAGAGTCTGATGAACACTCACTCAAGTATGATTTAGAATTACTCGATCCCTTATCACTCAAGTGCTTACTCTGTCACTCGAGTGTTCAAGTGATCTTGTGTTGATAATCACTAGCGAGTAACTTGATAGTAATGTTTGTGAAAATGAATATCACTCAAGTGCATATTCATTTACTCGAGTGATCTTCCATATGTTCTGTAAGAGTTAAGTTTAATCACTACCGAGTGACCTACAAGTGATTTATATCACTCGAGTGCTTAAGTGATTACTCGAGTGATCTTTACTTCATATTTTTCAGCACTTTCATATCACTTGCAAGTGATCATGGATCACTCGAGTGATTTCCTTAATCACTCGAGTGATCTTCATTACAAGATCACATCACCTCAGGATCATTTGTGAGTGACCCACAAGTGATTAACATAACTAAAGTGATTATCACATCACTCGAGTGATATTGTCTTTATTACACAGGTGACAGAATGTATCACTCAAGTGCACAGTTCTGTCACTCAAGTAATCTGTTTCATCATATCACCAACTCTCATGTCACTTACAAGTGATGGTCATCACTTGAGTGATTTAGTCTCTGAAACTTTCACAGGTTCTGATCACCATCAAGTAACTTGCTGAAATCCTAGTAGTGAAGTCACATCACTCAAGTACATACAATATCATTCAAGTGATCCTCTTTTATTAACTTTAGTTCTTACTTGGCTATCACTCGAGTGCTAAAACCATCACACGAGTGATTTCTCCAAGATAGAGAAAGTCACTATAGAGTTCTACTTTCTACTGTTAAAAAATGTTTAATCATCACTCAAAGTTTGTATTATCAAAATTTATTTAATTATCAATGTTTGTTATCATCAAAACATTATGAGAGCTAACATTCTCTCCCTTTTGATGATGATAAAACTTAAATATTTAGTTTTGAAAGATTTTTGTAAAGTGATCAAAACAAGTAAAAGACCAGTATGGATTTAAACTAGTAATTGACTATAACTTAAAGAAAGCTAGTTTGATATCCAAAGACAAAAGGTTAAGAATGAGATATATCATGAACAAAAAGGAACAGTGCAACGTATATCATAAATAGAAAAACACACCACACAATGCATAATCAATCATAGTACATAATCAATCAGTTATAGAACCCCCAACACTATTTTCCTCCTTTTGGTCATCAACAGAAAGGGTGAAAGAGGAAGGAAAGGTAATATCAGAAGGTGGAGAAGGATTTGTATGAAGTGGAGCAAGTAGTGGAATAGGATCTCCATTAGAGGAAGAATGAGAATGATTGTAAGGGACAATAGCGGTCATGGGATCAAAAGAGGAGTGATCAAGGGAATGTAAGAGAGGAAGGCAAAATATTCTCTTACTCAGTGATAGGATTAGGATCATACCCAAGAACATTAGGGGTGGTCGCCTAATCAAGAATTACAATCTCTTCAGTATAAGAAGTGGAGTCAGAGTGGTGAGATCTCTCAGGGGAGGAGTGAGATAGAGACAGAAGAATGTGATCTCATGAGGTAGGTTTTCAGCTAGGATAGTATCAAAGAAAAGCGTGGTGGAAGGATGGTCAATGGGAGTATCAAGAAGAGTAGTGGTGGTGTTAGGGATAGGTATGGTAGTATCAGGGACAGTAGTGGTGGTAATAGGAGTCCAGGGATAGGAATGTTAATATGTGACCTTATCATCTCCTCTACTCTCTATAGTTTGACCATTTGGGCTGCATAAAGATCAAATAGCTGTTTGAAGTTATGGTTTGAAGCCTCCATCAAGACTCTGACCTGGTAATCCACCTGATTGACCAAGTGAGTGTTAGACTTCTTGACTTCCTTAATTGCACCCTTGAGAGAGTCCTCGATGGTAATCTACCTGAATGGTGGCCCCTATGAAAGAAGGACCTAGAGAACCATCCTTAGAGGATTGAGCCTTATCTTCTCTGGAAGTGGATGGCTCTATTCTCTTGGTCTTCTTCTTGGGCTGAGGCTACGATTGATCATTATGATCTCCAAGTGGCTATGTAATACCCATTCGTCCCAGCTACACCTTCCTAAACTTAGGAATCCTTACAATCTCTTCACTATAAATCAAATGCCAAATATTGTGCAGTGTGAGAAAGTAAGAGACCAACTCAGGAAAGGGTATCATAGTAGTCCTAGTAGAGTGAAATCTGAATCTCTTCATTTTCTGAAAGATAAGATCCCTAACATTCGTCCTTTCCTGAGACAAAATAGATGCCATCATCAGATAATCCTTCCTAGTGATATAAGAGAAGTTCCTGGCTTTGTTCACCATACTTTGAGAGTGAATGTAGAATACCACTTTGTGTATGTTACTCATTACCTTGGAGTAAGTGTAAGTGGTCCAACTGGCTCCCCTAGCTTAAGTATCTCATATATCTAATTGGCATAGAACTCTCTGAATGGCCTAACAGAAACTTCCTCAATCCCAAGATAAGTGTTGATCAGATCTACATATAACATAATCTTTTGACCCCTCATTGTAGTCTCAATCCTCTCCTCTGTAACTATGCCCTGATCATTATACTCATATGTTATCTTCATATTACAGTAAAAAGTCTTGACTACAGTAGGGCAATATGATGTCCTAATACTTAACCAGGGCTTATATTGTCCTAAATATGGATATAAGTCTAAGTTGAAATCCTTCTTAAGTACTGCTAAATCAACATAGACTATAGGAAATAATGATCTTTTTGCAAATTCAGAGTCATAAGCACCTTGGTTGACTACCTTTAACTCCCTTGTATTGAAATTAGGAGGTGTGTCACCAATTCTTCCTCCCTTGCTATCTGAGATTGTGAAGGCACAAATGAGATTGAGGGACTCAATGTAGCATGGCTTGTTGTAGCCTGCTGTGAAAGAGAACTATATTTGGACTTCTTAGAAATGGTGCTCTCAGAAGTGATCTTCCTGACTACAGAATCAAGTTTTGCCCTGAAAATCCTATCCTGGATGTTAGCCTCTGTCTATGAGACCTCCTTCTCTTTCCCTTTGCTTGGAGAAATGACTTGGACATTGATCTAGTCTCTCTTGGCTCCTGAATAACAATGCCCTTTGCCTTCGGCTTTGGTTTGGGAGGATCGGAATCACAAACCTTTGGCTTGTACTTTAGACTCTTGGAAGACTTGGAGGTTTCCTGCTTCTTGGGTAAGTGTGGAGGAGATTCATCTCTGTCGACATTCAATCTCTTTGTTCTTGCCATATGAGTTGATGGTCAGAGAATTCAGAGGTTAGGGTTACACAATGGCTTTGAGAGAAGAATAAAGAGTAGAAGAACAACCGATTAAAAGATTTGAGAAGGTTAATTAGTGCCATTGAGGCTTAGCTGTTATAATGATTGAGAGTTGGAAGGTTTGGATTTTGAGAGAGTGGAAGTGATTGAGAGAAAATGATCGAGTGTCAAGAGTGAGAGTAAAAGTGAGAGTGAGAGTAAGAGTTCTGAAATGATACAATCTGACTTCTCATAAGTTTGCACTTGAGTGATTTGTGAGAAATCACCTTCACTCAAGTGATCTTTTAAGTTACTCGAGTGATTTCCTTTAAGTGCACAGAGATATGAAAAACAACTTCACTCGAGTGATGATGTTACCTCACTTGAGTGCGTACTATGAGCACTCGAGTCCCTTTACTTTGAGAATGAAAGTTCTACGTCACTCAAGTGCTGATTTCCTTCACTTGAGTGCTTTCTTAAATCAGTGGTTGTTGTGTTTTGCTTCTCTCTTATCACTCGAGTGATTGGCTATCACTTTCATAATCACTCGAGTTATTCTTGTAGGTGATCCCTTCTCGCTAGCAACAAAAAAAAGAAACTGGAAAAAAAAGGTGATCCCTTCTCTGTTTATCTTTGTTTTTTAGCGCAAGAATGGAGGATCCTGTGAAACAAATATCTAGGAACTTCGATGCTTAAATTATTTAACAAATCATCAAAATATACTTAAAAATTAATTAAAATGAAAGGAATCACTTACAATTCATTGAGGTTTACCATTCCCAATTCTCTTCTTATGTATAAAAATTGGTCATTTGCCAAAGGTTTGGTGAAAATGTTTGCTATTTGGAGCTGTGTAGGAATGAAGACCACTTTGACATCTTTCTTTTGTACATGAACCCTTATTAAATGATGTCTCACATGAATATACTTGGTTCATGAGTGTTGAAATGGATTCTTTGCCAAGCTTATTGTGCTAGTATTATCACAGTAGATGGGAATTTCTTTCAGATGAATGCCCAATTCTGAAGTTGTTGTTTTAGCCAGAGTACTTGTGTACAACAACTTGAGACAACAACATACTCAGCTTCCATTGAAGATAATGACACAATATTTTGTTTATTATAGAACCATAATACTATTGAGCTACCAAGGAATTGACATTGTCTGTTGGTGCTTTTTCTGTTAGTTTTATAGCCTCTACGATCAGAGTGTGAGTAGGCAACCACACATTCATTTCCTCCTTTTGGATACCATATTCCCAATTCAACCTTATTACCAAGATATCTAAATTTTTTTTGACGGTTTCAACATGAGACTCTTTGGGTACCGATTAGTATCTTGCACATATACCAACACTAAATTGGATGTATAGTAGTGATCCAATAAGCACCAATCATGATTGTTAAACTCATTGGAGTGTCTGCTCCATTAGCTTGATCCATCCCAAATTTCTTTAATAGTTCTTTAAGGTATTTGGTTTGAGATATGAATATGCCATTCTTCTTTTGTTTGATTTGAAATCTAAGGAAGAAGGTCAGTTCTTCCATCATAAACATCTCAAACTCCCCCTTCATTGTGTCAGAATACTCTTTACACAGATCATTAGTATAACTAAATATAATATCATCAACATATATTTGTACAATTAATATATCATTTCTCTTGTGTTTGATGAACAATGTTGTACCTACCTTTCCTTGGACAAACCCTTGGTTAATGAGAAATTTACTAAGCCTTTCATACCAAGCTCTTGGAGCTTGTTTTAGACCATAAAGAGATTCCTTAAGCTTATAGACATTTCCAGGTTTAGATACATCTAAGAACCCAGGGGGTTATTCTACATATACTTCTTCCATGATGTATTCATTTAAAAAGGCACTTTTGACATCCATTTGATAGAGTTTGAATCCCTTGATGCATGCAAAGGCTAAGAGTACTTGTATTGCTTCCAATCTGGCTACTGGAGCATATGTTTTCTCATAATCAATTACTTCTTCCTAATTATAGCCTTTAACCACCAGTCTTGCCTTGTTTCAAACAATGATTGTGGATTCATCAAGTTTGTTCTTGAATACCCATTTAGTGCCAATAACGGGATGATCATTAGGCTAAGGCACCAAATCCCAAACTTGATTTTTTTTTCAAATTGATTAAGTTTGTCTTGCATTGCTATCACCCCAATCATTGTCTGATAGGGCTTTATCAATGTTACAAGTTACTAATTCAAAGATAAAGGTAGATAAGCTTACTTCATTAAGAATTTTATTCCTAGTCTTTATTCCCTCATTTATGTCACTTATGACTTTGATAGATGAGTCTTATTATATTTCCTAGCTCTAAGTTGACTCTAGTTGAGAGGTTCATTATCATCCTCAAGTTTGTTAGCTAAGGAGGTAGGTGTTTTAGAAGCAATTTGATTATCTTCTTGAACGACCACTTCTGGTTCACCATCTAAGGGTTTGGCTAGAGGCTTATTTTCAGCAAACACAACATGTATGGATTCTTAAACAACACAATTTCATTTATTGAAAACTCTATAAGCTTTACTTCTATTAGAATATCCTAAAAATATACCTTTGTCGACCTTATGATTAAATTTACCTAAGTTGTCTCTGCCATTGTTATGAATGAAACACTTGTAGCCAAATATGTGTAGATGAGCAAGATTTGGTTTTCTTCCTTTATAGAGCCCATAGGGTGTCCTTCTAAGCTTTGATATGATCTAAGCTATGTTGGAGATATAGCTTGCAGTGCTTATTGCATCAACCTAGAAGACTAGTGAAACATTCTTCTCGTTAAGCATGGCTCTGGCCATTTTTGTAAGAACACTATTCTTCCTTTCCACCACCCCATTTTGTTGTGGTGTTCTTGGAGCAAAGAAGTTGTGATCAATGTTGTTTGTGCCACAATAATCTTCAAAGGCTTGACTCTCAAATTCTCCTCCATAATCTATTCTAATAGTTGCAATGAATATATCTTTATCATTTTACACTTGCTTGGTAAAAACAACAAACTTACTAAAAGTTTCATCTTTTGAAGAAAGAAAAATGGTCCATGTAAATCTAGAAAAGTAATCAACAAAGACCAATGTATATAAGTTGCCACCAAGACTTTTAACTCTTGTTGGTCCAACTAAATCCATATGGAGTAGTTGAAGTAGTCTCTTAGTTGTGACTTTCTTTTTGGATTTAAATGAAGATTCTATTTGTTTACCCTTTTAACAAGCATCATAGACTAAATCATTTTTGAAATATAATTTGAGTAAATCAATTACTAAATCATTTTTGAGTAATTTGCCTATTGGTGCATGTTGACATGAGCAAGTCTCTTATGCCATAGCCAATTTTCACCGGTGTTACTTAGAAAACAATTTTCAAAAACATTATTATTTATATCAAGAATGTAGTAGTTACCTTTCCTTATTGCTCTAATCTTGACTTTAAGATCTTTCTTCTTAATTTGAAGATCCTTCTTGCACAATTTTCAGAAACATCATTGTTTATATCAAGAGTATAACAGTTACCTTCCCTTGTTGCTTTAATCTTGAGTTTAAGATCTTCCTTCTTAATTTGAAGATCCTTCTTGCATAATTTTCAGAAACATTATTGTTCATATCAAGAGTATAATAGTTACCTTCCCTTGCTTTAATCTTGAGTTTAAGATCTTTCTTCTTAATTTGAATATCCTTCTTGCTTACTATGAGATATTCTTCTGAGTCAAATATGACCTGTTAGCTCTCATAATGTTTTTATGATAACAAATCTTGATATCTAAGTATATTTTGACAAGTAAGAACGATGATAGAAAGTTGAATTGATAATTCAAGATACTCGAGTGAAGTTTTATCACTCGAGTAATGTTAGTGCTTATGAAAAAACTTAAATCACCAAGTCACTTGGGTGATGATTTCCCACTTCAAGTGATTTGAAAGCAGAAAAGTGAAACTCTATGGTGATATTCTCTACCTTTAGAGAATCACTCAAGTAATGGTCTTAGCACTTGAGTGATGGCCAAATAAGAACCAAGATTATCAAATAGGATCACTAGAGTGATGAAGCTTCACTTTAAAAAAAATTCAATAAGTCACTCGATAGTGATCAGATCAAGAAAAGAGTTCAAAGAAAAAATCACTCGAGTGATATTGTAAGCACTCGAGTGATGGCAATCACTTGCAAATCACCTGCAAGTCACTTGCAAGTGATCTGAGAGTTTTGTGATCTTATGAAAAAGATCACTTAAGTTACAGAATGGTGCACTTGAATGAAATACTTTGTCACCTATGCAATAAAGAAAAAAACAATCGTGTGATGTGATGATCACTCAAGTGATGTCAATCACTTGCAAGTCACTTATAAGTGATCCTAAGGTAATGAAGATCCATGAAGATCACTCAAGTGATTGAGAAAATCACTCAAATGATCCATGATCACTTGCAAGGCACTTGCAAGTGATCTGAAAGTGCTGACTCGAGTGATATGAATTACTTGCAAGTTACTCAGTAATATTAAGCTTAACTCTTACAAAACATATGAAAGATCACTAGAGTGAATAAATATGTACTCAAGTGATATTCATTTTCACAAACATTACTACTAAGTCACTTGCTAGTGATAATTAGCATAAGATTACTTGAACATTAAAGTGACAAAGTAAGTACTCGAGTGATAAGAGACCACTGATATTGAGTCACACTCGAGTGAATGTTTTTCGGAACTTAGAATCAACGTCTCGATAATTTTGATAGATATCATAAACATTCTAATTAACAACATAATCTCTTATGGTACTTTCAAATGTTACTAATCCAACTTATATATAAGTTTCAGGTGTTTAACCTTTGGATTAGCTTCGAGATTTCAAAAAGTAAAATATTGCCAGAAGCATTAAATACGAAGTAGCCTCAATCAACCCGAACACTCTCTTTCATCAATGGCTACATTTAATCTCTAACAGATATATTTGAATGCTCTCAATGGTCATTAAAGACATTATACCTATAAATATAAAAGCATTCAAGACTGAGCAACCAATAAACAACAAAATCAATTCTATGCATTAAGTGCTCTGTTTCTTTATGATATTCTCTAATATTCTTATAGTTCTTCAGTATTCATTTATCAACTCTTTGAGAGAGACTTTACAACCTTATTCATTACTCTTGTAAAGAGAATCTCAAGGTAGTAGGACCTTGAGTGAGGGTGTCAGCTTACAAAGTGTAAGAGGAAGTGAGTGTCCTGTCCAGAAACTCTCTTGTACTAAGGTGCCAAGAATCCATCGAATCATGGAAGTATAATGAAAATCTTAGAGGCATTCTAAGGACTGGACGTAGGTTAAAATGTTAAGACCAAACTAGTATAAACTCCGGTATACACTCAATTCACCCCCTTATCTTTTGATTGAATTTCTTAATTGTGATTTTTAAATTTTTAATATCACTCAATTCACCCCCTCTTGGGTAAAACCATTGACACTAACATTTGGTATTAGAGTCTAATCTTCTTGTTCCAGGCTTAACATCTTAAAAAGGATCCCATGGTGAGTATGGGTGAATGAATTCTACCAGATGGTGCCTCTATCACTAGACCACCTGGCTTTTGTGGAGAACACTTCACCTTTAGGAAGGCAAAATTCAAAGTGTTTGTAATGGACACTAAATATAGGGTATGTCAGGTGATTCAAGATGAAGATTATATGCCAATGAAAATTGTGGATGATGTTACAATTCCAAAAACACCAGCAGAGTTCGATGACAATGATAAGAAACTTGTAACACTCAATAGTAAGGAAATAATTATGATTCTAAGTGCCTTAAATCAAAAAGAGTATTTTAGAATTTGTACACCTCCTTCTGCTAAGGATATGTGTCAAGCTTTGGAAATAGCTCATGAAGTTGTTGGGATTGAACATACACGTAACGAAATAATTTAAATTTTATAAGTATTTCAATCCCAATCGTGGATCTATCAATGACATCTAAACCGAGTAGTTAGAATAGTACCTCTATGTTTTTTCGCTTTTTCGATCTCTAGGAGCCAACTGCACGAACCAACTCCCTCTACTGGTATCCACACGAACAAGACCCAATACTGGCAGCGTGCTAGCGCCTCCAAAATTCCTCTCTAGGGTTTTCTCTTGCGGCTCTATAATACGTCCTTGATGGTTAGGGTTCTCTAACCCTACGTCTTATAACTTATGTGAGCTATATTAGATCTTCAAAATTAATCTTAATTAATTTTGAAATTCAAATTCAATTAAATAAATTTGATTTAATCAATTTGTCTAACATATTTAATCTAAACTATTTATTTAATCCGAATAAAGAGCCAACAGATTTAATTTATCTTTATAAATTAAATCTAAGATATGATATATGTATTAGCTTTTTTTATTTAATTTATATCAAATAAATTAAATATAAAACTAACACATCATAATAATATTATTATCTATATATAATATTATTATTATTATTTCGAATTTATATCATATATATATATATATATAAATAATTCGTCCACCCTAGATTAAACATTGTATTCATTGAATCTTAGACACATCTTAGATTCAATGAATCTGAACATTATAGCTCATGTTGGGCTATTCTTGTGTGCGACCCTGTAGGCCCATATGAAGTTGGCAGTGGGCCAATAACTGTACTAGCCCACAAGTCGCAAGCGGCCTCTAGCAAGACATTATGACTACCCAATACACATAAGGATCATTAATACGATGCAAACTGTCATATAACCAAGTCACTTCCCTTTTGTCACATGATATTTTGGTCAAGGATGTGGCATGGATAATGTCATCCTCTTGTTCTTGACCATTACTTTCCTGATTCCTAAGTAGTCTGATAATAGAAATGGAAACTCCTTTCTATCACAGTATGTCCATACATTTCTCAGACTCACTCATCGAGGGGCCCAGTAATATCTTTATACTAATGTGAAGGACAAATTCCATCTTGATCATTCACATTCCTCTGCATGAAAACCCCTAAGCCCGATTGTAGCCTTTATCATCACCCGATCAAAAGTGACTTTTGACTAGGTAAAAACTTAGCAACTCTCATGGAGGAATTCATGATGATCTCATGTTAGAGGGTATTGTGATGTGGTTATATATGAGATAAGCTTATGACTTAATCCATACAGCTTTCTCATAGCGGATCGGTCTAGCACCTTGTACTCCTACAAGTGCCCAAGACTTCGATTCGTATCTACATACCTCATCAAAGTCATAATGGTCTTATTTCATTTTTGCTCCCGCATAGATAACCGACCAGGGACATTTAGGATAATCCTTACGATTCATCCAAGGATACTGTTATCATAATAAACATGTGAATGATATGATAATAAAATTGAGAAATTCATTAAATAACAATAATGTCAAAAGTACAATGATTGACCCCTAGGGCACAATTTCCAACATCCTCCCACTTACACTAGGTACAATCATTAATTTGCCTAATTCCTATTATCCTAACATGACGCTCATGTTTTGCTTGCGCAAGCGGTTTGGTAAGAGGATCAGCAACATTATCTTCTCCTGGTACTTTGTATATTTTGATATCACCTCTATCATTGATTTCTCTGATAAGATGAAATCGCCTGTGTATATGCTTGGTCTTTAGATGCGACCTGGGCTCCTTGGCCTACACAATAGCACCGCTATTGTCACAGAACAAATCAATTGGATTTGAGATGATAGGCACCACCCCTAGTTCAATAATGAACTTTCTGATCCAAACGACTTCCTTAGTTGCATCTAATGCAGCTATATACTCAGCTTCTGTTGCAGAATATGCTACAGTGCTACTTAGAGCTCTTATAGCTTACTGCACTACCATTCAAAAGGAATATATATCCAGATTGCAATCTAAGATCATCTTGGTCAGTTTGGAAACTCGCATCTATGTAACCAGTTATACAGAGCTCATCATCCAAACCACCATATACCAAGAATAAGTCCTTAGTCCTTCTTAAGTACTTTATGATATTCTTGACAGCAGTCCAATGACCCTCACCAGGATCTTGTTGATATTTGCTGGTCATACTTAAGGAAAATGAGACATTCGGTCGAGTACATAGCATGGCATGCATGATGGATCCAATGACTGAGGCATATGGAACCTTGCTCATTCAATCTCTTTGATCATGTGTACTAGGACACATATCCTTGTTGAGATGGATGCCATAAGACATGGGCATGTAACCCCTTTTTGAATCCTGCATACTAAACCTATGCAGTATCTTGTCTATATATGTGCTTTGACTTAGACCTATTAACTTCTTGGATCTATCTCTATAAATCCTGATCCCTAGGATGTAAGTGGCTTTGCCTAAGTCTTTCATCGAAAAAGATTTCCTAACCAAGACTTGACACTCTGCAAGGTAGGAATGTCATTCCCAATGAGTAGGATGTTATCTACATAATGCACTAGAAATACAACTGTGCTCCCACTAACCTTCTTGTAAACATAAGGTTCATCGATGTTTTGAATGAATCCAAACTCTTTGACTACTTCATCAAAACCATGATTCCAACTCCACAATGCTTGCTTCAATCCATAAATGGATCGTTGAAGCTTGCATATCTTACCAGAGTCCTCTAAACGCACAAAACCTTCAGGTTGTGTCATGTACACATCCTCAAGGAGCTTTCCATTAAGGAAGGCTATTTTGACATCCATCTACCATATTTCATAGTCATAATATGCTAATGGCAAGAAGGATTCTGATTGATTTGGCCATTGCAACTGGGGAAAAGGTTTCATCAGTCTACACCATGTGTTTGAGTGAATCCTTTTGCAACCAGTCGTGCCTTGAAGACATTTTCTTTGCCATCCATGTCGGTTTTTTCTTTAAAAACCCACTTGCACCCGATGGTTTTTACACCTTCAGGTAGATCAACTAAGGTCTATACCTGATTGTCGTACATGGATTGCATTTAAGACTTCATGGCATTAAGCCATTTGTCAGAGTTTGGTCCCGCTATGGCTTCTTGATAGGTGGTTGGCTCATTATTTCAATGAGCAACACATCACGACTTCCAGTAATCAGAAATCCATATCTTTGAGGCTGTTGCCGTGTCCTATCAGACCTTCGTAGGCCTTGTCTTACTTGAGGAGGCTCAGCAACTTGTGGTGAGTCTTCTCTTTTTCCATCTGTGGTTCTATGCTATCTTGTGACTCTCGAACTTCTTCGAGATGTACCTTGCTCCAACTGGTTCTTTTAGAAATAAACTCTCTTTCTAGAAAGATACCGTTTCGGATAATAAACACTTTGTGATCGGTGGGATTATAGACATAATATCCCTTCATTTCCTTAGGATACCCCATAAAAAGGCATTTTGAGGATCTGTGTGATAATTTATCAGAGGCTTGTTGTTTAACATAAACCTCACATCCCCAAATTTTGAGAAAAGACAAACTAAGTTTCTTCCCAATCCATATCTCATATGGTGTCTTTTCAACTACCTTAGATGGAACACGATTTAGTATGAACGCAACTGTTTCTAGGGTATGGCCCCAAAAGGATGGTGGAAGATCTGTTTGACTCATCATAGATCGAACCATATCTAACAGTGTTCGATTCCTCCACTCAGAAACGCCATTCCATTGTAGTGTTCCTGGAAGAGTGAGTTGTGAGATTATTCCACAACTCTTAAGATGGTTAATAAACTCTTGGCTCAAATATTCACCACATTGATCAGATCGAAGCGCTTTAATTGTTTTGCCAAGTTGGTTTTGTACTTCATTTTGGAAAATTTTGAACATTTCAAAAGATTCAGATTTATGTTTCATTAGATAGACATATCCAACAACAATAACAACAACAAAGCCTTTATCCCACTAGGTGTGGTCGGCTACATGGATCGCACGACGCTATTGTACTCTGTCAAAAACCATAGATTTCGATATATTATTAATTAGAAGGTCTCTCTCTATGACCTCATTGAGCGTTCGTTTCGGCCTTCCTCGACCTCGTCTAATAGGACTCCATCCTGCTTGATCCATCCTTCTCACCGGAGCATTCAAAGGCCTACGTTGAACATGTCCAAACCACCTCAAACGATTTTCTACCATATTTTCTTCAATAGGAGCCACTCCCACTCGTTCACGTATATGAGTATTATGAATCTTGTCTTTTCTTGTATGGCCACTCATCCATCTCAACATCCTCATTTCAACGACTCCCATTTTATGCTCATGTTGTCCCTTTAAAGCCCAACATTCACTACCATATAGCATTGTTGGTTTATAGCAGTCCGATAGAACTTTCCTTTTACCTTATTAGGTACTTTACGATCACAGATAACTCCAGTAGCTTTTCTCCATTTATACCATCCGTCCTGAATTTTGTGATCGACATCTCCATCAATTTCACCATCTTGTTGTATAATTGATCCCAAATATCTAAATTTTGTCACTTATGAGATGACTTACCCTCTCAATTTAACTTCCACTTCCCTTTGGCTTTGTCTTTTATCAAACTTGCAATGCATATATTCAGTTTTGTTCCTACTAAGAAGAAAGCCCCTCAATTCCAAAGTCCGTCTCCATATCTCAAGTTTAGAATTAATATCTTCTCTGGATTCAGCCAACAGAACTATATCATCTGTAAAAAGCATGCATGTAGGGATCTCCTCCTTTATAGGCTCAGTTAGAACATCTATCACTAGGTTGAACAAATAAGGACTCAACGTTGATCCGTGATGTAGTCCAATCCTTATAGGAAAGTCCTTTGTAACACCTCCAGGCGTTCTAACATTGGTTGTAACCCCCTCTAACATTGGTTGATATAAGCAACCCTCACCCCCTTCTTTTCCAAGACTTTCCAAAGTACATCTCTTGGCACCCGGTCATACGCTTTTTCCAAATCAATAAAGACCATATGCAAATCCCTTCCTTTGCTCCTATACTTTTCCATTAGCCCCCTTAATAAATAAATCACTTTTGTTGTAGACCTTCCTGGCATGAATCCAAATTGGTTTTCAGCGATATCCGTCTCCAACCTTAATCTGTGTTCAATCACTTTTTTCAACAATTTCATTGTATGACTCATTCATATCTACTAAAATCATCGATAAATGTAATAAAGTACATATAACCTCCTCTGGCAATTGTATTAAGTGGTCCATATACACCTATATGTATGAGGCCCAATAGATCAGTGGCCCTCTCACTGTGCCTAGTAAAAGGCGCCTTCGTCATCTTCCCCAATAAACAAGATTCACATATATCAATTGATTCAAAATCATATGAGTTAAGAAATCCATCTTGATGGAGTTTAGAAATGTGTTTCTCTTTTATATTGCCTAGAAGACAATGCCATAGGTATGTCAGATTCAAATCGTTTGACTTGATCCTTTTGGTAGTTATGTTATAGATATTTCCATTATTGGGATGTTTTAAGTTTAAAATATAATGATCAACATGCAGATCACCATTATCATAAAAAATGTCATTACGATAAATATAACATTTACCATTCCCAATAATGGAAGTATAACCTTCCTTATCCAAATAAGAAAGAGAAATAATGTTACTACTCAAAGCAGGAACATAAAAGCAATTGTTCAAAACTAACAAAAGTCCAGTGGGCAGAACTAATTCATAAGTGCCTACAACTAAAGTAGAAACTCTTGCTCTGTTTCCAACTCGTAGGTCCACTTCGCCCTTCTTCCATTTTCTACTGTCCTTGAGACCCTGCACATTTATACAAATGTGAGAACCACACGCAGTATCTAATACCCATGTAGAGGAAGTAGAAAAATGAATGTATATAACATAAATATCTGAAGAGATAGCCCTACTATCCTTCTTATTCTTTTTCATATCTTCAAGGAAGAGTTTGCAATTCCTTTTCCAATGACTAGGTTCATTGCAGAAGTAGCATACTTCATCCTTTGAAGGCTTTGCCTTCTTGGCAGCAGGCTTAGTTTCGGGCCTGTTTGACTATTTGGTCTTACCACTTGAGCATATTCCCTTCCCTTTGCCCTTGCCTTTCCTTTTCATACCCTTTCCTTTCTGAACCATCAAAACAATGCTAGGCCTTTTCTTAATGCTCTGCTCAGCAGTTTTGAGCACCCATGCAGTTCAGAAATTGATTTCTCCATGTTGTTCATGTTGTAGTTCATGACAAACTGGTCATAACTTTCTGGGAGTGAGTTCAAGATCAAATCTATAGCTAACTCTTACCTCATGGGAAATCCAAGCCTTTCAAGGTGATCAATGTAGCCTTTCATCTTTAACACATGAGGACTAACTAATGCACCTTCAGCCATCTTGCAGGAATGTAAGGCTTTTGCGGTCTCATACCTCTCTTGCCTTACTTGTTGCAGGGGGCAGCGCCCTCGGAGCTTTTGAAAAAGACACACTCCTTTTATAAAAAATATTTTTTTTCGGCCCAGTTTTTAAAATTTCATCCCAATTTCAATAACGCCCAAAACACTTCTAGACTTAATGAAACTGTGTGTTTAGGGCAGAGTGAGAGACGGCGTCGTTCTATGTTGCGATTTGAACACTTCAATAGCCCACACAAAACGACGTCGTACTGGCCTTCTTTTTCAAGCTTTGGATCCCTAAAATCTGATTAGAGACATGAGTGACCCGGTTGTTCTTCAACAGGCCGCGAGAAACAATTCGAAACAACCACACGAATTTTAGTTTTAGATCTCATCCAGAACCAAAATCACAAGAACAACAGTAGTAATCAAAAGGAAGTACATCGTATGTAATCGAAACTATTTCTTATAAACATATTTCCAGAAGATTAAAAAACAAAAATCTCATATAATCGAAAAAGAAAATCACTAGATGATATGCATATTCGGACGTTTCTTATAAACATACATATATATCCCATATATATCACATGAATAAGAACATAAACTCAATTTAAACGCACAATTGACCTGGCTCTAATACCACTGTTAGGATTGAACATACACGCAACAAAAGAATTTAAATTTCAAAAGTATTCCAATCTCAATCGTAGATCTATCAATGGCATCTAAACCGAGTAGTTAGAATAGTACCTCTGCGTTTTTTCACTTTTTCGATCTCTAAGAGCCAACTGCACGAACCAGATCCCTCTACTGGTATCCACACAAACAAGACCCAACACTAGTAACGTGCTAGCACCTCCAAAATTCCTCTATGGGGTTTTCTCTTACAGCTCTCTAATATGTCCCTAATGGTTAGGGTTCTCTAACCCTACGTCTTATAACTTATGTGAGCCGTATTAGATCTTCAAAATTAATCTTAATTAATTTCAAAATTAATCTTAATTAATTTTGAAATTCGAATTCGATTAAATAAATTTGATTTAATCAAATCTGTCCAACATATTTAATCTAAACTATTTATTTAATCCGAATAAAGAGTCAACTGATTTAATTTATCTTTATAAATTAAATATGATATATGATATATGTATTAGCTTTAGTTATTTAATTTTATCAAATAAATTAAATATAAAACTAACACCTTATAATAATATTTATATCTATATATAATATTATTATTATTATTTTGAATATATATATATATATATATATATATATATATAATTCGTTCACCCTAGATTAAACATTGTATTCATTGAATCTTAGACACATCTTAGATTCAATGAATCTGAACATTATAGCTCATGTTGGCCTATTCTTGTATGCGACCCTGTAGGCCCAAATGAAGTTGGCAGTGGGCTAATAACTATACTAGCCCACAAGTCGCAAGCGACCTCTAGCAAGACATTACGACTACACAATTCACATGAGGATCATTAATACGATGCAACCTGTCATATAACCAAGTTACTTCCCTTTTGTCACATGATATTTTGGTCAAGGATGTGGCATGGATAGTGTCATCCTCTTGTTCTTGACCATTACTTTCCCGATTCCTAAGTAATATGATAATAGAAATGAAAACTCCTTTCCATCACAGTATGTCCATACATTTCTCAGACTCACTCATCGAGGGGCCCAGTAATATCTTTATACTAATGTGAAGGACAAATTCCATCTTGACCATTCACATTCATTTGCATGAAAACCCCTAAGCCCAATTGTAGCATTTATCATCACCCGGTCAAAAGTGACTTTTGACTAGGTCAAAACTTAGCAACTCTCATAGAGGAATCCATGATGATCTCAGGTCAGAGGGTATTGTGACGTGGTTATATATGAGATAAGCTTATGACTTAATCCATACAGCTTTCTCATAGCGGGTCGGTCTAGCACCTTGTACTCCTACAAGTGCCCAAGACTTTGATTCATATCTCCATACCTCATCAAAGTCATATTGGTCTTATTTCATCTTTGCTCCCGCATAGATAACCGATCAGAGACATTTAGGATAATCCTTACAATTCATCCAATGATACAGTTATCATAATAAACATGCGAATGATATGATAACAAAATGGAGAAATTCATTAAATAACAATAATTTCAAAAGTACAATGATTAGCCCTTAGGGTACAATTTCCAACAGAAGGTACTTCTGGAATCAAGGAAACTAGAGTCAACACTCTTATCACAGAATACGATTTGCTCAGAATGAAATCAGGAGAAATAATTGATGAGTTTGAACTCAGATACACCCATCTTTTAAATCAATTAGGTGCACTTAAGAAATTTTACTATCAAAGGTCCCAAGTGAGAAAAATAATAAACATTCTTTCAAAAGAGTGGGAAGCTAAAGTCACGACAATAGAAGAGGCTAAAGGAGAATCAATATGATCAGTAGTTTCCTTATTTGGAAGTCTTTTTGAATATGAAAGCAAGAAAAATTTCAGACGTAAACTAGAGGAGATTGATGAAAAGTAAAAGAAATGAGTAGCTTTGAATGTGATCAAGGAAGAAAAGGAACAGAAGGAAGGAGAAGAACTTGATGATGATGAAATAGGCCTTATGGTAAAAAGGTTCAAGAAATTTTACAAGAAGGGTCAAGGCTTTAAAAACATCCATAAAAGGAGGAACTACCAACCAAACAGAAACAAAGGAGTAAATTATCTGCTATGAATGCGGGAAGCCAAGGCATATCAAATTAATCAGAATGCTTAGAGTGCTTGAAGAACAAACAAAAGAAGAACAAATACTTTAAGAAAAAGGCATTCATCTCATCAATATAGGGAGACAGCTCTTCGAATGAAGAAAGAGAAGATGAAGAAGTTGCCAACATCTGGTTGGTGGCTCAAGAAGAATCAGAGGATGAAGAGGTAAATGATTCAATCCCTACTTATAATGAATTACATACTGAGTATGATGCATTGCTTTCTGAATTCATCAAAGTTGTTAAGGAATTAATTAGTTGCAAGAAACGGGTCAAATCACTTGAAGAAAAACTCAAAGAACCTAATATGAAATATTGTGATAATTGTCAGATTATGTCAAATTTTGTAAAAGAAAAACACTGATCTTACTAAAACACTTAAGAAGTTTACTAGAGGAAGTAAAATGCTCAATGTGATTTTGAAAGCTCAAAGATTTACCAATGATAGGTCTGGAATTGGATATGATACAAAGTTAAACAAAAAAAAGGAAAGAAAAAGTTAGGTGGAAAAGCCTATTTGAATTACTTTCAACATTCTATTCACATATCCAATTCTTTTGCGCATTGTAATTTCTGTAACAGAAAAGGACATTATACTTTCTCTTGTTTTCATAAAAAGGAAGGGAGAATAGGAACCTATAAATGGGTACCTAAGGGATCACATTTCTATACTAACCTGAAAGGACCCAAGAGAGTATGGGTACCTAAGACTTGATTATCTTTGATTGCAGGTATGTCTTAAGGCATCAATGACAAGTAAGTGGTACATAAATAATGGATGCTTAAGACAAATGATTGGAGACACCAAAATGGAGCCAAAAGAAGGAGGCAAAGTCAAATTTTGAGGAAACCAATTAGGAAAGATAGCTAGAATAAGTAAAGTCGACAATAGTGATGGAATACAAGTTAAAGATGTTTACTATGCAGAGGGACTATGCCATGATTTGCGAGTGTGAGTCAACGCACTGACAAAGACAACTGGATCATATTTGACTTAGAAGAATGTCTCACAGTAAGCAAGAAGGATCTTCAACTTAAGAAGGAATATCTCAAGGTTAAGATTAGAGCAACAAGGGAAGGTAACATCTATACTCTTGACATAAACAATAATGTTTCTGAAAATTGCTTTTTAAGTAATGCCGATGAAAGTTGGCATGGTATAAGAGACTTGCTCATGTTAATATGCACCAACTAGGAATATTACTAAAAAATGATTTGGTAATAGGATTACCGAAATTACATTTCAAAATTGGTTTACTCTGTGATGTGTTAGTGTCAACGTTTCACCCAAGGGGGGTGAATTGGGTGATATAAAAAATTTAAGAATTTGTAATTAAAACACTTAATTAACATATAAGAGTTGAAGAAATAACACTGAGATGTACACCGGGATTTATATTGGTTCAATCTCAACTTTTTGACCTACGTCCAGTCCTCAGAGCGCTTTTGATATTTTCACTATACTTCCAAGATTCGATAGGTTATTGGCACCATAGTACAAGCAAGCTCCTCAACAGAACACTCGCTCCTACTTACACTTTATAAGCTGATCCCCCTTAAGGTCCGACTACATTAAGAATCACTTTACAAGTAATGAATGAAGGTATTTAAAACTCTCTCAAAGAGTAGATAGATGAAAACTGAGGAGTAGTAAGAATTACAGAGAATATCATAATATCAGAGTATCAGACAGATAGCAGAGTACTTAATGAACATAAATAATGTCATTGTTGGTTGGTTGCTCCGTCTTGCATGCTTCTATATTTATAGGTAGAAGATGTTTGAAGACCGTTGTGAGCATTCAAATTTGTCCATTGAGAGTAATTGTAGCCGTTGATGAAAGAGAGTATTTTCGTCACTTCTCTCTGCTATGTATTTAATGCTTCTATCAAATTTTTACCTTTTGAGATTTTAAAGTTAATATGTTGTTCAAACACTTGAAACTTACTAAGAAATGAGATTAGTAATATTTAAGAATAATATAGAAGTTTCAGAACATAATTCAAAATGTAGAGTATGTGTATTAAGATTTACGAGACGATGATTATTAGATTTGGACAACATCACTCGAGAGAGTCTGATAATCACTTCAAGTGATTTTCAATCACTTGAGTGTTGATCATAGTCACTTGAGTCATCTTGTGCTATCAACTTATTCAATGAATTTGGTAGTGATTGTTTTGAGAAATCAATATAAAAATACTTGAGTGTTAAAAAATGTGATTGATAGCTACCAGTTCTTTTGCTTAGGTATGATATCACTCGAGTTCTTAAATGCTTCACTTAAGTGATCTTCTTCTGATCTTAACAACACTTCCAGGTTACTTGTAGAACTCTGTAAGTGATCACAGATTACTCGTGTGATATTACAAATCACTCAAGTGATCTTTAATGAAGATCACATTATTTCTAGTAATACTCTCAGACAATATGTCATCACTCGAGTGATCCTCTATGTCACTTGAGTGATCTGTCAGTTTCCTTGCGAGTGTCTCAGGAAATCCACATTACTCAAGTGATTTATCATTTCACTCAAGTGATCTGGTCAACACATCACTCGAGTGGGCTTACTTCATTACTCAAATGATTGTCTCTTGTCACATATCACTCGAGTGATTTTTCTAATTACCCAAGTGATATGCTTTAGAAAATATTTTATAGAGTTTGATAACTATGGAGTGACTTGAAGTTTTCTAAGAGTGAACCAACATTACTTGAGTGCTTAAATAGATCACTCAAGCGATCTTCCACTAGTGACTGAATTTAAGTTCAAACTTAAGTATTTCACCATGGATTCCACTTTATTCTTTTCAAAAGATTTAATCATCACTTAAGTCTAATAAATTAATGTTTGTTATCATCAAAACATTATGAGAACTAGAGCCAGACTGGTGAGACTGTACAGGTGAGGAGTGAGATGGAGTCTGGAGAAAGGGATCTTCCCGAGGAAGATCACCAATTGGAATGGGATCAGATATGACTGTGATAAAGGGAAGATGAATAGAGGTGTCAGGAAGAGTGGTATCAGGGGTGGTATCAAGAAATGTGGTAGTGGTATCAGGGATGTAGGAGTGGTATCAGGGATGGCATAAGTGATGGTAATAGGGACAGTGATAGTGATGTCAGGTGCAGTGGAGGTAACAAGAGCAATAGTGGTGGTTGTGTCAAGTGGAGTAACTGTGGTATCAGGGAGTGTAGATGTAGTAGCCTAAACAGAAGTAGGAGCAGGAGCATATGTGGTGGCAGTGGAAGTCTCAGGAAAGGGTATGCCGAGGTGTGTCCTCATAATCTCCTCCATTCTTTTTATCCGGTCTACTTGAGCTACCTAGAGGTCAAATAAGATCTTAAAGTTTTGTTTGACGGCCTCTACTAATACTCTAACAAACCTAAGGATGATAATGAACCTCCCAGTCAACCTAAAGCTTTGAGATATAATAAAAGTTATCCATTAGATCAAGTCACAGGAAATGTCAATGAAAGAGTAAAAACTAGAAATAAAATTCTCAAAGAAGTTAGTTTTTCTACTTTTATCTTTGAATTAAAACCTTTTAACATTGACGAAGTCCTATTACACAATGATCGGGTAATAGCAATGCAAGAAGAAATTAATCAATTTGAAAGAAATCAAGTTTGGGATTTGGTACCTAATTCTAAGGATCATTTGGTCATTGGCACTAAATGGGTATTCAAGAACAAACTTGATGAACTTGCAATCATTGTCAGAAACAAGGGATTGATTATAAGGAAACATATGCTCCAATAGCCAGATTGGAAGCCATATGAATACTCTTAGCCTTTGCGTGCATCAAGGGATTCAAACTCTATCAAATTGATGTCAAAAATGTATTTTCTAAATGGATACATCATGGAAGAAGTATATGTAAAACAACCCCCTGGGTTTGAAGATGTGTCTAAACCCAACTATTTCTATAGGCTTAAGAAAGCACTTTATGGTCTACAACAAGCTCTAAGGGCTTGGTATGAAAGGCTAAGTAAATTTCTCATTGTCTAAGGGTTTGTGAGAGGAAAGATAGACACAACATTGTTCATCAAACACAAGAAAAATGATATTTTAATTGTACAAATATATGTTGATGATATTATATTTGGTACTATTAATGATCTGTTGTATAAAGAATTTTCTGAGACAATGAAGGGGGAGTTTGATTAGTATCACAACAATCTGATTCCACCTATAGTTTCCCCAAGTCACGATCATTTCAAAAAGGTCCCATGGGCTTCCCTTAATAGACAGAAGACATCAACCACTCACAAAATATAACCCCAACTAGTTTTATTGGTAGATGTTGCATGTTTTATTATAAGGTTAAGGCACATTCAAATATTTTTACAAGTGCATCTTGTAATACCTCACTTTTTCACCAATATTCTTATATGTATATTTGTGATATTTAGTGGAATAAACTGGTGAATTGTGATATGTGTGAATTTACAGAAAAATGGTAATCGACGATTACATTTAATCCGGCCAAGTAAGGACACAAAGAGGCAATTAATGTCTACTTAAAGGCCTACTACTGTAATCAAAATTTGAGAATTAAATGACATGAATAGTGGCCTTATTTAAGTGTCAAAATTGGGTCAAACCAATGGAAATGAGCGAGAAATGATTTATTACGGTAAATCATAAAATGTAGAGACAAAATAGTAATTTTGCCATAAAGTGGGAAATAATTATTTTTCCATAATATTCCCAATAAATTTAGTTAAATGGGAGTTAAAAAGAGAGGAATGACTACTTGATAATTAATAAACTTATTTTGGTAAATTATTATCAAGTAAGGTCAAATAGTCAAAAGTCAAAGGGTAAAAGTCAACATATTGCAAGATGGTAATAGAATAGTGCAAGATCAATATATATTCCCTCATTTCTCATACAAATTCGGCTAGAATAAAGAGAGTATGAAGGGAAATTGAATTAAATGAGAAATGGCATTTGTGGACCAATCACAAGTTGCCACATGTATTAAAGCCATTTACTAAAGCATATATCATTAGTTCCCTTCCTTTCTTCATATCCTTCTCATGCAAACAGAATAAGAATGAGTGAGAGAGCTAAGACGGTAAAGAGGAAGAAGAAGCTAAGGTTCTTCAATAATCAAAGGTAAGAGAGCTTGTACCTTGTACTTTAAGCTTCCTAATCCCTCCACAACCTTTCATACTCACCTCTCCTCCTTTGAATCCATAGTTTTCAAGCTAAATCAAGATTTGTAGAGAGAGAGAGATAGAAACTTGTAGAGAGAGAAGGTGATGGAAATCAAGAGGTAATCTTCTAAACTTGTTCCTCTTGCTTGATTGATGCTGTTAGAGTTGTTCTTGGCTTGGTTTTGGTAGTTTTGGTGGAATATAGTTCATGAAACATGAGAAACCTTAATGTTCAAATTTCTCCAAATCAAGTCTAATAAATGTCTAAATAGCTACTAATGTGATTATAAGTAGAAATGAGGTAATTAGGCAAGAGAAAACAAGAAACCGACACAATTTTTCTAGAAATCCTATTAGATTGCCCTATGTTGGACGTAGTAAAGGAGTAAGAATTTGATAGTTTTGATGCTTCCATTGGATTTAGAAAGCCAAATTGTGTAGGGTTTGTTAGTGCAAGATTTTCACCCAAGAGGGGGGGGGGTGAATTAGGTGATTGCAGAATAACCAAAATACTTAATTAAGAATTATGAAACTTTAAAGCACAGTTATAAGTAAGAAGAGATATCACCGAAGTGGATATAAGAGTTTATACTGGTTCGGTCACAATCACTTGACCTACGTCCAGTCCTCAGAAATTTTTTTGAGCCTTTCACTATATCTTCCAAGATTCAGTGGGTTCTTGGCACCTCAGTACAACAGCAAGTTCCTCTTTGGACACTCGCTCCCCCTTACACAAGGTAATCTCAAATTCCAACTTAAGGCTCCTCAACCTTAAGTTATCACTATCGGAAGTAAAGAGTTTTTGACTGACAAATCTCTCTGACAGAGTATATGGATGAAAACTGAAGAATCGTTGAAGAAATAATAAGAGACAAAGCACTTATGAGTATATTGTTTGCAGTGTGTTCAAGTGTTGTCCGTATCTCTTGATTTTCGAATGGCTGGGCTTATATATCAGAAGTTTGAAAACTGTTGTGATTTTTTCCGTTGATCGATTGTGCTTCTGACATTTGCAACAGTATTATTTTTCTCTTTGCACGTTGATAGTTATTTTTGAATATTGATGCTGCCCACAATTAGTTGCCGTTGAGTGTTGTTTAGTTGCTTGTCATGTGGGTAGTAGTGGAGTACACCTGTAATACACTTAAGAAAATAACCGTTAGAAAATACTTTGAATATCACTAGAATGATTGTAATTCACTGGGAGTGATTTCTGAAAATCAAATAATCATCGGAAGTGAACTTGTTTTCACTGGAGATGATTTTCAGCGAATGTTATTCTACTGGCAGTGATTTTAACAAAATAATATGCCACATGATTTTGAAAGTAATTTGGATTAACTAGCAATGACTATCACCAATATCTTACTAACAAAACTTGTTGATTTCCGTGGAAGTGATTGCAAGTGGCACTTGTGTAAAATAGTCTTTTTAGACCTATTTAGACCGGTTATTGCGGATAAGGTCTAAAAAATATGACCGGTAGCAGTTTCGTAATTATAAAGAATTTTTTAGAACGGTTCTTAAAATAACCGGTCTAAAAGATATTATTTAGACCGGTTATCCAAAAAACCGGTCTAAAAATATAAAATTAATTAAAAATTAAAAAATTTTAAGACTTTTTAGACCGGTTGTCACTAATAATCGGTCTAAAAGATAAAACTTTTTAGACCGGTTGTTGATGATAACCGGTCTAAAAAATGCGAAATTAAAAAATCAATTTTTTTTAATTTTTAAGATCAGTTATTATAACGTCTAAAGGTGAACACTTTTAAGACCGGTTTTGTTAAATAATCGGTCTTAAAAGTCCGCCCCAAAATTTAAAATCTTCTCTCGCGGCTTTATCTCGCGCCTAATTTCAACTTTGAAATCTGATACTCATCAAGTTTTTTATAAACTCCTCCCTCGTGCCACATCGCTCCTCCTTCCCACATCGCTCCTCTATCCTTGACCATCTTCGCCGTCAACGCAGAGGTACGGTGGAATCCATAATCGTAAAGCTCGGCTTTTCTTCCCTCCGATTGGTTTAAGATAAGCGCTCTACTTAATTAGTTTTATACATACTTCAGAGTAGATACTGTCATATATTTTAGATCGATTTCTATTACAAAAATTTATACTCATATTTGTTTCAGGTTTACGATTGTGACATCTCAGAAAGTTTACAAATTGGATTCTTCATTAGGGGCTGAGGTTAGTGTTTTCTTTTGTCATTTGCCTTATTTCAAAATATTTATTCTCTGACAAAATTTCTTAAACAAAAATCATCTTCCAACTTGCATTCTAATTACTTTATTTTCTAACTTATTTTCTAATATTATTTCATATTGTTGAGCCATTCATAACTCATTATGTATTTGCACTGGGTGTTGCAAGATTTCTGAGTTGTGCTTATTGTGTTCTTCAGGTATGACTCCACCAAGATATATTCGTGATTAGTAACTATAAGTATGACCTTGGAAGCATGCTTTTAGGATATGTACATACTAAGCATATTAACATAATCAATAGACTCACAAAAAAAATTAAGACACTTTTTAGACCGGTTATTTAAATAACCGGTCTAAAAAGTGTCTTAATTTTTTTTAAGTCCATTCATTATGTTTGTATGCTTAACTTCTTAGACCGATTATTTAAATAACAGGTCTTAAAAGTCTTTTTTAGACTGGTTATTTAAATAACCGGTCTAAAAAGTGTCTTAATGTTTTTCTAAATCCATTGATTATGTTTGTATGCTTAACTTTTTAGACCGGTTATCCACATAACCGGTCTTAAAAGTCTTTTTTAGACCCGTTATTTAAATAACCGGTCTAAAAAGTCACATTTTTTATATCGGTCTAAAAAGTATCACATTTTTTAGACCGGCTGTATCAAGACCTCATCTAAAACCGGTCTAAAAAGTTATTTTTACCCGGTCTAAAAAACCATTTTTCCACCGGTGTGGATCACAGTAACTGTCTGGAAGTGAAACAGATAAAATGACATATCACTAGAGTGAATTTGATATCACTGGAAGTGATTTTGAGATTTCATATATCACTCGAGTGAATTTAGCATCACTGGAAGTGATTTTGCAAATAGTGAATTTTTCTTGATTTTCAATCAACTGGAAGTGAATCTGGAAAATTCAAAGATCACTCGAGTGATCTGACTATCACTGGAAGTGATTTCCAAAACAGTGTATTTTTCTTCCGGTGATTTCAGACTTACTGGAAGTGATTCTGAAAATTTCAGAAATCACTCGAGTGATCTGTCTATCACTGGAAGTGATTTCCAAAATAGTGAATTTATCTTTCGGTGATTTCAGATGCACTGGAAGTGATTCTGCAAAAATCATAAATCACTCGAGTGATTTGAGATCACTGGTAGTGAAATTCATAACAGTGAATTTTTCCTGAAGTGATTTTGGCTTGCAATGGAAGTGATCTGCGAATTTACCAACATCACTCGAGTGATTTCATGGATCACTCAAGTGATCTGTTATTTTTTCATATCACTCGAGTTATTTTTAATGATCACTCGAGTAATCTTCATAATCACTCGAGTGATTACACAAATCACTCGAGTGATCTTACTCAGATCACTTTTCTCACTTTTCTCACTTCCTTTGCTGATGTATTCCTTTTAATCAAATCCAAGAATATCCAAATCATGGTTTGTTATCATCAAAACATAAAATCTAACATTCTCCCCCTTTTTGATGTTGACAAAACTTACTATATGATCATTTCCAAAATTCCGTTTTCTAAAAAAATTACTTGATCTTTTTTCAAAAGTTTTGCAACAACTTAACCACGGCAAAGGTCTAAAAATTTTTGTTTCAAATATTGAAAGTTTTTTACTTCATTAGCAAAATTGAAAATATTAGTTCAAAGTTCAAAAATCATTATTTGAAAAATTATCACAGAATCAGAACTAAACTTAAACATGCACATGTGAAGCATAAATTCTTGCTTTCCATGAGATCATATAGATAGCTGCAAAAACAAGCACAATATCATTAAAAGCATATTCTCATTAGATCATATTCTTTTGACAATTACATAGTCAGTTCAGAAAGCACACTAAAACTACACAACATGAACATAAACAGAAACTACATGAGAACACATATGATCATATAAGTTCTTCTCCCCCTTTTTGACATCATCAGAAATAAAAGGAGAGGCAGATGCCACAGATAGCTGGGTAGATGGAGAGACAAAGAAGGAGATAGGTGGAACATATGGAATAAGTGAGAGCTGGGCAGGAGACTGGAAGGAAAAGGTCATAGAAGAGGGCTCAATAGGAGTGGTTTCATGGAATGAGTAGGCCCTATGATCTCTGTAGCAACATCCTCAATGACAAACTCCTCAGTACGAGAACTAGAAGAGGTGTGGTGTGATGAAGATGATGGGGTCTGGAGGATGGGATCACCTTGTGGAAGATCACCAGCAGAAATATGGTCAGAGATGAAAGATGTGGAAGGTGCAAGAGGAGGAGTGTCTGAAGGAATGATAGGAGGGTCTGAGGTAAAAGCTATAGATGTGGTGGCTGGTGGAGGGTCAGAAAAGGGAATGTAAAGGTGAGTCCTGAGTGCATCCTCAATCCTCTGAATCCTCTGTGTTTGATCTTCCTGGCGATCAAAAAGGATATTGAAGTTATGGTTCATTGCCTCTACTAACACTTTAACTTTGTACTTGACTTGGTCAATCAAATCAATGTTAGACTTCTTCAACTGAGATACAGCAGACTGGATGGCATCCAGAATATATGTCTGAATGGCAGCTTGAGTGAAGAAAGGACCAGGAGACACAACTCTGGAAGACTGAGTCTCATCCATCTTGGAAGGTGAAGGGTCCATCTTCTTAGCATGAGGATCTCTCTTGCTTGCCTCAGGAGGTGGTGAATGAGGACTCTGATTCTGTAAAGTAGCTCCAACTGGTATAGTGATTCTCATCCGTATCAGGTGAATCTTCCCAAACTTAGGAATCCTCACTATATCCCCTCCAAGTGTCAAATGCCAAATATTATGCATAGAGAGAATGTAGGACACAAGCTGAGGATAGGGAATCGTAGTAGACTTAGAAGAGTGAAATCTGAACCTCTTCATTTCTTGAAAAATAAGTTCACCCACATTTCTCCTTTCTTTAGTCATAAAAGATGCCATCATCTGAAGATCCTTCCCCGTAATGTGAGTAAAGTTCTTTGCCTTGTTAACCATGCTACGGGAGTAAATGTAAAACAAGGCTCTCTGATCATTAGTTAGGGCTACTGGAGAATGAGGTAAAGGCATACCAGGCTGTCCTGGTCTAAAGATATCAACTAGCTCATGAATATGAAAGACTCGGGGAGGGTTCACAGGAACTTCCTCTATGCCTAGGTAAGTATTTATTAGATCTCTGGATAACAGAAATTTTTGGTCTCTCACATTTGTCTCAATTCTTTCTACAATAATGTTCCCATGGCTATCCTTCACATCGGCAATTTTCATATTACAGTAGAAATGCTTAACAACCAAGGGATTGTAAGACATTCTCAATTTTAACCATGGTTCATATTGCTTCAAATATGGAGACAAATCAATGTGAAATTCCTTTTTGAGCTCAGCCAAATCTACCCAAACAACAGGACAGAAATCCCTTTTGGAAAATTGGGAAGTAAACATAATGGAGTTTAAAATCCTGAGATTACCCGTATTAAACCCAGGAGGAGGATCAAGAAGTTTATGAGTTTCTTCAACCATAGATCCAGAAGGAATCTGACTACTAGAGGCTTGAGATTTATACCGAGACTTCTGGGGAACAGAAGTAGCAAGAATATTCACAGTGCGAGCAATTTTTATTTGTAATGTAGAGTATTGGATGTCTGCTTCTCGTTGTTTCTCTTTCCCTTTTCCTTTAGAGCTTGCTTGAGACCTTGTAATAATCCCCGTTGGTTCTTCAATCCAAATACATTTGGCTTTAAGATTAGTCTGACCTTCGGGTTCTTGTGGAGGTGATGTTCTTGGCTTCTTAGACGGAGGAGATTAACCGGGTCTTTTGGTTCTGGCCATTTTTGAACGAGAAAAGATGTTAGGGTTCTGTCTGAGATTTTAGGATCAGAAAGGGAAAAGATTAAAGAGATCTGATGGAGTGAGATTATCGGTGAAACAGAGAGTGAAGTTTGAACTTTGATTCCTTAGGTTTCTGGGTTTGAGAAGTTACAGAGGATTTGGGAGTGATTGAACGAGTGTGAGTGACTGAGAGAGTGAACTAAACAGTCGCGGGAGAAAAACTGATATAATCAGAATTTTTAACATTCACTCAAGTGATTTCAACATTCACTCGAGTGAATTGTAAAAATCACTCAAGTGAAGTCCAAAATTACTTCACATAAACTCAAAAATGCTGTAACTGCTTACCTCACTCGAGTATTTTGATCAAAAAGACTCGAGTGACCTACCTGTAGTGACATTATCAGTCTGATCACTTGGTTGCAGTATTTTTACTATTCACTCGAGTTAGCCTTCACCATCACCCGAGTGTTTTTCTCTCTGTTTATCTCTTTTATTTGAAGAGAGTATAGAGCATCATGCAAAGCATTTTTATAGATACTCCGATGCTTAAGTTAGTTATAGGATCATCAAAACATTATGAAATCAATATTCATATAAGCTAAACAACTTACAATTCATTAGGATTTACCATTCTCAATTCCCTTCGTATGTACATAAATTGTTCTTGGGCGAGGGGTTTGGTGAAAATATCTGCTAATTGCAGATGTGTTGGTATGAACAACACCTTGACATCTTTCTTTTGAATATGATCTCTAATGAAATGATGTCTCACATCAATATGCTTGGTTCTTGAGTGTTGTATAGGATTTTCCACCAAACTTATTATACTGGCGTTGTCACAGTAGATGGGAACTTCCTTAAGATAAATGCCAAGGTCTTGCAATTACTGATTTAGCCACAATACTTGTGCACAACAGCTTGAGGCTGCTATATATTCTGCTTCCGTTGAAGATAAGGATACTGTAGTTTGTTTCTTACTGAACCAAGAAACAACTGCACCTCCAAGGAATTGGCATTGCCCACTTGTGCTCTTCCTATCTGTTTTATAACCACCATGATCAGAATCAGCATAGGCAACTAGATATTCGTTACCTCTTTTGGGATACCATATACCCAATTCTTTTGTGTCTGCAAGATATCTGAAAATTCTTTTCACTCAGCATGTGATACTTTGGGGCACAATTGAAATCTCGCACATAAACCAACACTGAACTGAATATTAGGTCTGCTGGTTGTGAGGTAGAGTAATGATCCGATCATTCCTCGATACTGAGTTATATTGAAGTCAACTCCATTTTCATCAGCATCCATAAGGACCGTTGAACTCATAGGTGTATCTGCACCATTTGCTTCATCCAATCCAAACTTTTTGAGCAATTCTTTTAAGTATTTAGTCTGGGATATGAATATTCCATTCTTTCTTTGTTTTATTTGTAAACCTAGAAAGAATGTCAATTCTCCCATCATAGACATTTCAAATTCTCCTTGCATTATCTCAGAGAATTCTTTGCACATGGAATCATTAGTAGCACCGAATATAATATCATCAACATAAATTTGAACTACCAAAATATCATTTAGTTTTCGTTTTATAAACAATGTTGTATCAAATTTTCCTCGTGTAAAGCCAAGTTTGATAAGAAATGTGCTCAACCTTTCGTACCAGGCTCTAGGAGCTTGCTTCAAACCATATAAGGCCTTTTTTAATTAGAAAACATGATTTGGTTTGGATACGTCTTCAAATCCTAGAGGTTGTTCTACATAGACTTCCTCCGTGATGTACCCATTTAAAAAGGCACTTTTCACATCTATTTGATACAACTTGAATCCTTTGATGCACGCAAAGGCTAAGAGTACTCGTATAGCTTCCAATCTTGCTATTAGAGCATATGTTTCCTCATAATCAATACCTTCTTCTTGATTATAGCCTTTGGCGACCAATCTTGCCTTGTTTCTGACAATAGCTGCAGATTCATCAAGTTTGTTTTTGAATACCCATTTAGTGCCAATAACAAAATGATCTTTAGGCCGGGGTACCAAATCCCAAAAATTTCTTTCAAACTGATTTAGTTCTTCTTGCATTGCTAACACCCAATCATTATCTGTTAGGGCTTCATCAATGTTAGAAGGTTCCAATTGAAAAATGAATGCAGAAAAACTAACTTCATTCAAAACTTTATTTCTAGTTTTAACACCTTCATTCACTTCTCCTATGACTTGATCTAGAGGATGACTCTTGATATATTTCCAGGCTCTAGGTTGTTCTGGTTGACTTGATTCAACTTCTTTTTCAATATTATCAACCTCTAGATTGGGAGAATTAAAAGAAGATTGGTTAATAATTATCTCATCGTTAGGGCTTTACTAAAGGACACATATTCATCGAATATAACATGAATTGATTCTTCTACTGTTGGAAATTGTGCCCTAGGGGCCAATCATTGTACCTTAAACATTATTGTTATTTAAGAATTTCTCCATATTGTTATCATATCGTTTGCATGTTTATTATGATAATTGTATCCTTGAATGAACTATAAAGATTATCCTAAATGTCCCTGGTCGGTTATCTATGCGGGAGCATATGACTTTGATAAGGTATAGAGATACAAATCAAAGTCTTAGGCACTTGTAGGAGTACAAGGTGCTGGACCGACCCGCTATGAGAAAGCTGCATGGATTAAGTCATAAGCTTATCTCATACATATAATCATGTCACAGTGCCCTCTGACCTGAGATCATCATAGATTCCTGCATGAGAGTTGCTAAGTTTTGACCTAGTCAAAAGTCACCTTTGACCGGGTGATGATAAAGGCTACAATCGGGTTTAGGAGTTTTCATGAAGAGGAATGTGAGTGGTCAAGATGGAATTTGTCCCTCACATTAGTAAGAGATATTACTGGGCCCTCGATGAGTGAGTCTGATAAATGTATAGCCATACTGTAATGGGAAGGAGTTTCCATTTCTAATTTCAGGCTACTCAAGAATTGAGAAAGTGATGGTCAGGAACAGGAGGATGACAATGTTCATGCCTCATACTTGACCAAAATATCGTGTGACAAAAGGGGACGTGACATGGTTGTATAATAGGTTGCATCGTATCATCGATCCTCACATGAATTGGGTGGTCGTAATGTCTTGCTAAAGGCCGCTTACGACTTGTGGGCTAGTGCAGTATTGGCCCATTGCCAACTTCATGTAGGCCTACAGGGTCGCACACAAGAATAGCCCAACACGAGCTGTAATGTCCAGATTCATTTTATCTAAGATGTGTCTAAGATTCAATGAATATAATATTTAATCTATGGAGGACGGATTATATGTGTGTGTGTGTGTGTGTAATATAAATATGAAATAATAATAATATTGTGTATTATTATTATTATATAGTATTAGTTTTATATTTAATTTATTTGATAAATTAAATAACTAAAACTTATAGAGATATCGTATCTCAGATTTAATTTATAAAGATAAATAAAATCTATTGGCTCTTTATTTAGATTAAATAAATATGATAAAATTAAATCTGTTTGACAGATTTAATCAAATCAGATTTATTTGATTTAATTTGAATTTCAAAATTAATTCAGATTAATTTTGAAAAACCTAATACGGCTCACAAAAAGATATAAAATTCGATGGGCTGGAGAGCCATGTGCTGTATGGATTTTGGAGAGCCGCAAGAAACCCTATAGAGGATTAGAGGCGCTAGCACGCTGCCGTGTTGGGTATTATTCGTGTGGATACCAGTAGAGGGAAACGATCAGAAGCATTGACTCCTAGAGATCGAACAAGAAGAAAAACGAAAAAGGTATTATTCTAACTACTCAATCTAAACGTCGTTGATAGAGATCCTCTGTCGGGATTTAGGAATATTAAACGGTTAATTTCTTCCGCTGTGTGTACGAATCCCAACATCTACTTCACATGTTCGTTTATTAAAAACTCTATATGCTTTACTTTGATTTGAATAACCTAAGAAAAGTCCCTCATCAGCCTTAGAATCAAACTTTCCAAGATTATCTTTACCATTATTATGAATAAAACACTTACAACCAAATATGTGTAGATGAGCTAGGTTTGGCTTCCGTGCCTTGTATAGTTCGTATGGTGTCTTCCCAAGTTTGATTCTGACATACGCTCTATTTAAGATGTAGCATGCGGTGCTCATAGCGTCTTCCCAAAAGACTTGAGACACATTTTTTCGTTGAGCAATGCTCTAGCTATTTCTGTAAGAACTCTATTCTTCCTTTCCAAGACTCCATTCTGTTGTGGAGTTCTAGGTGCTGAGAAATTATGATCAATGCCATTTGTATCACAATATTCTGTGAATGCTTGATTATCAAATTCTCCACCATAATCTGTCCGGATACCTGCAATTAACATACCTTTCTCATTTTGCACTTTCTTGGCAAAGACAATAAATTTACTAAAAGTTTCATCTTTGGAAGACAAGAATATATTCCAGGTAAATCTGGAGAAATCATCAACAATAGCCAATGTATATAAATTTTCACCGAGACTCTTAACTCTTGCAGGACCAATCAAATCCATATGCAATAATTGAAGTGGTCTGTTAGTGGTAATTTTGTTTTTCGATTTAAAGGATGATTTTGTTTGTTTACCTCTCTGGCAAGCATCACAAATTAAATCATTTTTGAAATTTACATTAGGTAAACTAATTAGTAAATCCTTTCTGAGTAATTTACCTAATTGATGCATATTGACATGAGAAAGTCGCTTAAGCCATAACCAACTCTCATTAGTGTTACTCAAAAGGCAGTTTTTAGAAAAATTTTCATTCATATCAAGAGTATTGCAGTTACCTTCCCTTTTTGCCTTGAGTTTTGATTTCAAATTCTTCTTTTCGATTTGCTGATCCTTCTTACTAACTATCAGACATTCTTCTGAGTCAAATATTACCCAATTGTCTTTATCCGTGCTTTGGCTTACACTTAACAGATTGTGACACAAGCCTTCAACATAATATACGTCTTTGACTTGTATTCCTTTATTACTCTTGACTTCCCCAAGTCCTGCTATCCTTCCGGTTTGATTTCCTCCAAATTTTACCTTGCCACCTTCCTTTGGTATTAATGTGGTAAAATTCTCAGGGCCATCGGTCATATGTCTAGAGCATCCACTATCTATGTACCATTTGTTGGACTTGGATGCCCTAAAGCAAATTTGCAATTAAAGATAATTAAGTTTTAGGTACCCATATCTTTTTGGGTCCTTTTGGGTTAGTACAGGCAACTTCTTGATCATGAGATTTCTTAGGTACCCATTTGTAAGTTCCTATAATTCCTTTCTTTTTATGAAAACATGAAGAAGTGTAATGTCCTTTCCTATTACAATAATTATAATAAGCAAAAGCATTACATGTATGCACAGAATGTGTAAAATAACTTAAATACGTTTTACCTCCCTTTTTCTTCTTACCTTTTCTTTTGTCTAAATTTGGATCATATCCAATACCAGACTTATCATTCACAAAACGTTGCGCTTTTAGAATAACATTTAACATCTTACTTCCTTTTGTAAACTATTCAAGAGTTTTGGTAAGATCAATATTTTTCTTTTCAAGAGAAAAACAATTTACGCAACTTTTATCTAAGGACTCTTTAATTCTTTCTTCAAGAAATTTGTTTTTCTTTTTATATACAATTAGTTATTTAACTATCTTGACAAATTCAGTATGTAAAGCATTATATTCATCTTGTAATTCATCATAAGTAGGATCAGGATCATTTACCTCCTCGTCTGTTTCCTCTTGAGCAACCAAGCATATATTGGCTATCTCTTTATTATCGCTTTCTTCATTTGAGGAGCTATCTCCCCATATTACATAAACAAATGCCTTCTTTCTGTTGAAAGATTTGACATTTCTCTTTTCTTTGTTTTTCTGTAATAGCTCCGGACATTCTGATTTGATATGTCCAGGTTTACCACATTCGTAGTAGATGATCTCCTTGGTTTCTCTTCTACCACTAGTTCCTCCTTTTTGTGAATTTCTGAAACCTTGGCCTTTATAGAATTTCTTGAATCTTCTTATCATCAGGCCTATCTCATCTTCGTCAAACTTATCATCTTCTTCTTGGCTTTCTGCCTTTGTTTTTGTCACATTTAGTGCGAGACTCTTCTTTCTCCTGTCACTAACTTCATCTAGCTCTCGTTTGAATTTTAGTTTGCTTTCATATTCAGAAAGACTTCCAAACAAAGAAGCTACAGATTGCATTGATTCTCCTTTGGCCTCCTCTATTGCTATGACTTTGGCCTCCCATTCTTTGGAGAGTATGTTTAATATTTTTCATACTTGGATATTCTGATCATAGATTTTTCTAGGTGTTGCAAGTTGATTCACAAGATGAATATATCTAAGTTCAAATTTAGCTATTGACTCACCTTCCTTCATACGAAGTAGATCAAATTATGTAACTAGAGTATTGATTCGATTTTCTTTTATTCCTGATGTTCCTTCATGAGCTACTTCCAAAGCTTGCCACATCTCTTTAGCAGTTTGAAGTGTACAGATTCTGAAGTATTCTTTTTGACTCAGCGTACTCTGAATCATCAGAATTGCTTTGCTATTGAGGGTCACGAGCTTTTTGTCATTGTTGTCAAATTCTGCTGGTGACTTAGGAACTTTTCGAGATTCTTCAGTCTTTGTAGGCACAGTTTCCAGTTTCAATTATGTCCCATAGCCCATATTCTGTAGCCATCACGAATACATAGAACTTAGCTTTCCAGAAGGAGAAATGCTCACCATTAAACCTGGTGGTCTAGTGATAGAGGCTCTGTCAGGGAGAATTCCTTCACCTATGCTTGCCATTGGATCCTTCTAAGGTTGTTATACCTGAACAAGAAGACCTACGCTCTGATACCAAATGTTAGTGCAAGCTTTTCACCCTAGAGGGAGGGTGAATTAGGTGATTGCAGAATAACCAAGATACTTAATTAAGAATTATGAAACTTTAAAGCACAGTTATAAGTAAGAAGAGATATCACCGAAGTAGACACAAGAGTTTATATTGGTTCGGTCACAATCACTTGACCTACGTCCAGTCCTCAGAAATTTTTTTGAGCCTTTCACTATATCTTCCAAGATTCAATGGGTTCTTGGCACCTCAGTACAACAGCAAGTTCCTTTTTGGACACTCGCTCCCCCTTACACAAGGTAATCTCAAATTCCAACTTAAGGCTCCTCAACCTTAAGTTATCACTATCGGAAGCAAAGAGTTTTTGACTGACAAATCTCTCTGACAGAGTATATGGATGAAAACTGAAGAATCGTTGAAGAAATAATAAGAGACAAAGCACTTATGAGTATATTGTTTGCAGTGTGTTCAAGTGTTGTCCGTATCTCTTGATTTTCGAATGGCTGGGCTTATATATCAGAAGTTTGAAAACTGTTGTGATTTTTTCCGTTGATCGATTGTGCTTCTGACATTTGCAACAGTATTATTTTTCTCTTTGCACGTTGATAGTTATTTTTGAATATTGATGCTGCCCACAATTAGTTGCCGTTGAGTGTTGTTTAGTTGCTTGTCATGTGGGTAGTAGTGGAGTACACCTGTAATACACTTAAGAAAATAACCGTTAGAAAATACTTTGAATATCACTAGAATGATTGTAATTCACTGGGAGTGATTTCTGAAAATCAAATAATCATCGGAAGTGAACTTGTTTTCACTGGAGATGATTTTCAGCGAATGTTATTCTACTGGCAGTGATTTTAACGAAATAATATGCCACATGGTTTTGAAAGTAATTTTTATTAACTAGCAATAACTATCACCAATATCTTACAAAACTTGTTGATTTCCGTGGAAGTGATTGCAAGTGGATCACAGTAACTGTCTGGAAGTGAAACTGATAAAATGACATATCACTAGAGTGAATTTGATATCACTGGAAGTGATTTGGAAAGCAGTGAAATTTTCTTCAAGTGATTACAGATCCACTGGAAGTGATTTTGAGATTTCATATATCACTCGAGTGAATTTAGCATCACTGGAAGTGATTTTGCAAATAGTGAATTTTTCTTGCAGTGATTTTCAATCCACTGGAAGTGAATCTGGAAAATTCAAAGATTACTCGAGTGATCTAACTATCACTGGAAGTGATTTCCAAAACAGTGTATTTTTCTTCCGGTGATTTCAGACGTACTGGAAGTGATTCTGAAAATTTTAGACATCACACGAGTGATCTGTCTATCACTGGAAGTGATTTCCAAAATAGTGAATTTTTCTTCCGGTGATTTCAGATGCACTGGAAGTGATTCTGCAAAAATCATAAATCACTCGAGTGATTTGAGATCACTGGCAGTGAAATTCATAACAGTGAATTTTTCCTGAAGTGATTCTGGCTTGCAATGGAAGTGATCTGCGAATTTACCAACATCACTCCAGTGATTTCATGGATCACTCGAGTGATCTGTTATTTTTTCATATCACTCGAGTTATTTTTAATGATCACTCGAGTGATCTTTATAATCACTCGAGTGATTACATAAATCACTGGAGTGATCTTACTTAGATCACTTTTCTCGCTTCCTTTGCTGATGTATTCCTTTTAATCAAATCCAAGAATATCCAAATCATGGTTTGTTATCATCAAAACATAAAATCTAACAGGGTTTATGTTGATGATAAAGTGAGAAAAGCCTCAGAATGTGAAACGACCAAATTACCCTTAAAAGCCTTAAGTAAGGGTTGTCAAGGGCATTTTTGTCATTTAGGCCTGATTTTGACCAATTGGAAGTCAAAAATGGATTCTACACTCAAAATTATGTAGGATTAGCCCGATTCATAATTTTGAGTAAAGTACAGGTAGATCGGGTCTTAAGGGGCATTTTGGTAATTTTGCGTTGTAAAGCTAAATGAGCCAATAGCATGAGTTCAAAAGTAATGGAAAGATGAGTAATGACTCATGTATAATATATTTGGGAATTGTAGGACTTGGTAATTATCTGGAACTCAAGACTTGCCCGAGCTCGGATAAACGGGAAGAAGTTGTTGGAGAAAAACAACCAGGTAGTAACTTGTCTTTCATATGTTATAATATGCAATGTATGATTTCTATGTTCATTATGAGTTGTCTGACGTATTCTGAATATGCGGGGTGGTCGCCTAGGGCCTATCCTTGCACAGGTAGATGCTCAGGCCATATAACGTTTATTGTTGCACGAGTAAGTTTCTGAGGCCTATTTGCACGGGTATCCCTCAGGGCCTTATAATATATCTAGCGCTACGATAGTTTACGAGCTACATGTGATGCATTGAATGCTATTATGATGATTCTGATTCTGATGATTGTTTAGCAATGCCTTGTGATGTTATAACTGTATGATTGATATATGTTGCTACTGAGATTCTTTTGAATATCACTCTTTTTCAAAAACCCACTTATAGTATAGGGAGAAAGCTCGAGGAGCAAGTGGAAGATAAATGCGAATGACTAGAGTTGAGGCACTAAAGACTTTAGTCATTTTGGTTATCTAGTTCCTTATGTTTTGAATATTTTGGGTTGTATATGATGTATATAGTTATACAAACATGACGAGAATATGAGTGCAATTTAATATACGAATGATATTTTGATACATATTTATGCTTCCGATCGTTAACAAAGGTAATTAAGATAAACGCTCGCCGACTCTAATAAACAAGTAAAATGAAGAGCGTGGTGAGACGTAAAGAGTTAGTGTGTATTTGTGAAAATGATTTGTGAAAATTGTATCACCCTCTCAATCATAGGTTCAACTCCTGAGTTAAGGGCGGGGATTTGTAAGTATTTTCAAAGATATTGGGTAGTCTGGGTTCAATTCATGGTTTCCCAAATGATTTCACTACTCTTTTGTACTCATCTGATGCTATAGAAAATGAGGTATCACACATCCAGTACCCTAAAATATTTTAAGGTGCAATTTCGCCCTTAATAAAATAAAAATATATCAATCTCACCCTCTAAGGTAATAGACACAAACGCCATTTGCTATTCTTCATTTTTTGCCCAACCCTCTGCTTCACCTGCCTCATCAGTCCTAGTTTTAGATATGTCTCCTTCGTCTACTATTTTTGTAACTTATACAGTCACAAATAAAACCAAATAGACCATCTCTTTGGGGGCCACGTTCTATAAAACCTAGACTTCTGGTAAGACCTTTAAAGTCAGTGAAACTGGAGCATCTAACTCAATGCATGAATTACTTATTTGATATGGATACCATTACTTTAATTCAAATAATAATAATAAATTATTAATAATTAAGCTCATAGGATAGTGATAGTGTTATATATTTGTCCCAAGCAAACAATCTAATTTTGACAAAATATAAATCTAATTGTAGAGATTCTTGATGCTCTGTTTGTCTATGGAAACCGTAATAGTAAGAAGAGGGAGAGATGGATCAAATTTGGATACTCAACTTCTATGTTCTGCAAATCAAGAAACAACAGAACAAGGACGATGACAACAAGGTTGTGTGTGTTTGTTTAGATATAAAGAGGATGTGGTGGAAGAGGGAAAGAGAGATATGGCTGGCAGGGCTATTGATAAGAGTGACTCTGCTTCAATATACTTGTAGAGAGGATGTTCATTGGCTATCTTGGAAATCTCCTCTTTTTGGTGCTTCCTTAGCCTCATCCTTCACCAATGTCACTAGTTTAAGTGTCTTGGTATTTACATATCCAGTAGATGAAGGAGACAAAGCTGAAGCTAGGGTGCTGAGGTGTAGGAGATTTCACCGGTAAAGCATAAGGCTTGGGGAAAACAAAAAAGCAAACAATGCTTGTGGCTATTACATTAGAGCGTGATATTGATCCCTTTTTGTTTTATTAGGGGCATAATTGCACCTTAAAATATTTTAAGGTGCTGGATGCACCTGTAAAAATATTTTAGGGTGTTGAATGCACCTTAACTCTTTATAATAAGGAAAATTACAATCAAGTCCCATGGAAGGAAAAATACAAAGAAATGGTCCTAGAAAATGTCAAAATTACAATGAAGTCCTATAGGACTATTTTGTAATAAATTGGAAATGGTAAAAGTATGAAATACCCTTAAGAATATGGCAAAAAGGTAGAGACATTGGAGCTTCTTTCCTTATTCGATCACCCGAGATTCGGCCAGTTCTGTTATCCCTAATTGGCGACATCTTCAGAAAATGAAAGCTATTATCGTGTGCGGTGGTGTGTGTAGGTCCTGTTGATGAGGTTCGGTGGCCACTAGCGGAGTAAAGCAACTCTCATCTTCCGTCATTTATGGGTAGGCTCCGGCAAGGTTCATTTGCCAACTGTAAGTTTAGAGTAGGGTTAGTTATCTTTATTGTTTCTTCGTCATTGGTGCATTTGTAAAGGCCGAGCTTTTCTGCCAGAGCTTATTACGTGAAAGAAATAACCACGAAATAAAGAGACAGAGAATGTCACAGACTGGGTAGTTGAGGCGGGCATTGGGGTTCGATTCTCTCACTTCTCGATTTTGCGTTTGTTGGGTTCTGATAAAAACAAGCTTGATTTTAAAGAATTTGATCTGGGTTCTCCTGTTTCTCCATTGAAAACCCATGCCACTATTAATGCTACCAGCATCGGCGCTTCTAACAAATCCAGCTGCAGCTTAAGCTCCTATAAAAAAGGAAGGATAGTTACACATTGATTGTATGGATAGAATATTATGGGATTGTAACGATCACGTACACACATTGTATTTGTGCTAACTTTTTGGTAATTATCAAGTGCAGTAATATTGTATAGATGTGATGTCTTTGGTTATGATGAAGTTCAAACTTCTTGTACTTAAGATGTTTGTTGTAATTATGAATTACAGAGTCATTTTCATGACTTAACGTTAGTGTTAATGTTATATAATGCACATATCGTGCTCTTTCTTCCACATTGTTTTACTTTAGTGACAACTGCATGAGACTGTGATGATAAGTCAATGGGTGTCCATTGACAAGTTGAGGAACATCCGCTGACAAGTTATTAGGCTTCCATTGACAACTATAGGCCCTCCCTTGACAAGTCATTGGACCTATATTGACAAGTTGAGGAGCCTCCATTGACAATTCCCGTGCCATCCATTGGGAACTCAATGAGCTTCTATTGACAACTCAAGGGCCCTCTATTGACAAGTCAATAGGCCTCCATTGACAAGTCCTGGAGCCTGCAATGACAAGTCATAGAGCCTACATTAACAAGTTATAGAGCATACATTGACACGTCATTGTCCCTGCATTGACAAGTCAGTGAGCTTCTATTGACAAGTCCTAGAGCCTTCGTTGACAAGTCTTGGACTCTCTATTGACAAGTCATAGAGCCTACATTAACAAGTCATTGTCCTTGCATTGAAATGTCAATGAGCTTCCATTAACAAGTCCTGGAGCCTACATTGACAAGTCAGTAAGCTTCCATTGACAAGTCCTAAAGCCTCCGTTGACAAGTCCTGAACCCTCCATTGACAAGTCATAGAGCCTACATTGACAAGTCATTGTTCCTGTAATGAAATGTCAATATGCTTCTATTGACAAGTCCTGGAGCCTCCAATGACAAGTCATAGAGCCTACATTGACAAGTCATTGTCCCTGTATTGACAAGTCAGTGAGCTTCCACTAACAAGTCAGTGAGCCTCCGTTGACAAGTCTTGGACCCTCCATTGACAAGTCATACAACCTATATTGACAAGCCTCCATTGACAAGTCAATGAGCTTCTATTGGCAAGTCTTGGAGTCTCCATTGACAAGTCCTGAAGCCTCCATTAACAACTCCAAGGCCCTCCATTGACAATCTATTAGCATCCATTGACAAGTCGAGAAGCCTCTATTGACAAGTCATTCAGTCGACACTGACAAGTCAATAAGCTTCCATTAACAAGTCAAATATAGTCCATTGACTACTTTATGTACATATATTAACAATTGAATTTATATCATACTACAAATTTGTATGAAAGTGGAATATAAATATGTAAACATAACTGTATATATATATTAACAACTACATGGGCATCCACTGACTACTTCATGTCCATATATTGACAACTAAATTTACATCATATTACAAATTTCCATAAATAAAAGCGGTGTTAGAATCCATGTTTTGATGATAGCGAATTGTTTTGCAAAGGAATGACAAAGTTTAATCAAACACATTAAGTTAAATTGGTTGTTAAATGCATTTCACAAACTGACATATTTATATTCTGCAAAATAATTGATGTACTCGAGTTTTGGAAGAAAACTCGAGTTTTAATTGATGAAGAACTCAAGTTTGGCATGAATGGTTCAGTATAACTCTTGCAAGTTTTGGCTAACACTCGAGTTATGAACATTGCAGGAAATTATCTCAAGTTGATGCACTCAAGTTTTAGAAGAGAACTCGAGTGCAGACCTGAAGAGAACTCAAGTCATGGAAGCTCCCTTTGATAGTTTTTGCCCGAGACTTATAAAGTTATGAAGACAAGGTAGGGAACTCGAATTTTCCATGAGAACTCGTGTTTTGGATACTGAAGAACTCGAGTCCTAGAAGTTAACTCTTGGAAGTTTTATTCAGAGAGGACTCAAAAACTTGAATTGTATTGAAAACTCGAGTTTTGGTATGAAGAGAACTCGAGTTGATATTTTAACTCTCGCAAGTTTTACACAGAAGTTGAGCCAGAAATTGAAGATGTCACAAGAACTCAAGTTTTAGGACAGTACTCAAGTTGTGGCCCAAGATGAACTCGAGTTGTTATTTTTAACTTCTGTGAGTTTTATCCAGACAAATATTCAAAAACTGGAAATACAGGAAGAACTCCAGTTTGGTAGCAAAACTCGAGTTCTGGTAAAAAGGAAACTTGAGTTTATAACTGAACTACTGCAAGTTCCAACCAGAGTCTCATGCATAAACTTGAAGTGCAGGAAGAACTCGAGTTTGGAGGTAGAGCTAGAGTTTTGGTCATATGAGAACTCATGTTTGCAAAATGAACTCTCGCGAGTTCTTGACAGAGATAACCTAAAGAAGTGCTGGCAACACTAAGAACTCGAGTTTCTGAGAAAAACTCAAGTTGGGACTCTAAAAAATAAACAAGGAACTCAAGTTTGGGATTGAGAACTTGAGTCTGGTCAAGTATTCTTCAATGAGGCACTTGAAGCTTAATACTGCTCAGACATGTAAAAATGGTAAGAACTCGAGTTTGCACTTGAGTTTACAGCATGAACTCGAGTTCAGCAGTCACTGAAGTAGAACAAGTTATAGAATTACAGGGATCAATTCGAATATGGTTAAATGTCATTTATTCATTATGTTTACATTTGTTGCCATACTTAAACATCAACTATCATATATTTTAAGTGTGAAATAGGATATTAAACGTTCAGATTGCAAATTCAATAAAGAAGTCAAACGTGGCGAACATCATCATATCTTGCCGTTCTCCCATTGAGTACGCTCTCAAGTACCATGTACAACCATCAATCATGCATTTGATAATGATCCTTTGCTGATTGTTTTTGACATATTTGTATGCAAACTTGTGCACAATGCTATAATTGTATAATATTTGCCAAAGGTCATTCGCATTGGCAAAAACTTGTCCCTCCCCAATTATCACATCCTTCCACTTTGTGGAGTTCATTTCAGGTCTTTTTGTCAGCATTATTTGGACAGCACATGCCAATGAAGGTGAATCTTCAATACACATAGTACCTGATCCTCCATCCCAACCTTCTGAGCAGTTATCAAACCTAGACCAAATTGTATAGTACAATATGTTAGTAATGACAAGTTAACATCACCTCGTTCACTGGTTAATTTCCATAACGAAATAAAACTTACACATATTGCTCATCCCTTAGATCATCCCTTATTGCCGTTGTATTATCATCTTCAGCTTGTCCTTCATCTACATAGACATGCCCACTTTCTCCACTAAAATTAATTAAATGTTTAATTGCTTCATCATCTAGTATGTCTATAATGTTGTTCTATCAATTGTCAATATGAACTTCATAACAAGTTCGCTGTTTTCTTTTCCCAAAATGGAGGATATCATTATTTTAAACTCTTCATAACTTGTCCCTTCCTTAATGGTTCTTGATCTGACCCTTCCCCCAACATATGTTATATCACAGTCTCTTCTAACTACAAACATTCTCCCTATATAAAGGAAACATAGTAGATTCTTACCACATGTGCTAACCATCACCGCTGTCCACCTGCACAATACAGTTGTCATTAACAAGTTTACCACCTATATTAACAACTATCGCTGCCTCTATTAACAAGACATTCTAACTTCGTACATTAGGACTTTCAACCACACAACTTTTACACCATGTTCATTACCTCTCACTTTCAATGAGTAAAAATAGCTCAAAATACCAAAAAACATAACCAAACCTTTCAAACCCTTGCCAAACATCATTGCACCACAAGTAAAACATTTAAATATTACCTATAGTTGTCATTAACAAGTTCAGCATAGATATTGACAACTATCACTGCACCTATTAACAACACATTTTTTTCTTCGCTCACCAGGTTATATAAACACAAACCTTTCACCCTCGTCTTCATTCTTTAGGTCTTCTTTTGCAGAAACATGGCACAATAAACCCGAAAATAGATCATACTAAACCATACACAAACACATTAAAATCACAGCTAAAGCATATCCGTTGCATTTACCTAGGTCTGCCTTTATAGTTTCAAGTATAATAGAGGATAGTACCCACAAAAGAGGACAACTTTTTCCCTTTTTTGGACCAAAACGAAGATGAATCAAGAAAACCTCAAAATCTGTTGACTTACTCAACAAAAAACATGAATCAAATGAAATAATGAAGATAACAGAGATGTTGGCATCAATTCCATACCTTACTCTTCAACCTTGGTTGATGATTAGATCTTCATTGAGTTTTTCGTGCTAATACAAGAGGTGTTGCCTTAAGACTTTGCTAGATTTTTTCCTTCCCTGTTTCTATTTATCTGACAGGGGTATTTTGGACTTTTTTCATTTTCAATTTATTACAAAATAGTCCATGGGTCTTCATGGTAATTTTGACATTTTCCAGGACAATTTCTTTATATTTTTTCTTTCCTGGGACTTGATTGTAATTTTCCCTTTATAATATAATATATTTTGTTTTAAAGATTAATTTTTTTAACTAATATTCCTAATTAATTATAAATTTTTTAATTAATAAAAAAATTAAGGGACCTAAGGGAGTAATACCAGTCTCAGACACCCATGAAACAACGTGCCAAAAAGACACGAGGGAAACTAGTAAATTTTTTTAATTAATAATATAACTACTTTAATTAATAATTTATATGAAATATGACTATGATTTTAAAAAATAATTAGAAAAAATTGGGGAAAAGTCTCCACTGTAAATTTAATTGGTGATGTTGTATGTAAAATAATTAATGAAAATTTAGAGAAAAAAGAAGAAGAAAATATTAAAAAAATATCACTTAAATTTCAAAATCTCAAATCAGTTTAGTTATTTATAAGTATTTACGTATTATTAATAGACAACTCATTTTACTATGTACTGATTTAAAATTTTAAAATTTAAATAATTTTTTTTTATTTTTTAAAAAAGAAAATGAAGAAGGGACTTCAAATTACCGTAATTGGTTTTTGATATTGTTGAAAAAAAATAATAATAAAGTAATTCAATTTTGATAAAAATCCGAACCTAAACCTAGTAGCCAAACGTGGCCGGGTGTTTGGTCGTTCTCGTTGACATTGCCGGACCTGATAAACTGCATAGCCACTGATCCGCTCGGAACCCAGCAGAGAAACAACTGAACAACTACGGTGCCCTTCTTCTCTGCTCCCTCTAGTTTTTCTGTATCGTCAATCCCATTTTCCAATTTCATTCACCTTCTCCATTTTTCTTCATGTTCTAGGGCTTATCCTTTTTGCTGCCATCCATGGCAGAGGTCATGAACATGCCTCCTGATTCTCTCGACAAATCTCCTTCCGCTTCCGCTTCAGCTCCATCGCCGCAGGACCCACCGGCCCCGGCCCCAGCCCCAGCGCTGGCTGATGATGATCTCCCTCCGCCGCCCCCGCCGTCATCTTCTCTTCCTCTTGCCCCACATTCTTCGTCCCGGAGAAGGGAGAGGGATTCCAGGGATAGGCGGGATGATAATAGGGATTTCGATCGCCATCCGAATCGTCGTGGGGGTGATTACTACGATAGAAACATCTCTCCTCCGCCCCCTCCTCCCAGAGACAGAGATAGGGATTTTAAGCGCCGCCGGAGCCCTAGCCCTTCCTATCGCGACCGACGTTATTCTCCTCCGCGGCGCTCTCCTCCACCTTATAAGCGATCGAGGAGAGGGAGTCCCCGGGGCGGTTATGGACCTGATGACAGGTGATGATAATTTAGTTTTGTTGGACTGCTTTTATGGGTAATTGAAACTCTGCTTACATGATATTCATTTTGTAATTGTGCAAATTGGTTTCACTTAATTATCTGCTTACTGGATTTTTGTAAGATTAAGATGCCATTTTGCATGAGGAAGCTAGTTTAGTGACTCTCGAATTCAGTGGTTGAATGTAGTACACAGGCATTTGCTGAGGCTTTAGTGAATTTTGGATTTGATTAGAATGGTGGTGAAGGGAAGAAAACTGAAATTTTCAGTTTGACGTTTTTGTTGTATTACATTTAAACTAACTTTTTATTTATTAAAATATGTTTAGATGGGGGAGATTTGATGAGAAGGGAGGAAAATAGTTATTGGAGCTAGTTGTAGATTGGTTGAGCCCTCTGTTTACTGTATCCATATGTTTAGTAATTCATCCATGTATGTACATTCCTATATGAAGCTAAGTTGTGTAAGATGCAGTCGATCTTGCGTTCATTTCTTTAGGTTCCTTCAATTTTATAGAAGCGAGGGAGTTTAATTTAGATTTTGATGCAATGGGAAAGAAGTATTTTTATGTTGTGGATATGTAGGAGAGTAACTCAACTTTTTATGGTCAGGGCCTATGTATGATGTTCGTCGTTTTTGTTGGTTAGTTTACGTGATTCAGATGAAGGAGCATTATTTCTTTTTGCATCATTATTGTTTGTTGTCATTTGTGAGAGCTATACTTTTTGTTTTCTTTTAGAATTTATTTCCATTTGAGCTATATTTCCCTTGGAAGCTGGACCAACTTCTTTGTCCCAGCCAGGTCTCATGGCTTCATTGCGTCTCTATTTGAGCTAGTACAAATCTGTTATGTAGTTATAATAGTAAAAGGAGAGTGAGTTTTAGTGGGGTTAGTTAATGGATTGAGGGGATGAGTATATTGTAATAATGTTTTTGGAATAATGAATTCTGATTCCCCCACTCCTCTCCTCTCTGTTCTCTTATTCCCTTCTTCTCTCTTTTTCCCCATCATTTCCCTATTCTTTCTATTCATATATATCAGTGGTATTAATAAAAGCCTATTACAATATATTCGACCCTTTAATCAATTAACTAGCCTCTTTAACTAACTCTCCTTTTATTATTATAATTACATAACAAAATCCTTTCATATTAACTATTAGTGGAAAGCAACTCGCATTATTCTTGGAACTTAGTTTTATCATGAAGACAATGTTGATATGATAAAGGTTTGTAATATGAATGTTTATAGAATTGGGAATTAGGGTAGAATAGAAGAGGATTTAGAGGATTGAAGAAGAACTAGAAGAGAGTAGGGAGAGAATCGAATGAATTGAATAGTGCAGAATCTATTAACAATGCAAATCTGTCTAATACAATAGGATTAACCTTTATTTATAGGATAGAATGACTTAATGACCAAGCCAAACTAAAACTAACTAACTAACTAATTTACTAATTCTAACGGCTAGCTCTAATTAACTAACATTACATAACTTTTAAATCTTATATTACATTTACATATCATGATATGAGTAATATAGTTATATACCCGAGAGGTTAAATTGGTGCTATTGGTAAGACGAATAACTTTTAGTACAATTAATAACCTTTTTCATCATAAATTATCGGAAAATTTATTATTTATTTTTTAATTTTGTGGTCCAGTATTCCCAATTCTCAAGGAGTCATGTTATATTCTTTTCACATACATTTTGATATCCATTTTTACATAGGAAGCTCTGTGGTCATTAGGATTAGAGCATCCTGCCCTTACAATTACTTTCTCTGACAAGGATTTACAAAAAGAAAAGCCTTAATAAATGATAAGGACTTAAGGAGGATTATATGACATGGAACCTTTAGGGTTTAGGGTAGAAGTAGAAGGAACTTAAATCCTTAGCATATCTGTTATGGTATTAACCCAAGAATTGAGAAAGAAGAGGGAAAGAGGGAAGAAACAGAGAAGAGAACGAGAGAAGAACAGAGAAAAGGGAGACACTGAAACTCAGGAAATTCCTTATTGTTAACAATTCGGGTAATCGACTTCTCTAGAATAGACTTAAGGGGTATTTATAACCAGCCCTTCATCTAATCACCGCCCTTCCCTCCTATGGCTTATTTTAGCTACCCACAACTAACTAACGGCCTAATCAGCCGTTATCTTATATTTTTGCATAACAATGCCCCCTCCCAAAACATCCTTACCCTCAAGGATGGTTGACAACCAAAGACAAATCTGAAATCAACAAAAACAGAGACTTTAAAATTCTGAAGAAACTTTGCTGTTCAGTGAAGAATTCTATGACTTGAGCCCTGCTGCACCTTTACTGCATTTCTTGGCCTTGAAAATTCTGAAAACTTCAACTAGACAGTGCTGAAATCCGGGTGACTTGATCTTGCTGTGAACTTTGCCTTTGCCTTCCCTTTTCTTTTCTTGCTCAAAGAACAGAGCCTTCCATAGAGCATTGTGATTAATCCTCCCCTGAACCAGATTGGCAGCAGAATGCTTGTGGGAGAGAGTTTAACATGAAAAGCCCAATTACATGTAAACCGGCTGCATAGAAATAACCCATTGCAGCCACGAACTTGGGCCTTTTTCTTGAAGAACTAAGCCTATAAACTGATCTAACAGTATCAAACTCGGGAATTCTTCAAAATACTCCTGAAACTGAAGGAAAATACTATCCAGCTGTGAAGGGGGGTTTGACTTTTCAAACTGCACGCTGTTCATGATGGAACCCAGCTGTAACCCATCACGT